>QRFJ01000221.1:0-40037 GCA_006176705.1 Cocos nucifera | reverse complement strand
CAAGAGCCACCAACAAAAGTTATGATGTACCTTTCAGCATCTAATTGTCCAACTAAAATAAGATTTCTCTTTAAACCTAGAATATGTCTGATATTCTTGAGCTTCTATATCGACTAGTTTGGCATCTTTATATGTACATTATCTTTCTCCATAATATTCAATGGTTCATCATCAGTGACATAAACATTTTCGAAGTCTCCGATAGTGTAATTTATTATATACTCTTTCTATGAGATGGAATGAAATGAAGCTTCAGAGCCTAAGATCCATGACTCTATCGGACTATCCATGCTGAGGATTAGGACATCAGTTGCTGCATTTATTATTGTATTAATGGATTTTTCATTCCGGCCTTTATTATCCTTTCTTGTTCAGGAGTTCTTTCTAGTGTGCCCTTTTTTGCCATAGTGCCAACACCTTTTGATCTTGATTGGCTCCTTTGTTTGCACTTGGATCTCCCACGATATTTGTTACGCTGTGTAGTACTCTTTCCTCAGCCTTCTTGAGTAATTAAGACAGAACCAGAGTTTTTTTTGAATTCTCTTCTCTTGATATCTTTACCGAGAATGAGGTTTTGGACCTCTTAAAATTTTAGCTTGCTTGAACCATAAAAACTACTCACAGCAGTCATGGTAGTACCCCAACTCTCGGGCAAAGAAGACAGTAACATTAAAGTATGAACTTCATTCTTAAAACTAATTTTAACAGAGCTTAATTGACTAGTAATCAGATTAAATTCATTAATAAGATCAATAACAGATGCACCTTCGAGCATCTCCAAATTGAATAGATGATATATAAGATATATCTTGTTAGAGGCCGAAGGCTTCTTATACATATTAGACAAAGCCTTTATCAAATTAGCTATCATCTTTTCCTCCAGGATATTAAATACGACGTTCCTGGCTAACATCAATCAGATAACTTTCAAATCCTGACGGTCTAATAATTCTCAATCTGCTTGTGATATCTCGATAGATTTCTCTCCCTAATAGTGATAGATGAAGCTTCTTCTGGATCTACATCTTTTAGAATCTGAAGTCTTTCCCATCAAATATGTCGATATTAAGCTTTCCTTCATCTCCTACCATTGCTCCCACTCTTTTTCTTAAACATGGGTAGATGAAGCTTCTTCTGGTATAGATAGTCCTCGATCTGCATCTTGCAGAATCTGAAATCTTTTCCATCAAACCTATTGATATTAACCTTTCCTTCATCTCATGCCATCGCTCTCACTCTTTTCCTCAGATATGGGGCTCTAATATCAGTTGTTAAGATCGACTGAATATAGTATTATGGAATGATACACAGTGGATATAGTAGTCACAGGAGAGAAAATAATAAAAAAATATATAGAACACATAAGTATAAAATATAAAAAATTTACGTGGCTCGAAGTCTCTTGCTCCTACATCCACGACTGCACAGAATAATATTTTTACTAAGAGCAGAAAATTTACAAGAGATGAGAATAAGAAGAATCTCTCTTTTTTTCTCTTTTTTGGATGCGAGAATAGCCTCAAATAGGAAGAAGAAATCTTTCCTAAAGATACCTCACTCACCCGATGACATCCTAGGATTGCTCACAAGAAAACCAATCCTTCTTTCTTTTTTTCTCTCTTCCTCTTTTTTCTCTCTCTTAGAAAAATACGCTGCTGTCTGCTTACAGGCTCTGCACCCTCTATCGAATGCCTACTACACCACAGGCCTTCTTAAAAGCCTCAAGTCGAGTCCAGATAGGAGACTGGACTCCGATCCAAACTCAAATCAACATCCAAACCGTCATATCATGCCCGACACAAGTCTCAGCCATCCAATCGTGCTCCAGCATCTATGAACCTGTGAAAGATCGTGATAACCCCTGTGGACCACGTTGCTGTGCCATGGACCACAGCTCCCACACGGTCCACCATGGATCGCATCAAACCCAGCTCCTGCGCACGTCTGCACGTGCCTGGGCCTGGGCTGCGTGCCTACATTGGCCCGCACGTGCTTGCATGCTCGCGTTGGGCTAGTGCTCGCCTGGGCTGCGCATTCCGTGAGACTGCATGCCTATGGGCCAGACTGTGGGCCACATACTATGGGCTCCACTGGACCATATGTTGCGGGCTCCATTACGCCATATTTTTGGACTCCTCATGATGTGTTCTTTCTCCGCATCTAGGTTTTAATTCTATCCAGTTATTGAATGAATTAGGCTCCATCACCCAACAAGGTGCACCCTCAAAAGTGGCAGGCCACTTCAAGATGAACAAGATGGTGGCAAATCTTCATCGCTATGTCTACTAGCCCGAGATGCAGCGGGACGTGGCCCAATTCTGGAGGGGCTATGTGTTGTGCAACTATTTCAAGCCAAGCAATCAAAAGTTGGGGTTGTACAAACCCTTGCTAGTTCCGAGTCGACCTTATGAGAGTGTCTTTATAAATTTCTTGGGAGGTCTTCCGAGAATGCAATAAGGGCACAACTACCTATTCATGGTGGTCGATCGCTTCTCAAAGATGGTGGTGCTGATTACATGCAAGAAGATTGCTAAAGAAGAGGCAGCACGACTATATTCTCAGAACATCTGACCAATTTCTAAAGATCCTTATGGTCCGCGATGGATATGCATTTGCAAAGGAGGGTACCATATAATTCTCAAACCGATGGCCAGACGGAGGTCGACCATACCATGGTACATCTGCTATGGGGCTACCATGTTCGACATCACAAGACTTGGGACGAGAGCTTGCCTTACCTGTAGTTCATGTTCAATAGGGTGGTGCATGGTTCTACATTGAAGTCTCTTTATGAGGTGTGCTTAGGCTATTTGCCAAAAAGTCCTTTTAACTTGGAGTTTACTACATTGCAAACATCCAAGGAGGAAGAGGCCACTACAAGAGCCCAACATTTCTTAGAAGGGATCCAGCAAGTGCATAACGAGGTGGAGTAGTAGCTATGGAAAGCCCAGCAGAAGTACAAGGAATGGCATGATTGATATTGAGTGAAAGCTAATTTTTGAGAGGGCGACCTAGTATGGTTGCATCTTGAGAAAGAGTGGTAGAAGGGAGTTGGAAGAAAGCTGAAGCCAATCCAATACAACCCCTTCAAGATCCTCTAGGGGATCGGTGACAACGCTTTCCAATTGGAGTTGCCGGCCTACATGGAGATCTACTAAGTCGTGAACATCAACAACTTGTAGCCCTTCGAGCCATTGATGTTGGATGACAAGCCAAAGAAGATCTTGCCATCAGTGGACGACTTGGTCATTAATCGAGAGATGATGCTGGCAAAATATATGATTCTGGAGAAAAAGATTATTGAGATATGCTAAGGACAATAAAAAGCTTTTCGAGTCAGATGAAAGGGCCAACATTCGAGTGCAATCAAGTATTCAACCAAGAAGCCAGCCAAGCCGCATTTACCCCCATCTTCAACTCTAGATACAACAAGAGCTAGCTCCTCTAAAGAGGAGAGCAATGATCACAGACGATTTGAGAAGCCATACGGGGTCGGATTTTTTTTTTTCATTTCATTTTTTATGTGGATTCAAAATTAAATTACACGTATTATCTTCTCAAGAGATCCCACCTAAATAAGATTGTACTTCAAAATTAAATCCATGGATAAGATTATACTTTAAAATTAAATTCATGGATAAGATCGTACTTTAAAATTAAATCTGTGGATAAGATCATGCTTCAAAATTAAATATGTAGATAAAATTATGCTTTTTTTAATTTTTAACTAATTATATATGCCAAGGAGATCTTGATCTTTGTGGAAGTCCCTTAGCCTATAAATACCCCTTTTGAGGAGTTGATACGGAGGAAGAAAAAATAGATTGAAAAAAATAATTTTAGGAAGATAACAATAATTGTCCACCAATCTCTATTTTGCATGTCTCTATACGGATCAACTAACAACCCATCTTTCCCGCTCTCCTTCCTCCTCACCTATTTTTTCTCCATTTTCTTTCCTTCATGGCGGCTCCTTCCATCTTCACTCATTCCTCCACCTCCTCTCTTTTTTCCTCATCCATTTCTCTTCCTCCTCCAAGCCGCCCAAGAGCCACTCCCTCCACGAAGGCTCCTTCTATCTCTATCCTTTCTCGTTGGTAGTTCATCATTCCCTCTCTCCTTCTTCTCCTTCTTGTCCTCCTGCAATCGATTTCTTGCCGATGATATTTTTTTTCTTTTTTTATTTTTTTTATTTATTTTTTCTTTTTATCTTCTTTCTCTTCCAAGCTGACGCATGAGCATAGAATATTTTTATCCATTTTAGAAGAAAAACTAATACTATTTATTAGTTAATGAACGGCTGAACCATATTACAATATATTGATAATTAGAATGATTAGTTTGATATTTTTTAAAATATAAAGAATATAAATAAAATTAAATTAAAATTTAAAAAATATTTTTATAATTTAAAAAAAATATTATAAATATATTTAAAATATATAATTAAAAGATATAGTGTTTCTTCGATATAAATTAATTATTGGTCAATACTTTTTTTTTTTAAATAGCAAACGTCAAAGTTCATTTATTGCACCCAGGCATGGTTACAATAAAACTTTTCCTGGAATAAAACTTTTCCTGGAAGTCTAAAGCACGTCCTATTATGCTACAACCCAAACGCAAAAGTAAATAAATAATTAATAAAAATCAACCCATCATCAAATGAAACGTGGATGCATGTTAATAAGGGCTAAAAAAGATTAAAATAAGGGCGCATCTTTTGCAGAAGATGATGCATTTGGACGGTTTTAGGCACGTATTAGTATAGAGTAAGAGTATGTATGATTGATGATTGTAATCAAAATTAATTAAAATAAAAATCTAAACGATCATATATTCAATATATTTAATTTACATTTAAAATTAAAATTAAAATTAAATATTATAAAAAAATAAAAATTAATTTTTTAAAAAAAATATTTTCTCTCTTGAAATTAAAATGAAAATATTTTTTTTCTAATCAAATAGCTAAAATACCATTCACACATTCTATTTCAAAACCCAACTTTCTTTAACCAAATATATTCTAAATTTCCTCCCGGCTGTTCCAATCTCACACTCATGTAGGACATTACAAGTACTATCATATTTTACCAATCAAAATAAACTAATGTGATCTAACCATTGTACATACATACACCAATTAACAATATTTATATATTTCTTTAAAAAAATAAAAATCAACTAACTGACATACCATGTATAGACTAACAAAAGCTCGGACTTGATCAAAATATAAAAATATATAATAAATAATTATAAAAAATTATTTTTAATCAAAATATTTATGATATATAATATTATTTTAGAAACTTATATAATGATCAATTTTTTTCCAAAACTATTTTCTTCGCTTGTACTAAAAATTAAAAAATAAATATTATATTTCTATATTATTATTGCAGCAATGCTTTAGATCTGTTGAAGAGATTCGTACTGAAGAGTCGGTTTGAGGTTGGGTCGATCAAAATCTCAGACCAACCTGCAAGAAAAAGTCTAAAAATCAATGGAGTACCTTTCGATTTAGGATCCTCCGATGCTTAAGTCAGCTGAAGTCTTATCAACAAATTAAAAAAATGAAAGATTGAAAGATAGTATAAGAGGATTTGAGTGGAAAAAAAGTTCGATCTTTCTTAAGTAGGAAAGTCGAAAGCAGATTTCAGTAGAGTCTGAACCTCGTGAATTTTGTGCTTGAGTTTACCTTTGGAGGATATCCTGCCCCTCTATTTATAGAAATATTTGCTTAAGCCTTAAGGAGAATTTGTTACACCGTTAGTTTGTTATGGTCAACTAGATTGCAACTATTGGCCGTTTGTCTTGGTGATAATTAGCTGTGATATAGATGGAAGAGAGCTGCAATTTGATTGGAGTGTAGTTGGAGTTTAATCAGCTTTCGAAACATATCGAGATTGGTAAATCACCAATCTGGACAGCATGACTAGATCGATATTTCACTGATCTTGGTATCAACTGGGATAGAGCATATCTGTAGAGTTGACGACATCGGTATTTTATCGATCTCGGATACCAAGCTGGTCGTAGAGACTGATCTCATGCTCAAGTGGATCACTATCATCTGGATTGACACAAATCCGATATCCTATAAAACTTAGCAATTGCTGGTCCTTAGGGCGGCAAAATACTAATCTGATTTTGTATGGCCATCATGAGGTCGGTTAAGTACTGATCTCAGTCCATATTTGGTTTTTGGAAGATAGTGTTTCACCGATCTGGACTTCATAGTGGTTGTTTTATTACCGATCTAGACCCGATCACTCAATCTAAGGGCAAGAATCAATCTGGTGCCCAGGTTGATTTTTTTATAAATCTAAGACTAAAACTTACCATTTTTAGCAGTCATCTGGGATGATGGTCTCTCTGGTAATGCCACGTGGCTAGCAGAGATTGTCTGTACTAACAGTTGCCTCCCACTTTCTAAATACGAAATAGAACTTCTTTTGTGACAAGTGTGGAAAGTCATTTTTCAAAAGTCACCCATCAGCCTTCTACGTCGAGAATCATGCTGCATGGCCGCTAAATTTAATTTTTTAATGATTTGAAGTGACAAACCATCTTGTTCGTCATACCCGCCATACCAAGCATTTAAGAAAGCATGGGGAGGCGTAGAATCATCATTGGCTGCTCCACTATGACTCAGGCGGCTTGTAGCATGTGTCATTCATCCGCTGGCCGACTGAACCACCATACAAATCAAGCCTACGTGGCTTAATCAGAATCAGTGCTTTGAAACGGCCTCTTTGCAGTCTTTTTGGATGACTGACAAGTGGTCCAAATCCAAAAGTGAGCGAATCCATTTGGGCCATTGCTTCCCCTTATATATAAGATATTTGTCCGTTCCACGGTCATTTTTACTATTTTCTCTTTGGAGCAAGGACTTTGCTGCCGAGTATCCGGAAGCATTCGTGCTCCCAGCGATCGAAAAAGGAGACTATTCCGACAATCGCTGGAGTTGAGGAGAGTGACCAAGCTTCGCAAAGAAGGCCTTCCTCCCCCTTAGGTAGATTACTTCTTTCCTTCTTGAGCTTAGGGTTCCTTTTCCTAGGATTTCTTCCTTCCCTCTTCATTCTGTTGTTTTTCCTTTCTCAATCCCCCTTCAATTCCTTTGCTCTTCTTTTCCAACCATGTCTTCTCAGGAGAGTACTTCTTCTAGTGGCTGTAGGGGGGAGATAATTCCAGATGGCCATAACATTTGGACCACCCAACCCTAACTGGCCATTGAGGCGAATAATCCATCTCAGGCAGCCATCGAGGCCAGCACCTCTGGCCACGATGGTTCAGAGTCTCCAGTAAGAGAATTTTTGGACTATTTTGGTCCGGGTATTGAGCCTTTTATTCTGATACACATCAACTTGGAAAGGCTCAGAGAGAAGTATTTTATCCCTAAGAACTTTCAACTCATAGCTCCTAGCTCGGGTGATTGGGTTACACAGCCCCTTGAGAGTTGTATGGCTCTCTATGATGAGTTACTTCGGTCTAGGTTGCACTTTTCTTTGCACCCCCTTCATTTAAAATATCTTAGATTTCTATGGCCTGCAATCGATCCAAGTCACTCCAAATGTCATTAGGATCATCTTAGTTTTCATCATTTGCTATTATTTTGCCGCCATAGAACCTAGGACTTCTCTCTTTAGAGCATCTTTTATTTTGAAGAAACACCTTATAAAAAAAGATTGGTGGTACTTCTCATCCCGACCTAACTGTAAATTTGGTCCTGCCCTTCCTTCCTACATCCATGACTGAAAAAGTCATTTTTTTCTTTTTCTCTGATACTCCTTAGGGTTTCAAAACTGGTTGGAGCAGACCTCGGCTCAACTAAAACTTGCATAAGACTGTTCTTCCTGGGAACAAGGAGGCCTTCGAAGAGCTAGTGGATATGAAGGTGCCCAAGCTCAGCCAACTGGTAACAGATCAATCACTGTTCGACTTCGACATCAGTCACGTCTCCCCCCAAGGTGAGTCTGTCATCCAAGTTTTTTTTGAATTTGTGTAGTTGATATTTGCCTGACCATCATACTTTCTTTGGCTATGGCAGCACTCATGAGATTCGATCTTAGGAGACTGGTAGAGCAGAGGCAGAGGAAGTCAGAGCCTTCCGACCCTCCACCAATGAAGAAGGGAAAGGGGAAGGATGCTCCCTTCTCTAGCTCAACTCCTTCCCAACCTGCGTCGTCCACTGCGAGGGTGTTAGTCATTAGTTCGGTGCTCGTTTGGTTCCTCCCCTCACCAACATCTTCTCCAATTTTTGGAGGACATTGGCATTCTACCGGGGCAGTCCATTTGCCTTACAAGGACCCAGTGGCCCACCTGAAGTCAAGTTCTACTGCTGCACTATCGAGGCCTAGTCCGTCAACTGCATCGATCTTGACATCTGCTCGTTCAGCTCGGCCCTCCGGAGGGCTGAAAATTCCATTGGTCGACCCACCGTCAAGCTCTGCCGACCGAATCGATCTCGTCCAGGCCTCCATGTAGGACACGATGACTCTTGACAAAGATTTGTTGTACACCATGATGCCTCAACAGGATTTGCAAGCCCGCAGGAGAGATCTTGGGCCTGATGAGCTGCTCAACCATGGTTTCAACAGCATCTTGGATGTAAGAGAATTCTTCTTCTTCTTTTTTTTGACGTCCTAACATTGCCTTTCTATTTTCATTTTGTCAGGCCACTTCATATTTCAAGCTATTTGCCAAACATATGGATTGGGTAGCTAAAAATAAGAAGTTCTTGAAAGAAGAACTGCAGTCTGCAAGGGACTGTCAGAAGGCAGCAGAAGACAAAGCCGCAAAGGAGGTGAAGCTCGCTAAAAGGCTGAAGAGACAACTTGGGGAGAAACTCGTCGAAATAAAAGAAAAGAATAAGAGCTTTTGGACCTCCAGAGGAAGGCCAATGAGGGAGAGGAGAGGCTGCTAGAGCTGCAGCAGGAGGTCTCCAAAGTTCCTAATTTAGAGGCCAAAGTAGAGCTGGAGGAGACAGTATTAGCTCGAGATGGTATATTAGCCGCCCGTGATAATACCCTTCTTATGTACCAGAGAGTCTGGATCACTGGAAGGCCACTACTACTCGGGCCATGGAGGATTACAAATCCTCCGAAGCTTTTAAGGAGGAGGTCACAAAAGCTTCAGGGGAGGCCTTCGACTTTAAGTTCAGCAGGTGTTGAAATCTGGTTGGAAAACTATTTTTCCAACTTAGATTTGAGCGGTATTACCCAGGCGATCGATCTTGCTCTGGTAGCGAAAGTAGATGCTCAATTGGACCAAATGTGGGTTCTCCTGTAGAAGTGCCTCGATCTATTTTCGAGGTGCCCGCTATCCTACTCTACCCCAGAGTCGAGTTTTCAGCTCCCATTGAAGCCCCAGCACTAGTTCCTACTGAGGTTCTTGTTCCTATGTCTGCCCCCTGCTCCATCTGCTCCTGCTGAGGCCCTAGCCATTGAGGTCATATCACTTGAAGATGATTAGGCAGTTGCTTCTGCAAAGGCCCCTCAGGCGAATTTCTAATTTATGTATTTTTTTCTTTTCTTTTTTTGCTTTATGTATCTTTCTGTGTCAACCCAATTTTGGCTTTTTGTAAGAACTTTTCTTAATGAAATGAAAATTTTCTTTTCTCAGTATTGCTCGTGTATGACATCAGATTTTTCCAATCTGGTGTAATTTGCTATAAGCATTGTACTTTCTTTTCAAAATTTTTTCTAAGTATAATGGATAGCAATTGGCCTCAAACGATTGACCTCGGTTAGATCCTAATATAGGTTGTCTTAACAAGCACGCTGATGATTGTATTTTTCGATCGATTGGTAACTTTAAATAAAATTAAGTAAAAGTTTCGGAGGTACCTCCACTTCAATTTAGGAATTAGAAGGCTTAACTCCTACTTTATGGGAGTTCAACTGATAGCCCTCAGCTTTTTTTCATTCTATCAAGGATTCATGATACCAAGTGTTCGATATCTGGAGATCGTTAATTATGGAAGCCATATCGATAATGTGAGATCCGGCATTTTTCAAAAATTTGAGATAACATCAATCTAGAGATCGGCATTGATAGAAATATAAGGTAAGTTTGTGATCCATAGAAAACCTAAGTCAACTTACACTATCGGAGACTTCGAAAATGTTTATGTCACTGATGATGAACCATTGAATATTATGGAGAAAGATAATGTACATATAAAGATGCCAAACTAGTCGATATAGAAGCTCAAGAATATCAGACATATTCTAGGTTTAAAGAGAAATCTTATTTTAGTTGGACAATTAGATGCTGAAAGGTACATCATAACTTTTGTTGGTGGCTCTTGGAAGATCACCAGAGGTGCTATGATGATAGTATGAAGAAGTAAGATGGGTACCCTCTACATGATCAGCAATATCAGAGATTCAGTGGTACTAGCACAGGCAGACTTAAAGTTGTGGCATTGCAGACTAGGTCACATAAGCAAGAAAGGTATGCAGGTACTATTAAAGAAGGGCAAGTTGACAGGTTTAAAGTTTCTTGATATTGGTATCTATGAGGATTGTATTCTTGGAAAGTAGAAGAACATCAATTTTTCCAAAATTGGTAGAATACCAAAGGCAAAAAAGCTGGAGCTTGTCCACACAAACATGTGGGGTCCCTCTCCAGTCATGTTTCTTGGAGGCTTGTGATATTATGTGACATTCATCGATGATTCTACCAAAAAGGTATGGATTTATTTTCTGAAAAATTGATCTGACGTGTTTGCTACTTTTAAAAATTAGAAGAGTCTGGTGGAGAATGAGTTTAGCGAGAAAATCAAGTGTCTGAGATCAGATAATGGAAGCAATATGACAGCACCAAGTTCAAGAAATTTTGCATAATAGGTGGGTTCAAGATGGAGAAAACCATCCCGAGCATGCCAAAATAGAACATGATAGCTGAGCATATGAACCAAACCTTGAATGAGAGAGTCAAGGGTATGAGGATTCATGCTGGTTTGCCCAAGATGTTATAGTCTGGGATAGTTAGCACTGCTGCTTATTTGTTAAATAGAGGTCCCTCAGTCCCTATTGATTGTAAGCTACCAAAAGAGGAGTGGGCAGGAAAATCTATAAGTTTATCTCACCTAAAGGTCTTCTGTTGTATCTCTTATGCACTCATCGATGCTGAAAAGAGAGACAAGCTCGATATAAAATAAAAGAAGTGTTTCTTCATTGGGTATGACACTGATGAATTCGGCTACAAGTTCTGGAGTAAGTAGGATAGAAAAATCATTAAAAGCAAAGACATGATCTTCAATGGAAGAAGCCTCAAAGATAATGATGATTTTGACATTGTAGGGGAGCCGGTCAATAAGAATGAATAGGTCGAGTTGGAAGGTATCATAGAGGATGATATTACTAAGAGAGCAAACCAAGATCTTGAACCAATGCCAGAGACACCTCAGCCAAGGAGATTTGTGAGAATCTCAAAACCACCGGAAAGGTATTTACTTGCTCTTCATTATCTATTGTCTACAGATAGCGGTGAACCCAAATGCTACAAGAAAGCAGTGTAGAGCAAAGATTCGATCCAACATGAGCTAGCCATGAAGGATGAGATACAATCCTGAAGAAGAACCAGACTTGGAAGCTCAGCATAGTACCGGAAGGAAAGAAGGCTCTACACAATAAGTGGATTTACAAGGTCAAGGTAGAGCATGATGGTAGTGAAGGAAAATCCTGATTTTTCAGACCAGGTTCGTTCAGATCTGATTGGATCAAGAGATATATTTCAAAAATTTTTCTCTTTGATCCATAATTAGATCTAGGATATTTTAGATCTGATTCTTATTATTCTAATAATATAAATAAAATCTAGAAAAATTAAATCAAATTTAATTTATCTTGATGTAGGATAATCCTATTACCTATTGATGATCTTGTAAGCAACGAAAGATTCTGGATCTAGCCACGTAAGTGCCTGGCCTCTATCGGTATCCACTCGGGTTGGATCTGAAGATCCTCTTCTTCTCTATCACATCTCCAAAAATCAAATCTAAATCTGATTTGGAGGATCTTCAAAACACCTTTCGAAGATCAGCAGTTGTCCTTTGCAGCAGCGCAGCCTTCTAGCTTTCTGTCGCCTTTCTCTCATCTGGATTGCACCAACTAAGATCCCAAACTACTTTGGACGTGGAGAGGAGAGGGAGAAGATGGGCTTGGCATGAAGAAGGGAGAGACAAACAGTCTTGGGGCGTAGAGAATTCAATTGCCTTTTGAGTTGGGCGTAGGGTCTTATTTATAGACTATGCATGATCTAACTCCTCTTCTTTCCAACCAATCACAATCTTTTGTGAAATCAGATCTAAATTTGATTGGTGAGAATAGAGTCCCTTGGATTCCTCCTTAGATGGTGCGTAAGACCAGTCAAACTTGGTTCTTAGGAGGAGTCTATTTGAAATCCAAAAAGGAGATGGAGTCCCTATCCAACGGGGACTCCTGGGTGCCTCCAGCTTGGGCACACGCCAAGGGTGGCGTGCGCCCTCCTCCTTGCCAATTTTGGTAGAGGGATAAGCCCCCACCAGCTCTCCAATAGGTGCGTGACACATGGACAAAAGTCAAAGTGTCAATGGTCAACATTTGACTAGTCAAAGGTCAACTTTTGACCAAAGTCAAAGGACGAGAAATGGCAGGTATTATCTTACAAAATAAGACAATCCTTTTCTGACCTGGACAGGCTCCAATCAGACCAAGTGAAGGCCTCTGATCGAGCACAAACTTCTTTGGCTCAGTCAGGACAACTATTTATGATAGTAAAAGAAGAACGTTAGGTTCAATCGAGTGCTAGCACGATTTTCTTGAACCTAATTGAATCTCATTCAGATCAATTGAACTAGATTAGTTCAATTGATGATCACCAGATTTAAACCCTTGTTTGTATGATCCAGTTAGGTTCAGTTTTGTATGGTAATGGGATATGTCATGATCTCTATCATCGACATCATCGAAACTTCTTTCGATGGATCAGAACTCTTCTGATTCGAACAGCTAGAATGATCGATCATCTAAATCATTCTAATTGCTCCCAAAATCCACCAGTGACACCTAGCAGTATATGGTGGCAACCCATCAGAGCTGAATGTGAATCTCTTGGTGCAGCTACCTGTGTGATTAAGTTCTTCTATCTTGAGCTCCGATCAGATTAGGGTTAAGGTGAACTCGTCAAACCCTAGTTTCTGTCATATGATGTAATCATTCGATTCAAGTCCGATGTGAAAACCTAAATAGAAACTCTTTCTATTATTTCACTCTACCATGGCCATGGAGCTTCTGGACTTGATTCTCATGATCATCATAGGACTGCTCCTCTACCATCAAGGTAGATAGATTCCATCTTGATGCAATCCAGTTCCTACAATGAACATACTATAGCCAACATACACCTTAGGATTCTGTATGGCTAGGAGATTGAGTTATGGTGTAGTCAAACTATAACACCCTCAAGGTGAACTGCCGATGCACCTCAGATTAAAGAATCAGACACACCACTACAGCATCGAGTTAGTCATTGACGAGAAGATAGACTTCCTAATAACTACTCGAGGTGGTCATGCGCAGTGCCCTTGTTCTCTAACGAGTACCTATATTTTCGCTCCGGTATCTCCACACCATAGACTCAAGACTCATCTACTAAAAAAAAATGATTGTACACCAACCTTTCGGATCAATCACCATCCTCGTGATGATCCTATGGTCGAAAGTATTTTATGAGTTAATAATGATTATTCATGTCTTAAATTTTCAACTCTTGAAAATATGAATTATCATTACCATTAACTCAAAAGATGCATCATAGACATTAAATACACATATGTGATAGAAAATAACCCATTTTATTGATTATAGTCAAAATTATAATTTTGCCCCTAAACGTGTATTACAAGTGTCAGCCAATTCTGGCTTCTAGGGCACATATATCTAACAATCTTCCACTTATCCTAAAGCCAATTGGCTACAAGTCTAAGTCCCATCTTCTCAAGGTGGGCTTCGATCTTCTGCTGGCCTAATGACTTTGTAAGCGGGTCTGCCACATTATCTATGGAGTCGACTCTCTTGACCTCGACGTAATCCTTCTCGAGGTAATCGCGGATGAGGTGGTATCGCCACTTAATGTGCTTGGATTTTTGGTGAGACTTCGGCTCCTTAGCAAGGACTATAGTGCCATTGTTGTTACAGTAAAGGGGAATGGCATCTGATGGCATTACTCCAATTTTTGCAGCAAACTTCTTGTACCAGAATGCTTCCTTCGCAGCCTCTGATGCAGCGATATATTCTGCTTCCATGGTGGAATCTGCTATCATGATTTGCTTGGAACTCTTTCAGCTGACAGCACCACCATTGCATACAAACAGACTTTCAGATGTCGACTTTCGATCATGTACATCAGACATGAAATTCGAGTCTATGTATCCTTGGACTTGGAGTTCTCCGTTATCAAAGACCAACATCATATCCTTAGTTCTTCTTAAGTACTTAAGGATACATTTCACAGAAGTCCAGTGTTCTTCACCTAGATTTGACTGATATCTCCTTGTGACACTCACAGCATGTGCTATATCAGGTCGTGTACATAGCATGGCATACATGAGGCTCCCTATTGCAGAAGCATAAGGGATCTTGCTCATGCGTTCTTTTTCCTCAGGTGTGCTAGGGCACATCTTCTTGGAAAGATGAATACCATGTCTGAAGGATATTAATCTCCTCTTAGAGTTTTTCATACTAAACCTCTTTAGTACTTCTTCTATGTACATTTTCTATAAAAGTCCTAGCATCCTATTCGGTCTATCTCTATAGATCTTGTTGGTGCAGAAATCCATCCTCGTCGGAGGTTGCCGAAATCGAGGCCGCTGAGGTCGCGTCGGGGACCTGCAAAATGAAGTCCCATCCGGAACCGGTGGGGGGGTGGCTCCGGCAGGACCCTCCGACGGTCAAGTTAGTTTCCGGCCAACAGTAATGGAGTGCTCGGAATGGGTTCCGGAGCTTAGAGATGAGGAGAGCTTAGAGAGTCGAGAGTTCAGAGAGCTTAGCCTTAGTGTGTCGGGAGGGGTCCCTTTATAGCGGAGCTTAGTTGATGGTGACGGCCATGCCGTCTGGCAGAGAGTCGTCGGGCAGCATGGAGTTCGGTACGAAGAGGACGGCATCGTTCGGTGGATCGTGGGAGCCATACTGGCACATCGTGGGCCGCATGGAGTCCGGTACGGAGAGGAAGGCATCGTCCGGTGGATCGTGGGAGCCATACTGGCGAGTCGTGGGCTGCATGGAGTCCGGTACGGAGAGGAAGGCATCGTTCGGTGGATCGTGGGAGCCATACTGGCGAGTCGTGGGCCGCATGGAGTCCGGTATGGAGAGGAAGGCGTCGTCCGGTGGATCGTGGGAGCCATACTGGCGAGTCGTGGGCTGCATGGAGTCCGGTACGGAGAGGAAGGCGCCGTCCGGTCTTGCTGCAGGCGACGGTTCGTCCAGAGGAGTTCGGACTTGTAACAGAGTTCGGCCGAAGGGGAAACCCGGGAGGAGCTCGGCTGACTGAAGGGTCGGCCATCTGTAGAGTTCGGCCGAGGGACGATTGCCGAGGAGTTCGACCGCCTGGAGTCAGTCCGAAGGGGTTCGGCCGCCTGGGCTCGCCTGGAGTCGGTCCGAAAGAAAAACCCGGGAGGAGTTCGGGTGGCCGAACGGGCGTCTGGGAGGAGTCCGTCTCCCGAAGAAGTCCTGCCGCTTGGAGTCCAAGGAGCTCGGCCGTCAGGAAGTTCGGCTGGCGGTGGGAGTTCGGCCCGGAGCCTGGCGCTGGGGAGTTCGGCAGCTAGGTAGTTCGGCCCGACTCTTGGCGCAGGGGAGTTCGGCCTCTAGGCAGTTCGGCCCGGACCTTGGTGCAGGGGAGTTCGGCCTCTAGGCAGTTCGGCCGTGGTAGGGGCTCGGCCTGGCGCCTGGCGCTAAAGCTCTTCTGCGGCTACTGGTTACATTGGGCTGAGCGTCGGGCCGGGCTTCGGCAGGAGCGGGATTTATCCCCAACAGTAGCCCCCCCACTCCCGAGTTCAAAAATTGAAGGAAGGGAGTACCAAAACAGGCGACTGCCGAAGTCTTCTTCCAGGCTCCGCATTTGTTGCAGCTGAAGCTCGGGGGAGGTCTCATCTCCAGCCAATATTGACGCTGAAGTTGAGGCTGAGGCTTGGGGGAGACCTCATCTTCCAGTCGATGTTTGGAGTTGAAATGGAACTCGTTTCCAGCTAAAGTCGATGAAGCTGATGTTGAAGCCGAAGTAAATCTCGCCTCCTACGGTCGAGGTCGGATTTGAGCTCCTCGGGGGCGACATTGTCTTCATCAGCTGAAGTTGACTCGAGGGAGACCTCCTCTCTTGCAGCCGAGGTTGAAGTGCGCGCTCGGGGGAGATCTTATCTCCTGCAGCCGAGCTTCTTCGGGGGAGATCTCGTCTCTAGCCGAGGTTGGTGCTCGCGTTAGGACGAGGTTCTCCTCCTGTTCCTAACCGAGGTTGTTCACGGTCGCTCGGGAGAGATCTTATCTCTAGCCGAGGTTGGTGCTCGTGTTAGGACGAGGTTCTCCTCCTGTTCCCAACCGAGGATCTTATTCGGTTGCTCGGGAGAGATCTTATCTCTAGCCGAGGTTGGTGCTCTCGTGTTAGGACGAGGTTCTCCTCCTGTTCCTAACCGAGGTCGCTGATCTTATTCACGGTCGCTCGGGAGAGATCTTATCTCTAGCCGAGGTTGAAGTGCGCGCTCGGGGGAGATCTTATCTCCTGCGGCCGAGCTTCACTCGGGGGAGATCTTATCTCCTGCAGCCGAGGTGAGACCGCGCGCTCGGAGAAGATTTTATCTCCTGCAGCCGAGCTTCCCTCGGGGGAGATCTTATCTCCTGCAGCCGAGGTTGGTGCGCGCTCGGGGAGATCTTATCTCCTACCGATCGAGTTCACTCGGGGAGATCTTATCTCTGCAGCCGAGGTGAGAGAAGAAGAGCTCGGGGGAGATCTTATCTCCTGACCGAGCTTCACTCGGGGGAGATCTTATCTCCTGCAGCCGAGGTGAGACCGCGCGCTCGGAGAAGATTTTATCTCCTGCAGCCGAGCTTCCCTCGGGGGAGATCTTATCTCCTGCAGCCGAGGTGACCGCACGCTCGGAGAAGATTTTATCTCCTACAGCCGAGCTTCCCTCGGGGGAGATCTTATCTCCTGCAGCCGAGGTTGAAGTGCGTGCTCGAGGAGATCTTATCTCCTGCGGCCGAGCTTCACTCGGGGGAGATCTTATCTCTGCAGCGAGGTACCGCGCTCGGAGAAGTTTTATCTCCTGCAGCCGGCTTCCCTCGGGGGAGATCTTATCTCTGCAGCCGAGGTTGAAGTGCGCGCTCGGGGGAGATCTTATCTCCTGCGGCCGAGCTTCACTCGGGGGAGATCTTATCTCCTGCAGCCGAGGTGTGACCGTGCGCTCGGAGAAGATTTTATCTCCTGCAGCCGAGCTTCCCTCGGGAGATCTTATCTCCTGCAGCCGAGGCTTGCCGTAGTCTTTAAGGCTCGATCTCGAGTCTTGCTCTCGTCAGGACGGGGTTCCCCTTCTGTTCCTAATGGGCTGTGGGGGCGCATGGGGACCGTCGTCCTCGCCTCTTCCCCATCTCGTTTTAGGTGAACGAGGCCTTCGACCTTGCTCGCGTTAGGATGAGTTCTCCTCCTGTTCCCAACGGGCTGTGGGGGCACATGGGGACCGTCGTCCTCGCCTCTCCCCCCATCCTCGTCCTTTGTGGACGGGGCCTTCGACTTTGCTCACGTTAGGACGAGGTTCTCCTCCTGTTCCCAACGGGCTGTGGGGGCACATGGGGACCGTCGTCCTCGCCTCTCCCCCCATCCCGTCCTTGTGGACGGGGCCTTCGACTTTGCTCACGCTAGGACGAGGTTCTCCTCCTGTTCCTAGCCGGCTGTGGGGGCACATGAGGACCGTCGTCCTCGCCTCTCCCCCCATCCCGTCCTTGTGGACGGGGCCTTCGACTTTGCTCACGCTAGGACGAGGTTCTCCTCCTGTTCCTAACGGCTGTGGGGGCACATGAGGACCGTCGTCCTCGCCTCTCCCCCCATCCCGTCCTTTGTGGATGGGGCCTTCGACTTTGCTCGCGCTAGGACGAGGTTCTCCTCCTGTTCCTAACGCGGCTGACTGCTTCTTCCCTGTCATCGCATAGTTTTCGCATCCAGAAATGATTTTATTGAGAGGGGAGAGTTTTACCGAGGAGAAGCTGATCGTAGCGCATTTCCGTTCGAGGGTTGTCGGGGTGTTGTTCCTCGGAGTTCCCTCGGGCAGCAAGTCCCGTCCAGACGACCTCCTCTATCTCATGCCGGCCTTCTTAATTTGGAACATGCTTCTCTTGACTTTGTCGCTGGGGACGACAATCACCGATGTAGCTAGCTCCTAGCTCCTCCCCGGGGTGGCGTTGATGACGCCGCGAGGCGGCCGACCTTCTTGTCTTTTCCAGTTACGGCAGCGCCTATAGCCGATCTTCTCCTGCTTCAGACCGACGTCGGAGGAATTTATCCCGTCGTCCCTTTTTGACGAGCTCTCCAATCTCGTCTTGGAGCTGAACGCTGAACGTATTCCTCAGTGTCGTGGCCGTGGTCGCGCTTTACTTGCTTTACTTGCCTCGCGCACGTTTGGGGAGGCCGTAGTCCTTCAGGTCTTGGCGGCTGGCTCCTTAACTTCGCCGAGGATTCGAGTTAGAGGAGCTGGTCGTAGCTGCGGAATCTTTCGGGAGGAGGATTTCTTCGCGCCCTTCTGTCGGGGCTTCCTTTGCGGTGAGCTCGAGAAGTTCGGGCTTCGCTTGCGTGGAGCTTCATTCCGCTTTCCCGCGAAACTTTCCGTGGGAGAACTTCATGCTTCTTTGTCCGGACTTCCCTGCTCGCAGAGAGGGGGTCGGCTTTGCTTGCCCGAACTTTATCGCACCTCCCGTGAATTCGTTGTGGCGACGTACTTGAGGGGGAGTTCGGCCTCGATCGCCCTGGGGCGGTCTCGAGCGCGGCCGAACTTCACTTGGGTGATCTGCTGCGGAGTTCGGATCCCTGATGCCGAACTTCATTGGGGCTTCGGTGCTTGCGCCGAACTTCGAGCGCGGCCGAACTTCACTTGGGTGATCTGCTGCGGAGTTCGGAGTCCCTGATGCCGAACTTCATTCCGCGGGGGGCTTCGTTCCGTCCTTGCCGGCGCCGAACTTCATTTGGAGGTTGAGCTGAGGAGTTCGGCTTTCCACTGAACTTCATTTCGCCTTGATGACGAGCTTTGGGGGGAGCTCGGCTTTTCTTCGAGCCGAACTTCATTCCTCTTTCCCGCGAGACTTGCCGTGGGAGAACTTCCCGCTGCTCTTGTTCGGACGAGTTCGGGCGAGCTCGAGGGGAGCTCGGCTTTTCTTGCCCGAACTTCGTTCCGCCTCCGGTGAACACTTTGTAGGTGGTTCCTTTGGGGGACATACTGGAGCGTGAGTTCGGACCTCACTTGCACCGAACTTCGTTCCGCTTTCCCTGCGAAAGCTTCCGCGGGAGGACTTCATACTTCTTTGTCGGAGCTTCCTCGATGACGGGCTCATGGGTGGGTTCGGCCTTCCTCGCGCCGAACTTCATTCCGCTTCGGCGGGGGAACTTCTGCTCTCCGTTTCTCTCTTCGGGGCGATTGGGCTCTTCCTTAAGGCTGATTCCTCGCGCCCTCATGGCGGGCTTGCTGGTGGAGTCGCCTACCGGAGGCTGCTGTATAGCCTGCAACGCCTCCGTGAGGCCACGGATCTGTCGGACAAGCAGGCCGAACTGCTTCACATCCACCGCGGGTGCAGGTGGAACCTAGGCCGCCGGGGCTGAAGCAGGAACAGACGGGCCTGGACGGGATCGGGATCGCGGAGGCCGCCGAGCGCCGTGCCGAAGCTCTCCTGGGTGGCGTTTTCTCTTCGGAAGAGAAAAGGAAGATCTCTCCAAAGAGGGAAGAGAAGGGTCGCCGAGCACTCCTTTAAGAACAAGGGAACCTCGAAGGTTCAGGCCCTTCCTTCTAGCGCCAATCTGTTGGTGCAGAAATCCGTCCTCGCCGGAGGTCGCCGGAGTCGAGGCCGCTGAGGTCGCCGCCGGGGACCTGCAAAACGAAGTCCCGTCCGGAACCGGTGGGGGGTGGCTCCGGCAGGACCCTCCGACGGTCAAGTTAGTTTCCGGCCAACAGTAATGGAGTGCTCGGAATGAGTTCCGGAGCTTAGAGATGAGGAGGAGAGCTTAGAGAGTCGAGAGTTCAGAGAGCTTAGCCTTAGCGTGTCGGGAGGGGTCCTTTTATAGCGGAGCTTAGTTGATGGTGACGGCCATGCCGTCTGGCAGAGAGTCGTCGGGCAGCATGGAGTTCGGTACGGAGAGGACGGCATCGTCCGGTGGATCGTGGGAGCCATACTGGCACGTCGTGGGCCGCATGGAGTCCGGTACGGAGAGGAAGGCGTCGTCCGGTGGATCGTGGGAGCCATACTGGCGAGTCGTGGGCCGCATGGAGTCCGGTACGGAGAGGAAGGCGTCGTCCGGTGGATCGTGGGAGCCATACAGTCGTGGGCCGCATGGAGTCCGGTACGGAGAGGAAGGCGCCGTCCGGTCTTGCTGCAGGCGACAGTTCGTCCAGAG
The DNA here is from genome assembly GCA_006176705.1 of Cocos nucifera. Lineage (NCBI taxonomy): Eukaryota > Viridiplantae > Streptophyta > Magnoliopsida > Arecales > Arecaceae > Cocos > Cocos nucifera. The sequence continues at coordinate 19,403 of QRFJ01000221.1, read as the reverse complement.
GAGTTCGGACTTGTAACAGAGTTCGGCCGAAGGGGAAACCCGGGAGGAGCTCGGCTGGCTGAAGGGTCGGCCATCTGTAGAGTTCGGCCGAGGGACGATTGCCGAGGAGTTCGACCGCCTGGAGTCGGTCCGAAGGGGTTCGGCCGCCTGGGCTCGCCTGGAGTCGGTCCGAAAGGAAAACCCGGGAGGAGCTCGGGTGGCCGAACGGGCGTCTGGGAGGAGTCCGTCTCCCGAAGAAGTCCTGCCGCTTGGAGTCCAAGGAGCTCGGCCGTCACGAAGTTCGGCTGGCGGTGGGAGTTCGGCCCGGAGCCTGGCGCTGGGGAGTTCGGCAGCTAGGTAGTTCGGCCCGGACCTTGGCGCAGGGGAGTTCGGCCTCTAGGCAGTTCGGCCCGGACCTTGGTGCAGGGGGGTTCGGCCTCTAGGCAGTTCGGCTGTGGTAGGGGCTCGGCCTGGCGCCTGGCGCTAAAGCTCTTCTACGGCTACTGGTTGCATTGGGCCGAGCATTGGGCCGGGCTTCGGCAGGAGTGGGATTTATCCTCAACAGATCTTAATTCCTAGAATAAAGGATGCTTCACCTAGGTCTTTCATGGAGAATTTCTTGGACAACCATATTTTGACTATCGTTAACATGGGAATATCATTTCCAATAAGGAGGATGTCATCCACGTATAATACGAGAAAGACAACAGCGCTCCCACTGACCTTTTTGAAGACACGATTTCTCTTCATTTTTGATGAAATCAAACTTTTTGATCACATCATTGAAATGAGTGTTCCAGCTCCGAGATGCTTGCTTAAGTCCATATATGGACCTTTGCAGCTTGCAAACCTTGTGATCAGTATCACTGGATGTGAAACCTAGCGGCTGTTCCATATAGATATCTTCCTCAAGATATCCATTCAAGAATGCCATTTTCACATCCATTTGCCATATTTTATAATCGAAATAGACTGCAACGACAAGCAATATGTGGATGGATTTTAGCATTGCCATTGGAAAAAAGGAATCCTGATAGTCAATACCTTCGTGTTGACTATAACCTTTTGCCACTAGTCTAGCCTTGAATGTCTCCACATTTTCATCTGCACCAATCTTTCTCTTGAAGATCCATTTACACCCAATAGGTACTATACCTTCTGGTGGATCTACCAAGGTCCAGACTTGGTTTGAGTGCATCGAGTCAATTTCTGACTTGCATTGCCTCTAGCCATTTCTCGGAGTCGATATTTGATATCGCCTCGTTGTAGATTTTGGGATCATCATCATGCGCACGATTACGTATGAGGAACATATCCTCTACTTTCTCTGAAATAATACCTAAGTATCTTTCAGGGGGATGGAAAACTCTTTCCAATCTATGAGGTGGAGGAGGTAGTGTTCTTATTGGCTCAACCTGATTTGGTTCCAATTGGTCCTTAGCTCATTGTACTTGTGAGACTTTCTCATCAAGCTTAATCTGCTTTCCAATGCCGCTATCTTGAATAAACTATTTTTCAAGAAAGATGGCATGTCGACTCATAATCACATTGTGGTCTTCTGAAATGTAGAAATAGTATCCTAATGACTCTTTAGGATATCCTATGAATCGAGCTCTGAAGGATCTAAACTCTAACTTGTCCGCTTGTTGTCTTTTGACATAAGCCGGACAACCCCAAATTCTGAGATGACTCAGACTTGGTTTCTTATCGTGCCATATCTCATACGGTGTGGTAGGAAGAATGGTTTTAGAGGGAACCCTATTCAGTAGATAAATTGAAGTTAACAATGAGTGTTCCCAAAAAAAATCAGGGAGGTCTGTGAAGCTCATCATGGATCGGACCATGAGAGATTTTCTGTTCCACATTGAGTTGAGGTGTTCCTGGTGGAGTCCATTGAGAGACTATGCCATTTTTCTTGAGATAGTCTAGGAATTTTCGGCTAAGGTATTCACCTCCTCGATCTGATCGAAGAACCTTAATGGATTTTTCAGTTTATTTTTCTACTTCATGTCTGAATTTTTTGAACTTTTCAAAAGCTTCAGACTTATGTCTCATAAGATACACATACCCATACCTAGACAGATCATCGGTAAAGGTGATGAAGTAGACAAAATTGCCTCTAGTCGGCACATCAAATGGGTCGCACACATCAGTATGTACTAGGGCAAGGAGATCTGTGGCCCTTTTTCCATGTCCTACAAAAGGGAGTTTAGTCATTTTGCCTTGAAGACAAGATTCACAAGTTGGATATGACTCGAAAGTCAACGGACTCAATAGCCTATTTTTCTCCAATTTGTTGATCCTATCTTCTGCTATATGACCTAATCTCAGGTGCCATAGATATCTATCGTTTGGACTATCCCTAGGTCGTTTGGCATTTGCGTTTTGCTCGATAGTTAGAACAGATACATCAATATGTAGCTGATAAAGATCGTTAATAAGAAAACCATTTGCAATTTTATTTCTTTCATAAAGAATGTTACAATGATCGTTAAAGATAGTAATCACATAGCCTTTTAGTGCTAAGCATGAAACAGAAATCAAATTCCTGCTAGCTGTAGGCACATAATAACAGTCTTTCAAAACTAAGTCTAAACCAGATGGTAATCGAAGAGAGTATGTTTCCACCGCCACTGCAGCAACTCTTGCTCCATTTTCGATGTGTAGGATTATGTCTCCATCCCTTAGCCTCCTGCTATCCTCAAGATCCTGCATGGAAGTGCACAGATGAGCACTAGAACCAGAGTCAAGCACCCAATTGGATGCAGAAGAAACCATAAGGTTAGACTCAATAACGAGCATACCTCCAGAAGGACCTTCCTTCTTATTCTTCAGGGTGGCCAAGTAAGTAGGACAGTTTCGCTTCCAATGGCCGTCGCTGTTGCAATAGAAATACTTTTTTTCAACAGCGGCTTTCATCTTCGGCTCTGCCTTCTTCTTCTTTCCTCCTTCCATCTTTTGCTTTTTCGCAGACCTTTTTTTCTTTTTAGAAGACTTTTTTTTGGAAGAAGTCCATTTCATAGCAAGAACTGAGCCTTTAGAACCTTTCATAGAAAGCTCAGCGGTGACCAGCATGTTCATTAATTCGGCCAAGAAATTTTGAAGTTTATCCATATGGTAATTCATGATGAATTATCCAAATGCATCAATCAAGGATTCAGAAGAACATCATTCTGCAGATCCAAGTCTAACTTCACATCAAGCTTCTCAAGCTCTTTCAAGTCCTTGATTATCATTAGACAGTGATCTTGGACTGACTGCCTATCATGCATCTTAGCCTTAAAAAATTATTTCGTGACTTGATACTTGACTGTGCGACTCTGTTCACCGAACATCTCTTACAGGTGAGCCAACATTTGACGAGCAGTCCCGATATCTTGATGTTGGCACTGGAGCTCATCAGATATCGAGCCCAACATGTAATATTTGGCCTTGTTGGGGATAAATCCCGCTCCAACCGAAGTCTAGCTCAATGCCCAGCCTAATGCAACCAGTAGCCATAGAAGAGCTTCGGCAGACGGGCTTCAACCAAACTCCCAGCGCCCGAGCTTCTTCCAGTCGGCTGAACTAGTTAGCTGCCGAGCTCCTTCCAGACTCCCAGCGTCAAGACCGAACCCCTCCAGCCGGCCGAACTACTTAGCGGCCGAGCTCCTGAAACCCCAGCATCCAAGCTCCTTCGAACCCGTTCAGCTGGCCGAACTGCTTAGCGACCAAGCTCCTTGGACTCCAAGCGGCCGGGCTTTAACGAAATCCCCCAGCGCCCGAACTCCTCAGCGGTCGCCCCCTCGACCGAACTCCTCAAGCAGTCGTCGCTCGGTCGAACTCCTCAGCGATCGCCCTCGCCGAACTTCGGCCGATCGAGCTCCTATCGAACTCTCAAGCGTCCAAGCCTCAGCCGAAGTCCAACATCCGGCCAAACTCTCCAACGGCCGAGCTTCGGATTTCCCTCGGCCGAACTCTTCAGCGGACGAGCCTTAGCTGCATACCTCTGCCTATGGGAGCCGAACTCCCTTCAATCTTTCTCAAGCCCGAACTCCTCCAAAATGGGCACACGACGAAGGCCTTCAACCCTTCTGCAGCCATCACCATCAATCCACCGCAAGCTCTGCAGCTATCACCATCAGTCTGCCGTGGGCGATAGCGACCCACTGTCAGGCGGCGATGGCTTTCACCATCAATCCGCCGCACACGGCACCATCCCGTGAGATTGACTCCGTCGAACCTCGAGCAGTCCGCCAGCACGCGGCTGCAGTTGTCACCATCAAGCTCCGCTATAAAAAGGACCCTCTCGACACGCTAAGGCTAAGCTCTCTGACCTCTAGTCTCTCTGAGCTCCCCTTTTCTTCTCTAAGCTCCGGAACTCATTCCGAGCACTCCATTCCTGTTGGCCAAAAACTGACTTGACCGTCGGAGGGCCCTGCCGGAGCCACCCCCCACCGGCTCTGGATGGGACTTTATTTTGCAGGTCCCCGATGGTGATCTCATCGGCCTCCACTCTGGCTACCTCCGACGATGATCAGTTTCTGCACCAACAGAATGGCGCTAGAGGAAGGACCTCGAACCTCCGAGGTTCCCTTATTCTTAAAGGAGTGCTCGGTGACTCTTCTTTTACCTCTCCGGAGATCTCCCCTTTCTCTCTCGAAGAGAAAATGCCCCCAGGAGAGCTTCGATGCGGCAATCGATGTCCTGCATGCCAGGTATGCCTGCTCCCGTTGCAGCCCCGGTAGCTCAGGCTCCACCCGAAGCCACTGCAGATGTAGAGCAGTTTAACCTGCCGGATGGGTTTGTGGCCTGCCGAGGTGATACAGGCCGTGCGACAACCTTCGGTGGAGACTTTGCCAGAAAAATGCGAGGAATCGGCCTTAAGGTAGCCCCGGTAGCCCAGGCTCCACCCGAAGCCACCGTAGATGTAGAGCAGTTCAACCTGCCGGATGGGTTCGCGGCCCACCGAGGTGATACAGGCCGTGCGACAACCTTCGGTGGAGACTCCGTCGAGGTGATACAGGCCGTGCGACAACCTTCGGTGGAGACTTTGCCAGAAAAATATGAGGAATCGGCCTTAAGGAAGAGCATTTGGGCATGCCAATCGCCCTTAGGAGAGAAATGGAGAGCAGAAGTTCCCCCGTGGAATGAAGTTCGGCATAAGCGAGGGCGAAGGAAAGTTCTCCCACGGAATGAAGTTCGGCGGAAGGCCGAACTCCTCAGCTCATCATCGAAATGAAGTTAGGCAAGGCCGAACTCTCCCTTTGAAGCTCATCAATGAAGTTCGGCGGAAGGCCGGACTCAACCTTAAAGCTCACACATCAGAATGAAGTTCGGATGAAGTTCGGCATAAGTGAGGCCGAACTCAGATCATCGAAATAAAGTTGGGACGGAAGCAAGGCCGAACTCTCTCTTTGAAGCCATCATCAATGAAGCTCGGTGCAAGTGAGGCCGAACTCCACCTTAAAGCCCACCATCACAGTGAAGTTCGGCGCAAGCAGTGGTGGAACGAAGTTCTCCCACGGATGAAGTTCGGCATAAGGGAGGCCGAACTCCGGCAGCAGATCACCCAAATGAAGTTCGGCCGTGCTCACGACCTCCCAGCGCAAGCAAGGCCGTACTCCCCCTCGAGCCCTGTCATCGAGGAAGCCCCGACAAAGGAGTATGAAGTCCTCCCATAGAAGTTCTTCCGCAGAAGCGGAATGAAGTTCGGACACGAGGAAGGTTCCACGGGAAAGTGGAATAGAGTTTACCGTGAGCAAGAAAGCGGAATGAAGTTCGACGGCAGTAAGGCCGAACTTCTCTTGAAATCTCATCAGCGGAATGAAGTTCGGCGCAAGTGAGGCCGAACTTTCGCTCGAGTATGACACCAAGGAAACCACTACAAAGAATTCACAGGAGGTGGAGTGAAGTTCGGACAAGTAAAGCCGAGCTCCCACTCGAGCTCGTCGTCAAGGAAGTCCAGACAAAAGCAGCAGAGGAAGTTCTTCCGCAGTGAGGCGGAACTCCAGCCCGATTATGTCGCCAAGGAAGCCCCCAACAAAGATTTCACACAAGGTGAGACGAAGTTCGGCTGAGCTCGCAACCGCCCCAGGGCAAGCAAGGACTCACTCTCGAGTATGACTCCAAGAAAGCTCCGACAACTGGGCATAAAGTTCTTCCGTAGGTTTTACAACCCCTAACTCCTTGAGCTTGCCACCAAGGAGGCCCCGACAAAAGGACGCGAAGAAGCCCTCCCAAAAGGTTCCGCAACTACATCCCGCTCTTCTAACTCGAATTCTCAGCAAAGTTAAAAGAGCCAGCTGCCAAGACCAAAAGGATTACGGTCTCTCCTAAACAAGCACGGTCGTACTGCGTCTACCATCGCGACCACGGTCACGATGCTGAGAAATGCATTTGGCTGTGAGACGAAATTGAGGAACTCGTCAGGAAGGAGCGGCTGAAGAAAGTCGGCTAAGGGCGCTGCCGTAACCAGAAACTCCTGGGTCAACTACCTTAAGGCGTCATCAACGTTACCCTGGGGAGGAGCTTGGTACATCGGCGGTTCGTCGGCTCCCAGCGATAAAGCCAAGAGCTTGCTCCAAATCGAGAAGGCCAGCATGGGATATAGGAGGTCGTCTAGATGGGACTTACTGCCCGAGGGAGGGAGCTCCGAGGAACAACACCCCGACGACCCCTCAAGCGGGGATGTGCTGCCCGTAACTTTCCTTTGATAAAATTCTTCCATTCCAATAATGTTATTCCCTGGCGCAGAAACTGCGGTAACCGAAGATGGAGCAGTCAAATAGTTGCCGTATTGAGAACTGGCGGGGGACCTCATGCTAATGGGGGCAGATCGGAAGTCTTAGAAGCTCGGCCGTAGGAGATAAGATCTCCCCCGAGTGCGCACTTCGACCTCGACTGTAGGAGATAAGATCTCCCCCAAGGGAAGCTCGACTGCAGGAGATAAGATCTCCCCCGAGCGCGCACTTCGACCTCGACTGCAGGAGATAAGATCTCCCCGAGGAAAGCTCGGCTGCAGGAGATAAGATCTCCCCCGAGGAAAGCTCGACCGTAGGAGATAAGATCTCCTCCGAGCGCGCACTTCGACCTCGGCTGCAGGAGATAAGATCTCCCCCGAGGAAAGCTCGACCGTAGGAGATAAGATCTCCCCCCGAGGAAGCTCGGCAGCAGGAGATAAGATCTCCCCGAGCGCGCACTTCGACCTCGGCTGCAGGAGACAAGATCTTGCTCCTGCCTCCTTCGGACAGGAGATAAGATCTCCCCCGAGGAAAGCTTGGCCGCAGAGATAAATCTTTCTCGAGCGCACTTCGACTTGGGCAGGGAGATAAGATCTCCCCCGAGGAAAGCTCGGCAGGAGATAAGATAAGCGCACTTCGACCTTGACTGCAGGAGGAAATCTCCCCGACGAAAGCTCCGCAGAGATAAGATCTTCCCCGAAAAAAGCTCGAACGTAGGAGATAAGATCTCCCAGAGAAAGCCTCGAACGCAGGAGAATCAGATCTCCCCCGAGGAAGCTCGACAGCAGGAAGATAAGATCTCCCCGAGCGCGCACTTCGACCTCGGCTAGGAGATAAGATATCCTCTGAGGAAAGCTCGACCGCAGAGATAAGATCTCCTCGAGGAAATCGGCTGCATGAGATAATGAATCCCCCGAGAAAGCTCTGACCGCAGCGATAAGATTCTCCCCGAGAGCAACGCTCGGCTGCAGAGATAAAGATCTCCCCCGACGCACGCTTCGACCTCGACCGTAGGAGATAAGATTCTCCCCCAGAAAGCTCGACTGCAGGAGATAAGATCTCCCCGAGAAAGGCTCGATCCGAGAGTAAGATCTCCCCTCGAGCGCGCGCACTTCGACCTCGACGTGCAGGAGATAGATCTCCCCAGGGAACTCGACTCAGGAGATAAGATCTCCCCCGAGCGCGCACTTCGACCTCGACTGCAGGAGATAAGAATCTCCTCCGAGGAAAGCTCGACTGTGGGAGATAAGATCTCCCCGAGCGCGCACTTCGACCTCGGCCGTAGGAAGATAAATCTCCCCTGAGGGAAGCTCGGCTGTAGGAGATAAGATCTCCTCCGAGCGCGCACTTCTCGACTGCAGAGATAAGATCTCGCCCGAAGCTCGACCGTGGAAGATAAGATCTCCCGAGCGCGCACTTCGACCTCGGCTGTAGGAGATAAGATCTCCCCCGAGGGAAGCTCGGCTGCAGGAGATAAGATCTCCCCCGAGCGCGCACTTCAACCTCGGCTGCAGGAGATAAGATCTCCCCCGAGGGAAGCTCGGCTGCAGGAGATAAAATCTCCCTCCGAGGCAGCTCGACCTCGCAGGAGATAAGATCTCCCCGAGCGGCACTTCGATCTCCTCGAGGAAGCTCGGCCGCAGGAGATAAGATCTCCCCCGAGCGCAACTCGACTGTAGGAGATAAGATCTCCCTCGAGCGCGCACTTCGACCTCGACTGCAGGAGATAAGATCTCCCCTAAGGGAAGCTCGGCTTGTAGGAGATAAGAATCTCGACCTCGGCTCGAGATAAGATCTCTCTCGAGGCAGGAGATAAGATCTCTCCCCGAGCGCGCACTTCGATCTCGATCGTAGGAGATAAGATCTCCCCCGAGGGAAGCTCGACTGCAGGAGATAAGATCTCCCCCGAGCGTGCACTTCGACCTCGGTTGTAGGAGATAAGATCTCCCCCGAGGAAAGCTCGGACCGTAGGAGAAAAGATCTCCCCCGAGCGTGCACTTCGACCTTGGCTACAGGAGATAAGATCTCCCCCAAGGAAGGCTCGACCGTAGGAGATAAGATCTCCCCGAGCGCGCACTTCGACCTCGGCTGCAGGAGATAAGATCTCCCCCGAGGGAAGCTCGATTGCAGTAGATAAGATCTCCCCCGAGGAAAGCTCGGCTGCAGGAGATAAGATCTTCCCCGAGCGCGCACTTCAACCTCGGCTGCTCGAGATAAGATCTGTCCCGAGCATTCGTGGACAACTTCGTGGACAACTTCGGCTATGGATCGGATCACCCCCGAGGGACTGGGCCAACTTCGGTAGTAGGAGATGAGATCTCCCCCGAGCGCCTGCGTCAACCTCGGCTGGAGCGCCTGAGTAACCTCGGATAGAGGTAAGGCCCATGATGACCTCGGCCTTCAACATCGACCTTGGCTAGAGAAAGCAACCGTGTCAGCCCTGGCTGAAAATGAGATCTCCCCCGAGCTTCGACCTAAACCAGCACAGAGCTCAGAGGAAGACTTCGGTAGTGGCCTTTCCTGCACTCCCTTCCTTTGATTTTCGAACTCGAAGAGTGGGGGGGCTAATGTTGGGGATAAATTCCGCTCCAACCGAAGTCTAGCTCAATGCCCAGCCTAATGCAACCAGTAGCCACAGAAGAGCTTCGGCAGACGGGCTTCAGCCAAACTCCCAGCGCCCGAGCTTCTTCCAGCCGGTCGAACTAGTTAGCTGCCGAGCTCCTTCTAGACTCCCAGCATCAAGACCGAACCCCTCCAGCATCCCAGCATCCGAGCTCCTTCGAACCCGTTCAGCTGGCCGAACTGCTTAGCGACCGAGCTCCTTGGACTCCAAGCGACCGAGCTTTAACGGAATCCCCCAGTGCCCGAACTCCTCAGCGGTCGCCCCCTCGGCCGAACTCCCTAAGCAGTCGCCCCTCAGCCGAACTCCTCAGCGGTCGCCCCCTCGGCCGAACTCCTCAAGCAGTCGTCGCTCGACCGAACTCCTCAGCGGTCGCCCTCGCCGAACTTCGGCCGATCGAGCTCCTACCGAACTCTCAAGCATCCAAGCCTCAGCTGAAGTCCAACATTCGGTCGAACTCTCTAACGGCCGAGCTTCAGATTCCCCTCGGTCGAACTCTTCAGCGGACGAGCCGTAGCTACATACCTCCGCCTATGGGAGCCGAACTCCCTCCAATCTTCCTCGAGCCCGAACTCCTCCGAAATGGGCACACGACGAAGGCCTTCAACCCTTCTGCAGCCATCACCATCAGTCCACCGCAAGCTCTGCAGCTATCACCATCAGTCCACCATGGATGATAGCGACCCACTGTCAGGCGGCAATGGCTTTCACCATCAATCTGCCGCACACGGCACCATCCCGTGAGACTGACTCCGCCGAACCTCGAGCGACCCACCAGCACGCGGCTGCAGTTGTCACCATCAAGCTCCGCTATAAAAAGGACCCTCCCGACATGCTAAGGCTAAGCTCTCTGACCTCTAGTCTCTCTGAGCTCTCCTCTTCTTCTCTAAGCTTCGGAACTCATTCCGAGCACTCCATTCCTGTTGGCCAAAAACTGACTTGACCGTCGGAGGGCCCTGCCGGAGCCACCCCCCACCGGCTCCGGATGGGACTTTATTTTGCAGGTCTCCGGCGGCGACCTCATCGGCCTCCACTCCAGCTACCTCCGACGACGATCAGTTTCTGCACCAACAGGCCTTATTATCTTCGTCTATCCATTTTTTCAGAGATGCTCTCTATTTAGTGGATGGACGGGCTGGTAAGGTGAAAGGATCCTGATCCAAAAATATGGGTTAACTTCTCGAAACCCAAAATGATTTTATAGTTTCTGAGCCAATCTTTATAATTGGGTCCGGTCAGTCTATGTATGTTCAGGATACGTGCTAATGGGTTGGATGCAGATATTTTTCTGTAGAGAGTCAAAGATTCTAGTTAGATACTGTAATTATGACTTGACCAATTTATTTAGAAATTTTATTTTTAAATAAATTAGCTTCCACTATTTTCTCGGATCCCTACACTTTCTCTATAGAGATGCAAAAATCTTCACGATTAATAATTTCTAGTGGATGGTGCGGTCTCACCAACTGACTCATCACCTCACCTAACAGTTATGGTGATGGGTTAGCCAATGAGTGAACAACTCTTGTTTAATGATTCTCTAATCATGGTGCACCCAAACTTGGTCTCTAATTCATGAATCTTGCCATATCCGAAATATTGATCCACTCCTTAGTTAAGTCAGACCCACCATTTGCATAGACTGGATTTTCAATTGAGTCTCTCACCGTATTCGAAATATTGAGCCCAACTCATCCTCCAGCCCATAGCATCCAATGCCTAATAGACATGGTTGCGTCTTTCTGGTGTAACTGAGCCACTGTATCCAATCGAGAACAATCAACCCCGGAAAGGGCCCGCACATCTACAATGATGGAAGACCTCAGACTTAATCTTTTCTTAGGGAGAATTGATTCAGGTCTCATTAAACTAGACTTATCATAGTCATAACAATTATGACTAATCTAGTGGCATGGGTTAGCTCGGATTATTGACCACCTCAAATTAGAACTGAGTCGACAGATATGGCCAGGTAAGTGAGATCGGTGGAAGGGATATGCCATTAACTCGTACAAGAATGCATTCAGGTCGAGTAGCTTCCAATTAAAAATCAGTCGGTCGTATGTGCCAAACTTACCTTAGACACCAAATTATTGAGTCAGAACCAATTGGATTAGCCTACAATCCAGACTCTAACCTCTGAACCTAATAGGTCTTGCTTGATCGTGACTCGATCTTGACCCAGACTTAAACCTATTAGGCTGGTCAATTTAAGTATTATTGATCCCATCCAACCAACTCTTGATTCGGTTTGATCAACCGCTTAGACCTAATTGAGCTACCTAAGTTCGAACCCAGTATTATGAATGTCTTAGATATGAAATTCTCAATTTTAGATCTAATTAATATTCTATAATCTTAATTCTTAATTAAGTAGGGTTCATAAATAAAATATGTACAATAAATCCTAGGATTTTAGGATCTAGGTTTTGCAGAAAGTAAGTTTTAAATTTTTGATTAAGGACAAACGCACAACACCCCTACACGTCATAAGAACACCCCATCGGATGGAAGGAGAGGGCCTTTAAATCCTTCTTCGTTCTTATGACCGGACGGCTAAGAGGAATGCCTTAATCAAGAACATGTAATACTATAAAATAGTTTTAGATCTATATCATATATCTCATATACAAATTAGATCTAATCATGACATATTTTGCATACATCTCATGTATCGAATCATGCATATTTTTAGATCTAAATTATCTCATAATAATCTAAAAAATTAGATTTAAATTGATCTTATCAAAATAAACTCTAATCTAGACAACTATGTAGAACTATTCTATAACTAGTCTAGACATGCATCAACCATATCTCATATGATGTTAAAATTAAATAATTTTTTATTTACTATTTTTTAGATGTTATTATAATAATTATAATATCAAAAAATAGTAAATAAATAGATCTAAAATATGATTTAATCAAATTAAATTGAAAACATGCAAGACTATTCTATAGAACTATTCTATTTTAGAACTAGTCATGCATATTCTCTAATCTTAGATCCAAATAATTTAATTTTAATTTTTTTAATTTCATATCTAATCACATCTCATGTGACATCTAAAATTACTTATTTTTTGATTAAAATAAATTTAAAATCAGATCTAAACACTTTAGAACTTGGCTCTGATATCAGTTGAAGAAAAATCCTGATTTTTTAGATTAGGTTCGTTCAGATCTGATCGGATCAAGAGATATATATATATTTTTTAAAATCCATAATTAGATCTGAGATGTTTCAGATCTAATTTTTATTATTCTAATAATAAAAATAAAATTTAGATAAATTAAATTAAATTTAATTTATCTTGATGTAGGATAATCCTATTATCCGTTGATGATCTTGTAAGCAGCGGAAGATTCTGGATCTAGCCACGCAAGTACCTGACCTCTATCAATATTCACTCAGGCTGGATCTGGAGATCCTCTTCTTCTCTATCATGTCTCTAAAAATCAGATCTGAATCTAATTTGGAGGATCTTCAAAATACCTTTTGAAGATCAGCAGTTGTCCTTTGCAATAGCGCAACCTTCTAGCTTTCTATCGCCTTTCTCTCATCTGGATTGCACCAACTAAGATCCCAAACTACTTTGGGCATGGAGAGGAGAGGGAGAAGATGGGCTTGGCGTGGAGGAGGGAGAGACAAACAACCTTGGGGCATAGAGAATTCAATTGCCTTTTGAGTTGGGCGCAGGGTCTTATTTATAGACTATGCGTAATCCAACTCCTCTTCTTCCCAACCAATCACAACCCTTTGTGAATTCAGATCTAAATATGATTGGTGGAAATAGAGTCCCTTGGATTCCTCCTTAGATGGTGCTTAAGACCAGTCAAACTTGGTTCTTAGGAGGAGTCTATTTGGAATCCAAAATGGAGATGGAGTCCCTATCCAACAGGGACTTTTGGGCGCCTCCAGCTTGGGCACATGCCAAGGGTGGCGTGCGCCCTCCTCCTTGTCAGGTTCTGGCAGGGGGACAAGCCTCCATCTACTCTTCAATAGGTGCATGATACGTTGACAGAAATCAAAGTGTCAATGGTCAACATTTGACTAGTCAAAGGTCAACTTTTGACCAAAGTCAAAGGACGAGAAATATCAGGTGACCAAAAATGATAGATATTATCTTACAAAATAAGACAACCCTTTTCTGACCTAGACAGACTCCAGTCAGACCAAGTGAAGGCTTCTGATCGAGCACAAACTTCTTTGGCTTAGTCAGGATAACTATTTATGATAGTAAAAGAAGAACGTTAGGTTCAATCGAGTGCTAGCACGATTTTCTTGAATCTAATTGAATCTCATTCAGATCAATTGAACTGGATTAGTTCAATTGATGATCACCAAATTCAAATCCTTGTTTGTGTGACCCAGTTAGGTTCAGTTCTATATGGTAATGAGATATGTCATGATCTCTATCATCGACATCATCGAAACTCCTTTTGATGGATCAGAACTCTTCTGATTCGAACAGCTAGAATGATCGATCATCTAAATCATTCTAATTGCTTTCAAAATCCATCAGTGACACCTAGCAGTATATGGTGGCAACCCATCAGAGCTGAATGCGAACCTCTTGGTGTAGCTACCTGTGTGATTAAGTTCTTCTATCTTGAGCCTCGATCAGATTAGGGTTAAGGTGAACTCGTTAAACCCTAGTTTCTGTCATATGATGTAATCATTCGATTCAAGTCCGATGTGAAAATCTAAATAGAAACTCTTTCTATTATTTCACTCTACCCTGGCCATGGGCTTCTAGACTTGATTCTCATGATCATCATAGGGCTGCTCCTCTACCACTGAGGTAGATAGATTTCATCTTGATGCAATCCAGTTCCTATAATGAACATGCTATAGCCAACATATACCTCAGAATTCCATATGGCTAGGAGATCGAGTTATGATATAGTCAAATTATAATACCCTCAAGGTGATCTGTCGATGCACCTCAGATCAAAGAACAGACACACCACTGCAGCATCGAGTCAGTCATTGACGAAAAGGTAGACTTCCTAATGACTACTCGAGGTGGTCATGCTCAGTGCCCTCGTTCTCTAATGAGTACCTATACTTTTGCTCCAGTGTCTCTACACCGTAGACTCAAGACTCATCTACTAAAGAGAAGCGATTGTACACCAACCTTTCGGATCAATCACCATTCTCGTGATGATCCTATGGTCGGAAGCATTTTATGAGTTAATAATGATTATTCATGTCTTAAATTTTCAACTCTTGAAAATATGAATTATCATTACCATTAACTTAAAGGATGTATCACAGACACTAAATATACATATGTGATAGAAAATAATCTATTTTATTGATTATAGTCAAAATTATAATTTTGCCGTTAGAAGTGTATTACAAGTGTCAGCCAATTCTGGCTTCTAGGGCACATATATCTAACAGGTAGCAAAAGGTACAAGACTAGGTTAGTTCTGAAAGGCATCCAACTAAAAGAAGGTATCGACTATACTAAAATATTTTCTCCTATTGTTACGCTCTCTACTATTACTACTACTTTCCTGCATGGTGATATATATATATATAGCTTATTGGCTTTGTAATCTCTGGTAAAAAAGATATTGTATGTAAGCTGAGGAAGAGCTTGTACAGTTTAAAATAAGTCTCTAGATTATGGTACAAAAAAATTTATGGATTCATGACTAATAATGATTTTGCAAGGTGCCAGAAAGATCATTGCTATTATATCAAGATACCTGATGGTAATTTTATTATCTTACTCTGGTATGTTGATGACATGCTGATAGTCAGATCGAACATGCAAGAGATTGAAAGATGGAAAAGGAAGATGTCAAGAGAGTTTGCAATGAAGGACATGGATATAACTAAACAAATACTTGGGTTGAGAATTAAAAGTGACAGAGTGGTAGGAACATTAAAGCTAATCCAAGGTAGCTACATCAAAAAGATGCTGGACAGGTTTAACATGATAGATGCTAAGCTTGTGAAGATACCTTTGGCCAGTCATTTCAAGCTTTCAAAATAATAGTCATCCAAGAACAATGATGAACTAAAGAGAATGGCAAGAGTCCTTTATGCTTTAGTAGTTGGCAGTTTGATGTATGTGATGGTTTGCACAAGATCCAACATTGTACATGCAGTGGGAGCTATGAATAGATACATGGCCAATCCGGACGAGCAATATTAGGAAGCTGTCAAGTGGGTCCTTAGATATTTGAAAGGTACCAAAGACATTGGCCTATGCTACAGGATGGGCAGTCAAACACTATAGGGATTTATGGATGCAGACCTATGTGGTGATACTGACATCGGGATGAGTACAACTGGGTATATTTTTATCATTGGTAAGATAGCAGTGAGCTGAGTTTTATAGCTACAGAAGATCGTGGCTCTTTTTATCACCAAGGCAAAGTATGTTGCAATCACAGAAACCAGCAAGGAGATAATTTGGCTATAGAATTTACTGAAAAGACTAGGTAGAGAGCAGAATTATAGTATACTATTTAGTGATAGTCAGAGTGCTATTCATCTTATGAAGAATCCTATATTCCATGTAAGAACAAAGTACATACAACTGAAATATCACTTCATTAGAGTATTGTTTGAAGATGGAAGCTTGTCACTAGAAAAGATTTAGGGCTCAAAAAATTCGACCAATATGTTAACTAAAGTGATCACTACAGAGAAATTGGGGCTATATAGGGCCTTAATTGGCCTTCGAAGCTAGTTACAAAGAGGCATCGCATAGAATACTAACATATAATATGAAAGTTTATTTTTTTTATTTTAGATGGATATATGTTTGGATGTTTTAGTCTCCAAGTGGGAGAGTTATTGGATGGTGGAGCCTAATCCACCTAATAATAAGACAAAATTAAAACCTAGATGCGGAGAAGCCCAGCACAAAAAGCACATTATGAGAAGTCCAGAAACATAGTGCAGTACGGCCCTTAGTGTATGGCTCAATGGGGCCCATAGTGTGTGGCCCATAGTGTTGTACCTACAACTACTCGAAACCACAGTCGTAGAAGCGATCTCTTGCGTGAACCTGGGTGTTAATCCAGCAAACTGAAAAAGATCTAAGAAAGAAGAGAGAAAAGGATGGAGTCTAGGATTTTAGTGTTGGAATCAGAGATAAAAGAGAGTTATAGAGAAAAGCTTAATTGTATTCCACTCTTATTGTAAAAGTTATAATACCCAGGTTTATATACCCTAGGATTCCTACATAAATCCTAATAAATCCCAGTTCAAAGACTCTCCTAGACAAACCCAATACATGAAAATACTCACCGAGCCCATGTACACCCATGTCTTACATTCTCTCATTTCCTGGATCTAAACCCGATCCATACATGAGTTAGCCCCTTTAAGACCTCTCAAACTAGACGTTAAGACCTCTAGGATAAGTTCCTATCCTAGCCTTTAAATAGATCCTTGCGTAACTCTGCCCGTGCACTAAGTCGGCTCAGTCTCAGCACTGAGTCGGCTAACCTGAGACTGGATCAGCTCAATTTCAGACTAAACCGACCTAGTTGCATGCCATGCCTGTAGTCCTGAACACATTTTTTTGTTTGGCCTGTCCACTGAGACTTAGCTGATCCAGTATCAGACTGAGTTGGCTAACCTACAGAAGAAGTCCTTCTCTATAGTCTTCATTCTCTAACTTTGGTTTCTTATTCCATCTTATGTCCTAGGTCTCCAAAGCACCAACCAAGCTCCTCAAGATCCTCAATACTTGTACCTCAAGCCCATGGAGGGCTATACACTACCTCCATCCTAGGATAACTTCTATTCTAGCCCTAGGACCATACCTATCCTAGTCTCCCTAAAGCCAACACCCTGCTCCTTCCATGGCCTTCCAAGGGTTGGGAGCACCACACCATCTATAATCTCTACCTTGGTGCATCCAAATCTTGGCATACCTGGTAACATCCTCTTGCACGATCCTACTGTCACTGTATGTCCTGACAGTTCCTTGTGCTCACCTTGCCATCGCCATTCTTCTTCAGCTTTTGAGCTTCCTTTGAGGCCTTTCAAATGATCGCATTCATCGCTGAAGACCTTGGCTTGCTCTTCTGCACCCATCTGTGGAGTTGTAGGTATCCTTTTGCTTGGTAGCCACATCACTTGTCCTGAACTTTCTTGGAGATCACGCAGCATTCCTGTACTGGCACTCACTGCATATCCTAATGCTCCACTTGATATAGTTCTGTCAAAGCTAAGCTTGCCTCCCTACATAATCCACTCTATCCGAATTTGTATAGCCCTGACATTGGTGCTAGGATATAGCTCCTCTCTCTACACCCCTCCACTCTGAACTTGTGTCACTTCTCCTTCCATCTGTGAAGCCACCTCTGTCTGGTGCTCCACCTAGAACTGAAGTCCCCTTGATGCTGTAAAAGCTGACTTCGTATCCGAGCCACCTAAGGTCAACCATCCAATGCTTCATTACTGGGCCTATCTCTGCTCCTTGGACACCATTGCTGCTCCTTCGGACTCTCCACGCTCCATGGACCCTTTCGAAGCCATCTCAGATACACTGCATCCTACGAGCTTGTTTGAGATCATCAAAAACTTATCTGACTCTTCACTCTCAATGACTGAACTAATAGAATCTAACTTTTCTCCTTTCTTGCACTTCTTTCAAAGTAGATATTCTCACTTAAAGTGCCTTGCTTCACCATACTTGAAGCATCTCTTGAATCCTTTGCTGCCCCTCTGCATGTTCTTTTTCTTCTCTTTCCTAGGCCTCGTTGAAATCACAAGACCCTCTTAGAAGATCTTTCTCTTCATCATCTATTCACGCTGCTCATTGGACCTTAGCACTGATATGATCTTCTCGTACACCAATTTTTTTTTACCATACAGCAACATCATCACCAACGAATCGAAGCTTCCGAATAGCGAACATAGCAACAATAAACTTTTATCCTCCTCTTTGAGATCCATCCCTATGTTGAGCAAGTCCATGCTCATCCAGTCGAACTGCTGAATATACCTTGCAACATCCTTGCCCTCCTGTATCCAAAGGCTGTATAGTTATTTCTTCAGTACCAACTTGTTGCATATATTTTTTTTCATGTATAACTGATGTAACCTCGATCATAAATCCTTGGATTTCTTCTCCTCCAATATACCATACAAAACCTCATCCATCAGATAAGCCTTAATCATGGCATATGTTCTTTTTTCTAAGGACTTCCACTCCTTATCTATTATTTCCTCCGGTCTATCCTTCAAAGCCGAATCTAACCTCATGTGAATCAGCAGATCCTTCATCCTAACCTTCCACATTGTGAAACTTTCTTTACTGTCAAACTTCTCTAAACCTACCTTCAACCCATTATTCTCCATAATCAAATTGAATCAACAATAGCTAATAGGTAGATTTGAAAATTACCTTGATTAGGAATGGTGGATAGTAGCCCTTCGATCATTTTCTTCCTCATGAAGCCTAGAGAGAAGCCTTAGATCTGAACCTCACTGCTGATCTCTATCGAAATCTGATCTTTTTTTTTCTTCATGCTCAATTGGGCTCTGATACCAACTATTGTACCTACGGTTACTCAGAACCACAGCCATAAAAATGATTTCTTGCATGAACTTGGGTGTTAATCCAGCAAACTGAAGAAAATCTAAAAAAAAAGAGAGAAGAGGATAGAGTCTAGGATTTTAGTGTTGGAACCAGAGAGAAAAGAGAGTTAGAAAGAAAAGCTTAATTATATTTCACTCTTATTATAAAAGTTACAATATTCAGATTTATATACCTTAGAATTTCTACACGAATCCTAATAAATCCCAGCTCAAAAACTCTCCTATGTTAACCTAATACATGAAAGCACTCACTAAGTCCATGTACATCCATGTCTCACATGCTCTCATCTTCTTGATCTAAACCCAATCTATACATGAGTCAGCCCTCTTAAGACCTCTCAAACCAAGCCTTAAGACTCCTAGGATAAGTTTCTATCCTAGTCCTAAATAGATCCTCGTGTAATTCTGCTCATGCACTGAGCCGGCTCAGTCTCAGCACTGAGTTGGCTAACTTGAGACTACACCAGTCCTAATCTTCTCGAAGCTCAACATCCCTGAT
>QRFJ01000220.1:748172-820780 GCA_006176705.1 Cocos nucifera | reverse complement strand
TGAAATCAGATCTAAATCTGATTGGTGGGAATAGAGTCCCTTGGATTCCTCCTTAGATGGTGCCTAAGACCAGTCAAAGTTGGTTCTTAGGAGGAACTCTAATTGGAATCCAAAAGGAGATGGAGTCCCTGTCCAACAAGGGACTCCTGGGCACCTCATGGCTTGCGCCCTCCTCCTTGCCAGGTTCTGGCAGGGGGACAAGCCCCCACCAGCTCTCCAATAGGTGCATGACATGTGGTCAAAAGTCAAAGTATCAATGGTCAACATTTGACCAGTCAAAGGTCAGACTTTTGACCAAAGTCAAAGGAACAAGAAATGGCAGGTGACCAAAAATGGCAGGTAATGTCTTACAAAATAAGACAACCCTTTTCTGACTTGGACAACCTCCAGTCAGACCATAGTGAAGGCCTCTGATTGAGCACAAACTCCTTTGGCTCAGTCAGGACAACTTATTTATGATAGTAAAAGAAGAACGTTAGGTTCAATCGAGTGCTAGCACGATTTCCTTGAACCTAATTGAATCTCATTCAGATCAATTGAACTAGATCAGTTCAATTGATGATCACCAGATTCAAACCCTTGTTTGTGTGACCCAGTTAGGTTCAGTTCTGTATGGTAATGGGATATGTCATGATCTCTATCATCGACATCATCGAAACTCCTTTCGATGGATCAGAACTCTTCTGATTCGAACAGCTAGAATGATCGATCATCTAAATCATTCTAATTGCTCCCAAAATCCACCAGTGACACCTAGCAGTATATGGTGGCAACCCATCAGAGCTGAATGCGAACCTCTTGGTGCAGCTACCTGTGTGATTAAGTTCTTCTATCTTGAGCCCCGATCAGATTAGGGTTAAGGTGAACTCGTCAAACCCTAGTTCTCTGTCATATGATGTAATCATTCGATTCGAGTCCGATGTGAAAACCTAAATAGAAACTCTTTCTATTATTTCACTCTACCATGGCCATGGGCTTCTGGACTTGATTCTCATGATCATCATAGGGCTGCTCCTCTACCACCGAGGTAGATAGATTCCATCTTGATGCAATCCAGTTCCTACAATGAACATGCTATAGCCAACATACACCTCAGGGTTCCATATGGCTAGGAGACCGAGTTAATGGTGTAGTCAAACTATAACACCCTCAAGGTGAACTGCCGATGCACCTCAGGTCAAAGAACCAGACACACCTACTGCAGCATCGAGTCAGTCATTGACGAGAAGGTAGACTTCCTAATGACTACTCGAGGTGGTCACGCTCAGTGCCCTCGTTCTCTAACGAGTACCTGTACTCTCGCTCCGGTGTCTCCACACCGTAGACTCAAGACTCATCTACTAAAGAGAAGCGATTGTACACCAACCTTTCCGGATCAATCACCATCCTCGTGATGATCCTATGGTCGGGAGCATTTTATGAGTTAATAATGATTATTCATGTCTTAAATTTTCAACTCTTGAAAATATGAATTATCATTACCATTAACTCAAAGGATGTATCACAGACACTAAATACACATATGTGATAGAAAATAATCCATTTTATTGACTATAGTCAAAATTATAATTTTGTCCCTAGAAGTGTATTACAAGTGTCAGCCAATTCTGGCTTCTAGGGCACATATATCTAACATGACATCCTCCTAATTGGGAATGATATTTCTACAGTTAAATGATGAAAGATCTAGGAGAGGCATCATTTATTCTAGGAATTAATGTCTATAGGGATAGAACGAATAGAATGCTAGGTCTCTCATAGAAGATGTACATAGAGGAGGTGCTAATAAGATTTAGCATGGAAAACTCCAAGAGAGGATTAGTATCCTTCAGACATAGGATTCATCTATCCAAGAAGATATATCCTAGCATACCTAAGGAGATTGAATGCATGAGCAAGATTCCTTATGCTTCGATAATAGGGAGCCTCATGTATGCCATGCTATGTACATGACCTAATATTGCCTATGCTGTGAGTGTCACGAGAAGATATCAGTCGAATCCAGATGAAGAGCACTAAATTTCTGTAAAATGTATCCTTAAGTACTTGAGAAGGACTAAGGATATGTTTCTAATTTTTGGTAATGGAGAACTCCAGATCAAAGGGTATATAGACTCGATTTTTATGTCCGATATAGATGATCAAAAGTTGACATCTAAATGTCTATTAATTTGTAATGGTGGATCTATCAATTGGAAGAGCTCCAAGCAGTTGGTGATAGCAGACTCCATCATGGAAGTAGAGTACATCGTTGCGTCAGAGGCTATAAAGAAGGCATTCTGGTACAAGAAGTTCATCATAGATCTTGAAGTGATGCCATTAGATGTCATTTCTCTATACTACGGTAATAATGATGCCATAGCCCTAGCTAAGGAGCTAAGGTCTCACCAAAAATTCAAGCACATCGAGCGGCGATACCACCTCATCCGCGATTACCTCGAGAAGGGATATGTCGAGGTCAAGAGAGTCAACATTGCAGATAATGCAGCTAACCCATTGACAAAGCCATTGAGCTAGTAAAAGATCAAAGCCTATCTTGAGAAGATGGGACTTAGATTTGTAGCCAATTAGCTTTAGGTCAAGTGGGAGTTTGTGTAGAATGCAGTGTAGGGTTTGCAGTGCTACTTTCAAAAAAATTTTTGAAAATAGCAAAGATGTAGTGGAAGAAATAATTAATCTAATTAATTACTTGTTGATCATGTCAAAATATAAATCTAAGGATTAAAACATAATATGCATGCATTCATATAGATCTGAAAAATAAAAATATGCAGCAAACTATTTATTACATTAATATTTTCAAAACATAATACCTTTTTCATGGGTAGTCAATTGCCATGATCTGATCATCGTCGAGGAGGTCTACTAGTCAGATGCAGCCATATAGATGTCTGACCTCCATGGATCATCCACACGAGGCTCCTGGTCCTAATGGGCTCCCCACGAGTGCTAGCTCGACACTGGAGTCTTTCAGGGGCTATTTTGATTGAATGACTTTGATCTTCTTCTGCGTGCTTCATAGATGCTCTGGATTGCTAGTAGACATACTAGAGAGGTAGAGAAGATTCTCTCTAAAGTTTTGCTTGCTTTGGACGCTCGTAGCTCATGCAATGGATTCCCAAAACCTAGGTTAAATACCTAGGACTGCACTCACCCTAAAAGCCTTGCACCTCTTCTCCTTTGGTTTCTCTCCCTCGGAGATGATTGAAGCCTCTTCCCATGCACCAAATGAATCTCATGGAAGTCCTCTCTTCAGAATGGGTGTTGGACCATGTCCCAAAGACCTCTCCTTTTAATAGTTGCATAAAGAACAACTTCTACGCATGTGGGCAACCAAAAACTAGTTTGAATGCTAGTTTGAATTCAAAACTCTTTTTAATTCAAACTTCATCCAAACTAATTCAAACCTATTTAGGATGTGTCAAGGAGTTGTGCGCCCACTCTTTAGCAAAGAAAAGTCCATGAGAAACCCCTTTCACATGGAGATAATAGGCACACAAAAGTTTAGGTGGTGCAAGGATAAAATATGGTTGTTGCTGATCCAAATTCAAACTCTTTTTGAATTTGGATGGGAAGTAACCATAACTTTTCCCTTGAGGATGTGGAAAGACCAGTCAAAACATCTTTTGTGCATGAGAAAAAAGGTACAAGAGAATTTAAATGGAGCGTGGGGTTACATGTGGCACATGGGAAGACTTGTTAAACTAGTCTTTGAATTCTAAACTTCAACCAACTGAACCAACCCAATCAAAATTGGTTAGATCCAATTAGACTAAATTAAACTCAACACATTTAGGCTTAATTAGACTTAATTAGATACTTATAAAATTAGGAATTGACCAAGCCCAATCTTTGATCAAATCAGGGTTCAGAACTCCTTGGCGATTAGGTCAACTCATGACCTAATCGGGTCAAACCCAGCTGAACCCAATTCAATTGGACTTGAATCAAAAATAATTACTCAATTAAATTTAGTTAATTAGTGATCAAATCATTAATAAAATCTCTCAAAAAATTAGAGTCCAAATCCAGTGGGTATCCGAACAACAGAGTCCCATCAAAATAAAACCCTGATCGAAGAGTCCCAAAGCAGTGGGACTCTTGACCCTGGTGTTCGAAATGAGTAGAACTTATGATCATAGAGTCTAGACTCTTAATTACAGAGTCTCAGATAGATAAGACTCAGAGTTTCAGTCCAGTAGGACTCTTGGTCAAAGAGCCCCAATCCAGTGGGACTCTTAACCATAAAGTCCTAGCTTGATGGGACTCTTCAACAGCCATTAGATCAGGTAGGAATCTCTAGTGCATGTGTAACTCCACAGATTCGAACCTAAGCTGGTAGCATAGGAACCACTTCCTATACTAATCAATGTGACCATCGAGCAATGGTATCCAACATTCGGATAGGTCAAATAGTCGCAATCATAACACTCAGAACCTATGCGAATATGGTTACCGTATAATTCATCCCTATGACCTTTGTGCATAGGATGACTTTAGGATTTGACTGTCAATCCTAGAAGATGTATCCAAGTCATGTCTCAAAGCAATCAATCCTATCCTTCATAAGGACTACCCTAGCCAAGTCTTCGCTAAATTGAAACACCATTTAACACAACTCCTAAATCCAGGAGTGGTCAATCCCATCTAGATACACGCACCGACTCCTTAAGTACTTGACTACACCCAGAAACCATTCATCACTAAATTAGAAATTCAGATAGTCTGGCACCAATGCATAGTGAGTTGCTTGAAAGTCATCATGGTGATCTCAGGTTGGAGGGATACTTATACCTATATTCCATCAAAGCTAATCTTGATAGGAGAAAAGCTTCAGAGTTGATCACGTTCAGTGCAGATGTATCCATATATCTTACTTGCATGCCATACCAATGTCTCAACACTCCTTGATTGTGAGGACAGCCAACTTATATGGTATACAATGATCTATACTCGATAAATATTATTGTCCTCAGTAACAATGTATCATTTGGTCGCAAACAATTTAAGGACTAAATGATAAATTCTTCTTTGTCGAATTTAGAGAGTCCTAATGACTTCATCATAGCACATGAGTTCGTTAGAAGGTAATAGAATTTATAATTAAGAATATCAAAATAACTCTTATTAATTTATAATTTATATACAATTATAAAAGTATAGTCCAACCATCAACAAGCTGACGATTGGCTTTAGGACACATTCCCAACAATCTTCCACATGGATTAAAGCCAATCGATACAGTATCTAATACCTATCTTCAACTTAAAGTTGTTGAACTCCTTCATCACAATAGTCTTAGTGAATAGGTCGGTAATATTTTTCTTTCTATCAATTTTCTAAAGATCGATGTCATCTTGATTCACGATCTCTCGGAGAAGATGGTAATGGTGCAGAATATGCTTCATCCATTGGTGTGCCTTCAATTCCTTCATCTGAGCAATGCCTCCAGAGCTATCATAATAGAGCAGAAATGGACTATCAGGAAAGGATGCTACTCCCAGCTCGATAATGAATTTTCTCAGTCACATCGCTTCTTTGGCAGCATTTGATGCAACGACATACTCTACCTCACGAACTGAATTGACCATAATGTGCTGCTTGGAACTCTTCTAGCAAATGGCCTCACCATTAAGGATGAATATATATTCCGACATACCTTTTCTACCATCATGGTCAGACTAAAAATTGGAGTATGTGAACCCCATAAGTTTCAAGTTCGATTCATTATATACAAGCCACTAGTCCTTAGTATTTCTTAAATACTTCATGATGATTTTAACAAGCTTTCAGTAGTTCTTTCCTGGATCAGATTGGTATCTACTCACTATCCCTATTGAGTATGCCACATCTGGTCACGTATAAGTCATGGAGCACATTATAAAACCCACTATCGAAGCATATGGTATTCTACTTATATGCTCTCTTTCTAGAGGTGTTGTCGGACAATCCCTCTTTGAAAGAGAAATTTCATGGCCTATCGATAGATAGGCTTTCTTAGAATTTTCTATGCTGAACCATTTCAGCATAGTATCAATATACATAGATTGGGACAATCCAAGCAATTTTTTAGATCTATCTCTATAGATTTTCATCCCGAGAATGTAGGAAGCTTCTTCCAGATCTTTCATGGAGAACTATGATGATAGCCAAATCTTTATTTCTTGTAATGTAAGGACATCATTTTTGATTAAGAGAATGTCATCTACATACAATACTAGAAATACTATTGCTGGTCCATTAGCCCACTTGTATATGCAGGACTCCTCTTTATTCTTAATAAAGTCATACATTTTGATTATTCTATCTAGTCGCTCGAATCTTTATCTAACTGACCTCAACTGATATCTTGGACATCGAAAAACTTTATCATTTTTGAACTATTGGCTAAAGAATGGCAAGTTGAAGGGAAATCCTGATTTCCCGGTCCAGGTTCGTCCAGATCTGATTAGATCAAGAGATATATTTCAAAAATTTTCTCTTGATCTCAATCAGATCTTGATATGTTTCAGATCTGATTCTTATTATTTTAATAAATAAAATAAAAATAAGATAAATTAAATCAAATTTAATTTACCTGATTTGGGTAATCCTATTACCCTGTAGATGATCCTGATTGCAGCGGAAGGTTCTGGATCTTAGCCACGCAAGCGCCTGGCCTCTACCGGTATCCACTCGGGTTGGATCTGGAGATCCTCTTCTTCTCTATCACACCTCCAAAAATCAGATCTGGATCTGATCTGGAGGATCTTCAAAACTCTTTTGAAGATCTGCAGTCGTCCTTTTGCAGCAGCGCAGCCTTCTTGCTTTTGATCGCCTTTCCTTGATCTGAATCGCACCAAACCTAAAGTCCAAAACACTTTTGGACGTGGAGAGCAAGGGGAGAAGAGACTATGGCATGGAGAAGGAGGGGAGAGGCAGCCTTGGGGCGTGGGAAATTCTCATTTGGAATTAGGGTTGGGCGCAGGGTCTTATTTATAGACCTCTTGTGATCCAACTCCTCTTCCTCTCAACCAATCACAACCCTTTGTGAAATCAGATCTAAATCTGATTGGTTGGAATAGAGACCCCTGGATTCCTCCTTAGAGGGCGCCTAAGACCAGTCAAACTGGATTCTTAGTAGAACTCTGATTGGAATCCAAAAGGGAGGTGGAGTCCTTGTCCAACAAGGACTCCTAGGCGCCTCCTACTTGGGCTCACGCCACCCTTGGCGTGCGCCCTTCTCCTTGCCAGGTTCTGGCAGGGGGACAGGCCCCCACCAGCTCTCCAATAGGTGCATGACATGTGGTCAAAAGTCAAAGGGTCAATGGTCAACGTTTGACCAGTCAAAGGTAGACTTTTGACCAAAGTCAAAGAACAAGAAATGGCAGGTGACCAAAAATGGCAGGTAATGTCTTACAAATAAGACAACCTATTCTGACTTGGACAACCTCCAGTCAGACCATATGAAGGCCTCTGATTGAGCACAAACTCCTTTGGCTCAGTCAGGACAACTTATTTATGATAGTAAAAGAAGAACGTTAGGTTCAATCGAGTGCTAGCACGATTTCCTTGAACCTAATTGAATCTCATTCAGATCAATTGAACTAGATCAGTTCAATTGATGATCACCAGATTCAAACCCTTGTTTGTGTGACCCAGTTAGGTTCAGTTCTGTATGGTAATGGGATATGTCATGATCTCTATCATAGACATCATCGAAACTCCTTTCGATGGATCAGAACTCTTCTGATTCGAACAGCTAGAATGATCGATCATCTAAATCATTCTAATTGCTCCCAAAATCCACCAGTGACACCTAGCAGTATATGGTGGCAACCCATCAGAGCTGAATGCGAACCTCTTGGTGCAGCTACCTGTGTGATTCAGTTCTTCTATCTTGAGCCCCGATCAGATTAGGGTTAAGGTGAACTCGTCAAACCCTAGTCTCTGTCATATGATGTAATCATTCGATTCGAGTCCAATGTGAAAATCTAAATAGAAACTCTTTCTATTATTTCACTCTGCCATGGCCATGGGCTTCTGGACTTGATTCTCATGATCATCATAGGGCTACTCCTCTACCACCGAGGTAGATAGATTCCCATCTTGATGCAATCCAGTTCCTACAATGAACATGCTATAGCCAACATACACCTCAGGGTTCCATATGGCTAGGAGACCGAGTAATGGTGTAGTCAAACTATAACACCCTCAAGGTGAACTGCCGATGCATCTCAGGTCAAAGAACCAGACACACTACTGCAGCATCGAGTCAGTCATTGACGAGAAGGTAGACTTCCCTAATGACTACTCGAGGTGGTCACGCTCAGTGCCCTCGTTCTCTAACGAGTACCTGTACTCTCGCTCCGGTGTCTCCACACCGTAGACTCAAGACTCATCTACTAAAGAGAAGCGATCGTACACCAACCTTCCGGATCAATCACCATCCTCGTGATGATCCTATGGTCGGGAGCTGTTTATGAGTTAATAATGATTATTCATGTCTTAAATTTTCAACTCTTGAAAATATGAATTATCATTACCATTAACTCAAAGGATGTATCACAGACACTAAATACACATGTGTGATAGAAAATAACCCATTTTATTAATTATAGTCAAAATTATAATTTTGCCCCTAGAAGTGTATTACAAGTGTCAGCCAATTCTGGCTTCTAGGGCACATATATCTAACAATCTCCCACTTGTCCTAAAGCCAATTGGCTACAAGTCTAAGTCCCATCTTCTCAAGGTGGGCTTCGATCTTCTGCTGGCCCAACGGCTTTGTAAGTGGGTCTGCCACATTATCTGTGGAGTTGACTCTTCTAATTGTACGACATGCAGGTCAATCAATCATGCATTAAATGATGTTAAATTAGAAGTAATTTCTAGTTTGCTATTTTTTAGATATTATGTTAATCAATAAGGATTATAAATATCAAAATATAGTAAATCTAAAAGATCGTAAAATTATAATTGTAATCAATATGTCAAATTATAAAACATGCAAGGGAGCTACTTTCTATACCTGAAAAAATACCCGTTTATCCCCCCCCTATTATTTTTAAAGAAAGTAACAAATTAGTCCCAAGCCATATTTTCTTTTAATCTTAGATTCAAATATTATTTTTATTTTTCGGTTGATTGTTAGATCTAAATCACATTAATGTGATAATCTAAAATTACTTATTGTTTTAAATTAAATAAATTTTAGAAATTAGGATTAAATATATGACTTAGAACCTTGGCTCTCGATATCGTAGTTGAGAGAAAAACCTGATTTCGTACTGTGGGACCAGTTTCGGTCAAGTATTTTGATCGATCAATGAGTATATACTTTCGAAAGATTTTTTTTGCTTTGAATTCTGATAATTAGATCTGAAGAAGGTAAGTTTTAGGATCTAATTTCTGTATAATTATTTTGCAAAATCAAAACTATGAAATACGAGATAATTAAATGAGATTATATACCTTGAGTAGGTGTTAAATGGGCCTATTATTTCCATTGATGATTTGCTGCTGTAAGGCAGCTGGATAGGGTTCTAGATCTGCCCATGCAAGTGCTCTGACCTGCTACGATATCGCACGTCAATGGTTTGGATCTAGAGATCCGTCATGCTCTTATTCACATCTCCAAAATTCAGATCAGCGAATCTGATTTGGAGGATATTCAGATACTTCAAAGATCAGCAGTTTCCTTGGCAGCACGTGCAGCCTTGCCCGCTTTTAATTCGCCTTTCTCACTGCTTAGGGACCCCACACCCCCCCCGCTCGGTCTACGATTCCTGCAACCCACCACACTACCGATACGCAAACTTGGAACTCTTTGGGTGTATGAGATGGAGAGGGAGAAGAGATTGAACTGGGTGCATGGGACGATAAGAAGAGGGAGTTTAGGCCTTGGGGCATGAGAATTGTGATTCCTCCCCTGCTCATCCATACGAGATAACTACTTTGATTATTTATAGAATAGATGCCCATGCGATCCACTCCACTCTTACAACTACCCCCACCAAACCAACCAATACCCAAATTCCTTTATGAAATTCCCACCGCACTCCTAAGATCTGACTTGGTCGGGAATCTCCCCCGAGATCCCCTTGGATTACATTCCGTTCAGATGGCGCCTACAACACCAGCTACCCAACACCAGCCAGCCTTCACCCGCTTTTAGGACGCGATCGACATACAATCAGGAATCCAATAAGAGATGGAGTCCCTGTCCAATCAGGGACTCTCTGGGTCACCTCATGCTTCGCGCTCCGGTCTCTTCTTGCCAGTCGTTTTGGAGGGGGACAAGCCTTCCACCTAACTCTTCTCATATAGGCGATGACGATTGTGGATAGAATGCAATGACAGTATCAATTGTCCCATATTTTGATTCAGTCAAGCAGGTCAACGATTGTGACTGCAAAGGTCAAAGGATGAGAAATGGATATGTGAGCCAAAAAATCGGCAGGTCTAGACATTGACGGTTACAAT
The DNA here is from genome assembly GCA_006176705.1 of Cocos nucifera. NCBI lineage: Eukaryota > Viridiplantae > Streptophyta > Magnoliopsida > Arecales > Arecaceae > Cocos > Cocos nucifera. The sequence continues at coordinate 810,316 of QRFJ01000220.1, read as the reverse complement.
CATAAGTACAACCCTTTTCTGATTCTGGATAGGCTCCAATCATGCTGACCGAAGTTAAGGCTTCGTGATGCAAGTACAATAACACCTCTTTGGCTGCAGTTAGGAAGCACAAACTATTTAATATATGTAGAAGAACACTTATGGTTCGAATCAAAGGTGCTGAGCTGACGTGTCCTTCTGGAACCTATTGAAATCTTATCAAATTTCATTATACTAGGAGTTAGTTCGAATTAATGATTACACCAGATCATAATCCCTTGATTTTGTGTGACTATGTTAGGTTTAGTTCTTTTATGGTGAATGAAGCTGGGCATCTGTCCGCTGATCTCTAATCGTCGATATCTATTGAAAGACTCCTTTCGGATGGCTCAGAACTCATTCTGAGTTCAAACAGCTAGAGATTATACGATCATTGTCTAAACCATCTATGGCTCCCTAAAAAGTTCCTTCAGTGCACCTAGCATTAATGAAGTGGTCGGCAAACTCACATAAGCAGAGCTCTGAATGGTCAAGACTCGGCTTGGTTGACTGCTAAGCTCGTGAGTGATTAGAGTTTCTTTCTAATTCAGTTTGAGCACGATCAAATATTCAGGGTTAAGCAGGGTGAGACTGTCGTCATATCCTGCGCTTTCGTCGTCATTAGTGGATGTATATCAACTCGATTTATAGTCGCGACATGGGAAACCGTTATCGATTAGAAAAGATAAAGTTGTCTATTTATATTCTCACTCTACCTGACCATGGGCCTTTGGCTTGAATTCTCTATTGATCATCATAGGCGTCTACTCTACAATCGGAGGTAGATAGATTCCATCTTGATGCAATCCAGTTCCGAATGACTGCTATAGCAACATTATCCACCTTAGGCGTCTTTGAATGGCTAAGGAGACTGAGTTATGTGTAGTCAACTATACACTCTCTAAGGTGACAACTGCCGGATCCACCTAGAAGCTCAAAAATCAGCACCACCCACTCGTCCAGCATCGTCAGTCATGACGAGCAAGGTGACTTCCTAATATTACTCGAGGTGGTCATCCGTTCAGAGCTTCTCTTCGTTCTCTTTCACGAGTAATCTACTTACTCTCCTCGTAGCAGGTGTCTCATCATTTACCGTAAGTACTCAAGACTGTGATCTAGCTTAAAGAGGAGTGATTGTACCCAACCTTTCAGGATCCAATCACCTATCCTTGTGCATGATCCTATGGTCGTCGAGCATTTTATTGAGTTAATAATGATTATCATGTCTTAAATTTTCATATCTTTAAAATATGAATTAATCATTATCAGTTACTCAAATAGGTATTCACAGACACTAAATACACATTGTGATAGAAAATAATCCACATTTATTGACTATAATTCAAAATTATAATTTGTCCTATGAAGTGTATTAACAGTGTCAGCCAATCTGGCTTCTAGGCACATACTTATTAACATGACATCCTCTCATAATTGGGAATGATATTCTACTGTTGACTACAGTAAAACTGTGCCGTTGTCTAACGGAGATCTTTAGAAAGATCTAGGAGAGGCATCTTCCAGTACATTTAGGATAAACGATAATGCTAGCTTCATAAAGTGTACTAGAGGTGCTAAACAGCGAAATCAGACAGCCTAGAGTTCCCAGTAATAAGTATCACAAAACACGAACGCATGATCCCGACCATACCGGACCACCGTTCATACATACCAAGAACATGATATCAGACATGGAAACATCCAAGGAAGGATTGATCTTAGTGACCATAGATCAGCCAATGAGAAAAGACTCACATAGCTATATCTGACGAGATCTAAGCATGGCGAAATACCTTAGCTGATAATGGACCTCCATAGTATGCATGCTTATGTACTGACCTAATATAATTGCCTATGACTTTGGTTTTTGGGAAGAGTGTCTTTTTTTCACGAAAGAAATCCAAAGATACCGATCACCCAGATGAAGAGCACTAAATGTTCTGTAAAATGTAATTCCTTAGTACTTGAGAAGGACGTAAGGATAGTGTTTCTATATTTGGAATGGGAGAACTCCAGATCATAAGGGTATTATAGACATCGATTTTTAACTGATCGATATAGATGATCAAGAGTTGACAATCTAAATGTTATAATTTTGTAATGGTGATCTATCTGATTGGGAAGAAGCTCCAAAAACAGTTGGTGATGCAGCAACTCCCATACATGGAAGTAGAGTTTACAAATCGATTGCAGTCAGAGTAGGCTATAAAAAGCACTTTCTTGGTACAATGGGGAAGTTCATCATAGATCTTAAAAGTGATGCATTAGATGTCAATTTCTCTATACTAGCGGTAATATGATGCCATAGCCTAGCTAAGGAGCTAAGGTCTCACCAAAAATTCAAGCACATCGAGCGGCGATACCACCTCACTCGCGATTTACCTCGAGAAGGGATATGTCGAGCGTCAAGAAGAGTCAACATTGCAGATAATGCAGCTAACCATTGACAAAGCCATTGAGCTAGTAAAGAGATCAAAGCCTATCTTGAGAAGATGGGCTTAGATTTGTAGCCAATTAGCTTTAGGTCAAGTGGGAGTTTGTTGATAGAATGCAGTGTAGGTTTGCAGTGCTACTTTCAAAAAAATTTTTGAAAATAGCAAAGATGTAGTGGAAAAATAATTAATCTATCATTAATTAACTTGTTGATCATGTCAAAATATAAATCTAAGATAGGTTAAACATAATATGCATTGCATTCATATAGATCTGAAAATAAAAATATGACAGCAAACTATTTATTATAATTAATATTTTCAAAAACACATATAACCTTTTCTCATGGTAGTCAATTGCCATGATCTGATCATCGTCGAGGAGGTCTACTAGTCAGATGCAGCATATAGATGTCTGAACCTCTCCATGGATATCCACCGAGGCTCCTGGTCCTAATGGGCTCCCCACGATGCTAGCTCGACACTGGAGTCTTTCAGGGGCTATTTTGATTGAATGACTTTGATCTTTTCTGCGTGCTTCATAGATGCTCTGGATTGCTAGTAGACATACTAGAGAGGTAGAGAAGATTCTCTCTAAAGTTTGCTTTGCTTTGGACGCTCGTGAGCTCATGCAATGGAATCCCAAAACTAGGTTAAATACTAGGACTGCACTCACCTAAAGAGCCTTGCACCTCTTCTCCTTGGTTTCTCTCCCCTCGGAGATGATTGAAGCCTCTCCCATGCACCAAATGAATCTCATGGAAGTCCTCTCTTCAGAATGGGTGTGGACCATGTCCCAAAGACCTTCCCTTTTAATAGTTGCATAAAGAACAACTTCTAGCGCATGTGGGCAACCAAAAACTAGTTTGAATGCTAGTTTGAATTCAAAAGCTCTTTTTAATTCAAACTTCATCAACTAATTCAAACCTATTTAGATGTGTCAAGGAGTTGTGCGCCCACTCTTTAGCAAAAGAAAGTCCATGAGAAATCCCTTTCACATGGAGATAATAGGCACACAAAAGTTTAGTGTGGTGCAAGGATAAAATATGGTGTTGCTGATCCAAATTCAAACTCTTTTTGAATTTGGATGGGAAGTAACCATAACTTTCCCTTGAGGATGTGGAAAGACAGTCAAAACATCTTTTGTGCATGAGAAAAAAGTGTCAAGAGAATTTAAATGGAGCGTGGGTTACTATGTGGCATGGGAAGACTTTGTTAAACTAGTCTGAATTTAAACTTCAACCAACTGAACCACCCAATCAAAATTGGTTAGTCCAATTAGACTAAATTAAACTCAACACATTTAGGCTTAATTAGAGACTTAATTAGATACTTATAAAATTAGGAATTGACGCAAGCCAATCTGATCAAATCAGGGTTCAGAACTCCTTGGCGATTTAGGTCAACTCATGAACCGTAATGGGTCAAACCCAGCTGAACCAATTCAATTGGACTTGAATTCAAAAATAATTACTCAATTAAATTTAGTTAATTGTTGATCAATCATTAATGATCAAAAAATAGAGTCTCTAAATCTTTCATGATGGTATACGAACAACAGAGTCCCATCAAAATAAAAACTGATCGAAGAGTCCCAAAGCAGTGGGACTGCTTGACTCCCTGGGTCTCGAAATGGAGTAGAACTTATGATCGATAGGTCTTATGATCTCTTAATCAGGTCCAGATAGAATAAGACTCAGGAGTTTCAGTCCAGTTAGGATCTTGGTCAAAGAGCCCCAATCCCAGTGGCGACTCTTAACCATAGTCAGCTTGATGGACCTTCAACAGCCCATTAGACAGTGTAGGAATCTCTAGTCATGTGTAATCCAACAGATTTCGAAACCTAAGCGGTAAGCATAGAACGCAACTTCCTATACTAACATGTGAGATCTGGCACATGTGGTATCCAAACATTCGGATAGGGTCAAATAGTCGCAAGTCATAACACTCAGAACCTATGCCCAATATGGTTATCCTAAACATCTGCCTATGACCTTGTTGCATAGGATGACTTAGATTTGACTGTCATCTAGAAGATGTATCCAAGTCATGTCTCAAAGCAATCAATCCTATCCTTCATAAGGACTTACCTCTAGCCAAGTCTTCGCTAAATGAAACACCATTTAACACATATCCTAATCCAGGATGTGTCAATCCCATCTAGATACACGCATCCGACTCTTAATAACTTGACTACAGCCAGAAACATTCATCACTAAATTAGAAATTCAGATAGTCTGGCACCAATGCATAGTAGTTGCTTGAAAGTCATGCATGGTGATCTCAGGTTGGGGGATACTTATACCATAATTTCCATCAAGCTAATCTTGATAGGAGAAAAGCTTCAGAGTTGATCACGTTCAGTGCAGATGTTATCATATATCTTACTTGAATGCCAATCATCTCAACACTCCTTGATATTGTGAGGACAGCCAACTTATATGGTATACAATGATCTCTACTCGATAAAATATATTGTCCTCAGTAACAATGTATCATTTGGTCGGCAAACAATTTAAGGACTAAATGATAAATTCTTCTTTGTCGAATTTAGAGAGTCCTAATGACTTCATCCATAGCACATGAGTTCGTTAGAAGGTAATAGAAATTTATAATTAGAATATCAAAATAACTCTTATTTAATATAATTATATACAATTATAAAAGTTATAGTCCAAACCATCAACAAGCTGACGATTGCTTTAGGACACATTCCCAAAATCTTCCACATGGATTAAAAGCAATCGATACAGTATCTAATACTTATCTTCAACTTAAGTTGTTGAAACTCCTTCATCACAATAGTCTTAGTGAATAGGTCGGATAATTATTTTTCTTTCTAATCAATTTTCTAAAGATCGATGTTCATCTGATTCACGAATCTCTCGGAGAAGTATGGTAATGGTGCGAGAATATGCTTCATCCATTGGTGTGCCTCAATTTCCTTCATCTTGAGCAATGCCTCCAGAGCTATCATAAAAGAGCAGAAATGGACTATCAGGAAAGGGACTACTCCCAGCTCGATAATGAATTTTCTCAGTCACATCGCTTCTTTGGCAGCATTTGATGCAACGACATACTCTACCTCACGAACTGAATTGACCATAATGTTGCTGCTTGGAACTCTTCTAGCAACTGGCCCACATTAAGGATGAATATATATTCCGACATACCTTTCTACCATCTATGGTCAGACTAAAATTGGAGTAGTGAACCCATAAGTTTCAGTTCGATTCATTATATACAAGCCACTAGTCCTTAGTATTTCTTAAATATCTCATGATGATTTTAACAAGCTTTCAGTAGTTCTTCCTGGATCAGATTGGTATCTACTCACTATCCCTATTGAGTATGCCACATCTGGTCACGTAAGTCATGGAGCACATTATTAAAACCCACTATCGAAGCATATGGTATTCTACTTATATGCTCTCTTCTAGAGGTGTTGTCGGACAATCCCTCTTTGAAAGAGATTTTATGGCCTATCGATAGATAGGCTTTCTTAGAATTTTCTAGCTGAACCATTTCAGCATAGTATCAATATACATAGATTGGGACAATCCAAGCAATTTTTTAGATCTATCTCTATAGATTTTCATCCCGAGAATGTAGGAAGCTTCTTCCAGATCTTTCATGGAGAACTATGATGATAGCCAAATCTTTATTTCTTGTAATGTAAGGACATCATTTTTGATTAAGAGAATGTCATCTACATACAATACTAGAAATACTATTGCTGGTCCATTAGCCCACTTGTATATGCAGGACTCCTCTTTATTCTTAATAAAATCATACATTTTGATTATTCTATCAAATCGTATGTTCTAGCTCCGAGATGCCTGCTTCAGTCTATGAATGGACCTTTGAATCCTACACACCATAGACTAATCTATGGATGTGAATTCTTTAGGCTGTATCATATACACCTTTTCATCCAACTCTCCATTTAGGAAAGCCATTTTCACATTCATCTGCCAGATTTCATAGTCTAGATGGATAGTAACGGTAAGTATAATCTGAATGAATTTGAAAATTCCTATAGAAGAGAACGCTCATCATAGTCATGAAAGGAAATCTGAGTTCCGGTGCAACTGAGCCACTATATCCAATCGAGAACAATCAACCCCGGGAAGGGCCCGCACGTCTACAATGGTGGAAGACCTCGGACTTAATCTTTTCTTAGGGAGAATTGATTCAGGTCTCATTAAACTAGACTTGGCTTAGTCATAACAATTATGACTAACCTAGTGGCATGGGTCAGCTCGGATTATTGACCACCTCAGATCAGAACTGTGTCAACAGATATGGCCAGGTAAGTGAGACCGGTGGAAGGAATATGCCGTTAACTCGCACAAGAACGCATTCAGGTCGAGTAGCTTCCAATTAAAAACCAGTCGGTCGTCTGTGCCAAACTTACCTTAGACACCAAATTGTTGAGTCAGAACCAATTGGGTTAGCCTACAATCCAGACTCTAACCTCTGAGCCTAATTAGGTCTTGCTTGATCGTGACTCGATCTTGACCCAGACTTAATCCTATTAGGCTGGTCAATTTAAGCATTGTTGATCCCATCTAACCAACTCTTGATTCGGTTTGATCAACCGCTTAGACCTAATTGAGCTACCCAAGCCCGAACCCAGTATTATGAATATGTCTTAGATCTGAAATTCTCAATTTTAGACCTAATTAATATTTCCATAAACTTAATTCTTAATTAAGTTGGGTTCATAAACAAAATATGCACAATAAATCCTAGGGTTTCAGGATCTAGGGTTTTGCAGAAAGTAAGTTTTGGGTTTCTGATTAAGGACGAACACGCAGCACCCCTACACGTCATAAGAACACCCCATCGAATGGGAAGAGAGGGCCTTTAAACCCTTCTTCGTTCTTATGACCGGACGGCCAAGAGGAACGCCTTAATCAGGAACATGTAAATCTACAAAACAGTTATAGATCTATATCATATATCTCATATACAAATTTAGATCTAATCAAGGCATATTTTGCATACATCTCATGTATCAAATCATGCATATTTTCAGATCTAAATTATCACATAATAATCTAAAAAATTAGATTTAAATTGATCTAATCAAAATAAATTCTAATCTAGACAATTATGTAGAACTATTCTACAACTAGTCTAGTCATGCATCTATCATATCTCATATGATATTTAAAATTAAATAATTTTTATTTGCTGTTTATCAGATGTTATTATAACACTTATAATATCAGAAAATAGTAAATAAGAAGATCTAAAATATGATTTAATCAGATTAAATCAAAGACATGCAAAACTATTCTATAGAACTATTCTATTCTAGAACTAGTCATGCATATCTTCATGTTCTTAGATCCAAATCATTTAATTTTAATTTTTTCTGATTTCAGATCTGATCACATCTCATGTGACATCTGAAATCACTTTATTTTCTAATTAAAATAAAATTAAAATCAGATCTAAACAATTTAGAACCATGGCTCTGATACCAGTTGAAGGGAAATCCTGATTTCCCGGTCCAGGTTCGTCCAGATCTGATTAGATCAAGAGATATATTTCAAAAATTTTCTCTTGATCTCAATCAGATCTTGATATGTTTCAGATCTGATTCTTATTATTTTAATAAATAAAATAAAATAAGATAAATTAAATCAAATTTAATTTACCTGATTTGGGTAATCCTATTACCCTGTAGATGATCCTGATTGCAGCGGAAGGTTCTGGATCTTAGCCACGCAAGCGCCTGGCCTCTACCGGTATCCACTCGGGTTGGATCTGGAGATCCTCTTCTTCTCTATCACACCTCCAAAAATCAGATCTGGATCTGATCTGGAGGATCTTCAAAACTCTTTTGAAGATCTGCAGTCGTCCTTTTGCAGCAGCGCAGCCTTCTTGCTTTTGATCGCCTTTCCTTGATCTGAATCGCACCAACCTAAGTCCAAAACACTTTTGGACGTGGAGAGCAAGGGGAGAAGAGACTATGGCATGGAGAAGGAGGGGAGAGGCAGCCTTGGGGCGTGGGAAATTCTCATTGGAATTAGGGTTGGGCGCAGGGTCTTATTTATAGACCTCTTGTGATCCAACTCCTCTTCCTCTCAACCAATCACAACCCTTTGTGAAATCAGATCTAAATCTGATTGGTTGGAATAGAGACCCCTGGATTCCTCCTTAGAGGGCGCCTAAGACCAGTCAAACTGGATTCTTAGTAGAACTCTGATTGGAATCCAAAAGGGAGGTGGAGTCCTTGTCCAACAAGGACTCCTAGGCGCCTCCTACTTGGGCTCACGCCACCCTTGGCGTGCGCCCTTCTCCTTGCCAGGTGCTGGCAGGGGGACAGGCCCCCACCAGCTCTCCAATAGGTGCATGACATGTGGTCAAAAGTCAAAGGGTCAATGGTCAACGTTTGACCAGTCAAAGGTAGACTTTTGACCAAAGTCAAAGAACAAGAAATGGCAGGTGACCAAAAATGGCAGGTAATGTCTTACAAATAAGACAACCTATTCTGACTTGGACAACCTCCAGTCAGACCATATGAAGGCCTCTGATTGAGCACAAACTCCTTTGGCTCAGTCAGGACAACTTATTTATGATAGTAAAAGAAGAACGTTAGGTTCAATCGAGTGCTAGCACGATTTCCTTGAACCTAATTGAATCTCATTCAGATCAATTGAACTAGATCAGTTCAATTGATGATCACCAGATTCAAACCCTTGTTTGTGTGACCCAGTTAGGTTCAGTTCTGTATGGTAATGGGATATGTCATGATCTCTATCATCGACATCATCGAAACTCCTTTCGATGGATCAGAACTCTTCTGATTCGAACAGCTAGAATGATCGATCATCTAAATCATTCTAATTGCTCCCAAAATCCACCAGTGACACCTAGCAGTATATGGTGGCAACCCATCAGAGCTGAATGCGAACCTCTTGGTGCAGCTACCTGTGTGATTAAGTTCTTCTATCTTGAGCCCCGATCAGATTAGGGTTAAGGTGAACTCGTCAAACCCTAGTCTCTGTCATATGATGTAATCATTCGATTCGAGTCCAATGTGAAAATCTAAATAGAAACTCTTTCTATTATTTCACTCTACCATGGCCATGGGCTTCTGGACTTGATTCTCATGATCATCATAGGGCTACTCCTCTACCACCGAGGTAGATAGATCCCATCTTGATGCAATCCAGTTCCTACAATGAACATGCTATAGCCAACATACACCTCAGGGTTCCATATGGCTAGGAGACCGAGTAATGGTGTAGTCAAACTATAACACCCTCAAGGTGAACTGCCGATGCATCTCAGGTCAAAGAACCAGACACACTACTGCAGCATCGAGTCAGTCATTGACGAGAAGGTAGACTTCCTAATGACTACTCGAGGTGGTCACGCTCAGTGCCCTCGTTCTCTAACGAGTACCTGTACTCTAGCTCCGGTGTCTCCACACCGTAGACTCAAGACTCATCTACTAAAGAGAAGCGATCGTACACTAACCTTCCGGATCAATCACCATCCTCGTGATGATCCTATGGTCGGGAGCTGTTTATGAGTTAATAATGATTATTCATGTCTTAAATTTTCAACTCTTGAAAATATGAATTATCATTACCATTAACTCAAAGGATGTATCACAGACACTAAATACACAGGTGTGATAGAAAATAACCCATTTTATAAATTATAGTCAAAATTATAATTTTGCCCTTTGAAGTGTATTACAAGTGTCAGCCAATTCTGGCTTCTAGGGCACATATATCTAACAAGTCAATACCATAACGTTGATGATACCCCTTGGCAATCAGGCAGATTTTATAGGTCTCCATTTTTCTGTCTTCGCCCCTTTTTTTTTGAAGACCCACTTACACCCTATAGATTTTATCCCTTCAGGTGGGTCAATCATTGTCCATACGTTATTGACTTTGACAGACTCTATTTCAAATTTCATGGCCTTGAGCCATTTCTCAGAGTTGGATCTCTATATTGCATCCATGTAGATGATTGGATCCTCATCATTCTTATCAAGTTTGATAGGATCCCCATCCTGGACCAAAAAATCATAATATCTATCCGGTTGATGTGGTACTCTACTAGATCGCCTTAAGGGTGCATCTACAATGGGTTCTGATTCTGATCTAATCTGATCTAGCTCAGGTTCAACAACTTGTATCAGTTCTTCCACCTATCGAACTTAATCAAGTTCGATCTTAGAGGCATTAGTTCTTTCACCAAGGAATTCCTTTTCTAAAAAGACTGCCTTAAGGTTGACAAACACTTTTTGCTCTTGAGTAAGGTAGAAGTAATATCCTTTGATTTCTTTTGGGTAACCTATAAAACTACACTTATCAGACCTACATCCAAGCTTGTTTGTCATAAAATATTTGACATAAGCTGGACACCTCGAAACCCTAAGGTGTGAGAGCACTGGCTTACGCCCTGTCCATATCTCATATGGTATTTTACTAATAGATTTACTCAAAATACTATTTGAAATGTAACAAACTGACTCAAGCATATATCCCTATAAGAAGATCAGCAAACCAGCAAATCTCATCATGGATCAACCATATCCATCAGGGTCCGATTCCTCCTTTCAGACACACCATTATGTTGTGGTGTTCCAAGAGGGGTCCATTAGGAGAGAATCTCATTCTCTCCTAGATATGTCAGAAACTCATTGGAAAGGTACTCACCTCCTTGGTCAGACCGAAGAGTTTTAATACTCTTTTCAGTTTGCTTCTCCACCTCATTTCGAAATAGTTTGAATATTTCAAATGACTCCGACTTATGCTTCATTAAATAGACGTACCCATACATCGATAGATCATTTATGAAGATTATGAAGTAGAAGTATCCACCTCTAGCACTTGAGCTCATGGGTATACATACATCTGAATGTACTAGACTCAAAAGTTTAGTGGCTCGTTCACCTTTTCCAGTAAAAAATGACTTGGTCATCTTACCAAGAAGATAGGACACACAGATCAGAAGTGATCTACAATCATTAACCTCAAGAATTTCTTCTTGAGTTAACCTATTTATTCAATTCTTACTAATATGACCCAGCCTATAGTGCCAAAGGTAGACTTCGAACACATCACTAATTCTAGGGCGTTAATTAGAGGATTGAACCACGTTAATAGGTATTGTTAATAAAGAAATACCATTATTCAATCATCTAATAAAGATTTTAACACCATTCAAAATAACATTACAAAAATTTTTTTTATTGATATTTCATAACCATTCATGGCCAAAAGGCCTACAAAAATGACATTCAATAAGAAAGTTGGACAAAAATGACATTTATTAAGAATAACTTTATTTGAATCGGTTACAAGGTTCATGATTCTTAAAGCTAGAATTGAAACTTATCTTCCATCTCCAACGTTCAGGAACCTCTGGCCTTGATCAAATCTTCTTTTGACCTACAAGCCCTACATAGAATTACAAATATAATAAGAGCTTCCCGTATCTAATACTCAGGTAGTAGAATCAAATAAGAAAAAATTGCATGGTGTTATCATATAATTACCTTGCCCAGCAACCATCGACTTCTTCCTTGGCCTGTTTAGGTCTAGGAAGATAATGTACGAAGGATAGTTCCTCTTTCAGTGCCCTTTCTTCTTGCAGAAGAAGCACTCCACCTGGCTCTGGTCGGGCTTGCGCTTTTTGGTTTGACCCTGGGCAGTCGTTCAAACATTAGGCTGCACCTTCTTATTCTTTTTCTTATTATTCTTCTTTCCTTTCTTAAAGGCTTGATGACTAGAAGAAGACCCTTCCACTACATTCATCATTTCCTTGTGGAGTTGGTGATTCTTCTTAAAGTTTTGCAGTAACCCCAACAAGCCATGGTAGTTGACTGTAGGCTTTATCATTCTAAAATGAGTCCAGAAAGGGAGGAAGAACTTGGAAAAGGAATTAAGGATCGCATCCTTACCGAGCTGCTCGTGCATGAAAAAGCCCAGCTTGCTAAGGTGCTCAATCATCTCGATCATATGCAATACATGATCGATGACTGGGGTCCTATCCCTCATTCGAGTATTAAAAATGATACAACTTATTTCATGCCTTTCAACATCATCAGGCATGCCAAAGGAGTTGATCAATATTTGAAGCATCTCCTATGGTTGGGCATTTTCGAACCTACGGCTAAACTCGTCGTTCATTACCGCCAGCATTATACAATGAACGGTGGTGCGATCGTTGAGCCACTTCTGGTAAGTATCTTGTACCACTCCTCTAGCATTCAAAGCTAGCTCCTTAGGTGCTAGATCCGTTACTATATAAATGATCCACTCATGCTCCAGGATGATTTTCAACTTACGATACTAGCTAACAAAGTTGGGTTTCATTAATCTATCATTGTCTAACAATGATCGAAACGATAGATTAGTGGCCATTTCTGCATAAAAAAGAAAATCAAACCTAATTAGTTTATGAATCAATTATCCTAAAGACTTAAACTTTAGTCTAAAGGTTTTTCCTATATTTTATATGAATTGGTAGCCTCTACCTCCAATTTGAAGAATTACTTTAATTTCTTAGTGGGTACTAGAATCCACATATAGACTACACACGAGCCCAGCATTGGTTGGTCAATCCATGTACATCTATGGATAGATTCAAAATCAATTATTTCTCTAAACAACTTCTAGTAATATTGATTTTATCCCGGAGACCTAATCAGTAGGCTTTGGCCTCCATTGAAAAGGTCCGATTAGGTCCAACCGTTAACATGATCATATTTGATCTTATCTAATAAATAAATGGTCAGATCCAACTTTGGTCGACCAACCTAACCACCATCAAAAAGACTTAACCAAATTATCATTTTATAAATAATCATTTCATTAGTCAATAATCACCAGGCCTTTGGGCCTCCAATGATTATTATACTAACAAACCCATTATCACTCAACTTAATGGAAGGCTATGATTTAGTTATCTATAAAACTATTTTATTTTAAGGATCTAATAATTTTAGAGTATTTAGTTAACATATTTAAAAAAAAAGAGAAATTTAGTGAGCCAATTTTGATCCTCCCATTGACTTCACAAAGTCAGATCAAAAAGGATCTAATCTAGGCTAACATTAGGAGCATCTAAATCAGTTAGATTGATTTACCTAATTGACATGGGTGAGCCCAAATCATCAAGTGATCTAATCAAAATCTAATTCATTAGGATGGCCAGGTAAGTGAGATCAGTGGAAGGGATATGCCATTAACTCATCAAAGATCGAATTAATGCAAGTAGCTCCCAATTAAAAATCACTAGTCAAAATGCCAAACTTACCATAGACACCATCCAGTTCATTAGTTTCAATTTGACCAATCTAGTAATTTTGGGTTCAACCGCATAGCCATGAACCAAGTCTATTTGGTCCTCATTAAAGGTATGGACTTGACCAACTACAACTATTGTAATTGGATCTACAAAGTCCTTTACCTAATCTAAATTAATATTTAATTAGATTTGATCAACTACTCTTAATTAGTCCATTCTTTAACTAACCTTAGGTCTAACCTAATTTGTGGACCTAATTCATCTAACCTAATAACCTACAAGTTTATGATTAATGATTTAGGGTCTTAAATCATAATTCTAGACATTAAATCATTTCATTTAATTTTAATTAAGTTTATGGATTGAGGGTTAGGATTTGGTATTTCAAAAATATTTTTCAAATTTTGAAAGGTTTCTTACAACTTGGCATTATTCACCAATTGAGTCGATTCACTTCAAAATTGAATTGGCTCAATTCACAAACAACACTAGTGTTAGGATTTAATTTAAAACTATGTATAATACATAAAAATCATGAATCAAATTAGATCTAATCTAAATACTTATTCATGATTAAAATTAGATCAAAATTATATAATCAAATCATAAAATTATTAGATCAAATCTAAAATTTTTTAATTTAATGATCCAAATCAGCACGTACCAGAACAACCTACACTATAGAGGGTAAACCCCACAGCAGGACAACCTATGATCCATGCGATCATAATTTTAATTTTTAGATCTAATTAATCAGATTATTAGATTAATATTTAGATCAAATCTAAATTATCAATCCAAACATGCAAGCATATCATGTTTAGCAAAATCTTGCTCTAATACTATTTGTAGAATGCAGTGCAGGGTTTACAGTGCTACTTTCAAAAAAATTTTCAAAAATAACAAAGATACAGTGAAAGAAATAATTAATTTAATTAATTACCTACTGATCATATCAAAATATTAAATTTTATACTAAGGATCTAAACATAATATGCATGTATTCATATAGATCTAAAAAATAAAACTATGCAGCAAACTATTTACTACATTAATGTGTTCAGAATACAATACCTTTTTTGTGGATAGTTGATCACCGTGATCTAATCCTCGTTGAGAAGGTCTACTGGTCATGATATAGCCACACAGATGTTTGGCCTCCATGGATCGTTCACACGAGGCTCCTGATCCTGATCGACACCTCATGAGTGCTAGCTCGACACTGGAGTCTTTCAGAAGTTATTTTGATCAAATGACTTCGATCTTCCTCTAGGGGCTTCATGGACACTCCGGGTTGCTTGTAGATGTAGTAGAGAGGGTGAGGAGGACCTCTTTAATGTTTTGTGGGCTTTGGACTCTCGTAGCTCATGCAATGGCTTCCCGAAACCTAGGTCGAATACCTAGGACTGCACTCACCCTAAAAGCCTTATGCCCCTTCTCCTTTGGTTTTCTCTCTCTCAGAGATGATTGAAGCCTCTTCCCATGCACCAAATGAATATCATGGAAGTCCTCTCTTTAGAATAGGAGTTGGGCCAAATCCCAAAAAACTTCCCTTTTAATAGTTGCACAAAGAATAACTTCTATGCATGTGGGGAACCAAAAACTAGTTTGAATGCTAGTTTGAATTCAAAACTCTTTTTAATTCAAAATTCATCCAAACTAATTCAAACTTATCTGAGACATGTGAAGAAGTTGTGCACCCACTCTTTGGCAAACAAAAGTCCATGCGAAACCCCTTTCATGTGGAGATAATAGGTACACAAAAGTTTAGGTGGTGCAGGGATAAGATATGGTTGTTGCTGATCCAAATTCAAACTCTTTTTGAATTTGCGTCGCAACCAACCATAACTTATCCCTTGAGGATGTAGAAAGATCAGTCAAAACCACTTATGCACATGGAAAAAAAGGTAGGAGAGAATTTAAATGGGGCATGGGGTTTAATGTGGCGCATGGGAAGACTAGTCAAACTAGTCTTTGAATTCTAAACTTCAACCAACTGAACCAACCCAATCAAAATTGGTTAGGTCCATTTAGACTAAATTAAACTCAACACATTTAATCTTAATTAGGATTAATTAGATCTTAATAAAATTAGGAATTGATCAAGCCCAACCTCTGATCAAATTAGGGTTCGAAACTCCTCAGCGATTAGGTCAACTCGTGACCTAATCGGGTCAAACCCAACTGAACCCAATTCAATTGGACTTGAACCAAAAATAATTACTTAATCAAACTGAGTTAATTAGTAATCAAATTATTAATAAAATTTTTAAAAAATTAGAGTCCAAATCTAGTGGGTATCTAGATAATAGAGTCCCATCAAAATGAAATCCTGATTGAAGAGTCCTAAACCAGTGGGACTCTTGACCCCGGTGCCCGAAATGAGTGGAACTTATGATCATAGATTCCAAACTTTCAATTATAGAGTCTTAGATAGATAGGACTCAGAGTTCTAGTTTAGTAGAACTCTTGGTCGAAGTGTCCCAATCTAATGGGACACTTGACCATAGAGTCCTAGCTCGATAGGACTCTTTAACAACCATTAGATCAGGTAAGAACTTCTAGTGTGTGTAACTCTACAAGTTCGAACCTAAGCAGGTAGCATAGGAATCACTTCTTATACTAATTGATATGACCATCTAGCAATGGTATCCAATATTCGGATAGGTTGAATAGTCGCAATCATAACATTCAAAATCTACGCAAATATGGTTACCGTATAATTCATCCCTATGACCTCTATGCGTAGAATAACTTTAGGATTTGACTGTCAACCCTAGAAGATATATCCAAATTGTGTGTCAAAGCAATTAGTCCTGTGACACTTCATAAGGACTACCCTGGCCAAGGCTTTGCTAAATTGAAATACCATTTAACATAACTCCTGAATCCAGGAGTGGTCAATTCCATCTTGATACACACACCGACTTTTTAAGTACTTGACTATGCCCAGAAACCTTCCATCACTAAACTAGAAAATTAGGTTGTCCGACCCCAATGCATTGTGAGATGCTTGAAAGTCACCATGGTGATCTCAGGTCAGAGAGATACTTATACCCATATTCCATCGGAGCTAATCTTGATAGAAGAAAAACTTCAAAGTTGGTCACGTTCAGTATAGATGTACCTATATATCTCACTTGCATGCCATACTAGTGTCTCAACACTCCTTGGTTGTAAGGGCAACCAACCTATATGGCATACAACGATCTATACTCGATGAACATTATCGTCCTCAGTAACAACGTATCATTTGCTCGCGAATAATTTCAGAACTAAATGACAAATCCTTCTTTATCAAATTTAGATAGTCCTAAGAACTTCATCATAACATATGAGTTCATTAGAAGATAATAGAATTTATGATGAAAAATGCTAAAAAAACTCTTATTAATTTATAATTCATACACAATTATAAAAGTATAGTCCAACCATTAATAAGCTGACGATTGGCTTTGGAACATATTTTCAATAGTTTGTTAGATGTGTGCCTTAGAAGTCAGATTGACTAAACACTTATAATACACTTCTAAGGATAATTTTATAATTTTGATAATAAATTAATAAAAAAATTATTTTCTATCACAGTATGTATTTGAAGTGTCTGTGATACATTCTTTGAGTTAATGGTAATGACAGTTCATATTTTCAAGTATTGAGAATTTAAGACATGAATTCTCATAATTAACTCGTAAATTGCTCCCGACCATAGGATCATTATGGGGATGGTGATCGATCCAGAAGATTGATGTACGATCGCTTTCTTAGGATAGATGTATCTTATGTCTATGGTGTGGAGACACTAGACTGAGAGTACAAGTACTCATTAGATAACGAGGGCACTAAGCATGACCACCATGAGCAGTCATAAGAAAGTTTAGCTTCTCATCGATAACTAGCTCGATGCTGCAATAGTTTGTCTGGTTCTTTAACTGAGGTGCATCGGTAGTTCACATTGAGGGTGTTATAGTTTGACTATATCATAACTTGGTCTTCTAGCCATTCGAAATCCTAAGGTGTACGTTGGCTATAGCATGTTCATTATAATAATTGGATTGTACCAATAGAAAATCTATCTACCTAGATAGATGAGGAGTAGCCCTATGATAATCATGAGATTGAGTTCTTAAGTCCATGGCCATGGTAGAGTGAAGATGATAGAAAGAGTTTCTATTAGGATTTTACATTGGACTCGAATCGAATGATTAATTCATATGATGGATGTTCGATTTGACAAGTTAACCTTAATCCTAATCCTGTCGGAGCTCAAGATACAAGAACCCAATCACATAGGCAACTGCACTGAGAGGTTAACTTTTAATTCTGATGGGTTGCCACCATATAGTGCTAGGTGTCACTGATGAATTTTGGAAGCAATTAGAATGATTTTGATGATCGATCATTCTAATTGTATGAATAAAAAAAGTTTTGATCCATCGAAAGGTGTTTCGATGATGTCAATGATAAAGATCATGACATATCTCATTACTATATGAAACTAAATCTAACTGGGTTACACAAATAAGGATTTGGATCTGGATGTCATCAATGGAGCTAATCTAGTTCGATTGATTTGGATAAGATCTAATCAGGTTTAAGGTGAGCCTGACTTTCTCCTTCTATAATCTTTTTGATTCATCGCAACTAAGTTAAATTTGATTTGACTCATTCTTGTATTTTAAATGATTTTAATTTCATTTGATTGGAATCTGTCTAGCTTAGATTAATTATAAAGATTAAATTCATTTCTAGGGCAATTGGACTAGGATCAAAAGTTGACCTAATTTAGAGAATTGAGGGTCACCTGATCAGAGGCTTCTAGAAAATTCTTTAGAAATATTTTTTTTCTAATTTTTGGATATGTGATTGGGCTTGAGTCATATTTTGGGTGAGCCAAATTTCATGATTTTTTATGGTGCCTAGGTTGTGTTTCTAATAGAGTTTGATTTGGACAAACTCTTAAAGGGAGGAGTCCCATGTGCCATGGACTCCTCCTTATCCTTTCATCTTGCCAACTTGGGAGGAGTTTTGGGTGACAAAAACCTGATAAATATTAGGTGGGCAACTGGGTTATTAGATTGGAGTCCTAGATAATCAAGCAAATGAGTTGCTTGATCATTTAGGAGTCTAGATGGTGCAAGGATCTTCTATAAAAATAGCTGCGCATAAGGCCTTTGTAGAAATTCTGATTGCCACGTCCATATGCTGCCTCCCCTTCCATCTTTCATGCCCCCTATGATCCTCTCTCTCCACTTCTTCTACATGCCAAAGGTTGGGCATAAATTAGAGGAGAAGATACAATCAAATTTATGAAGAATTCAGCATCTTTGCGTCGATGTTTGTGAGATGAACAAGCTGCCTTCAAAAGTTATTTTGAAGGTTCTTCAAATTAGATTCAGATCTAATCTTTGGAGATAAGATTTATGAGGAGAAGATGTCCAGATCCTACTTGAGTGGACACCAGTAGAGGCCAAGCGCATGCGTGGCTCTTTCTAGAACCTCAGGAAAGATCAGGATCATCATAGAATAATCAGATTATCTAAAAAAGGTAAGAAATTAAATCTAATTTAAAATTAATTTTAATTTTTAATATTAGATCACTACAATCAGATCTAAGAACTCTTAGATCTGATTTGATCATTTAAAATTTTTTAGAAAAATTCATCCTAGATCTTGTTAGATCTGCACGATCCTGCGGTGAAAATGAGATTTTTCTACACGAATTTCTTGAACTTTTCAAAGGCTTCAGACTTGTGTCGCATTAAGTACACATATCCATATCGAGATAGATCATCGATAAAGATAATAAAGTAGACATAATTGCCTCTAGCCAGCACATCGAATGGGCTGCATACATCTATGTGTAATAGGGCAAGTAGGTCTGTGGCCCTTTCCCCATATCCTACAAAAGGGAGTTTGGTCATTCTGCCTTGAAGGCATGATTTACAAATCGGATATGATTCGAAAGTCAATGGATCCATTAGTCCAGATTTCTCCAATTTGTTAAACCTATCTTGAGCTACATGACCTAGCCTAAAGTGCCATAGATACCTTTCATTGATACTGTCTCTAGATTATTTTGATCCTCCTTCCTTCTTGTTGTTTAGGTTGGCTAGGTATGTAGGATAGTTCCACTTCCAATGACCATCGGAGTTGCAGTGGAAATACTTTTCTTCTCTATGGCCTTCTTCTTCAGCTCACCCTTCTTTTCTCCTTCTATTTTTTGCTTCTTCACAGACTTCTTTCAAAAAGACTTTCTCCCGGAAGAAGTCTGCTCCATAGTACGAATGAGCCCTTTGAACCCTTCAATGTGTGCTAGCAATAACTAGCTTTTCATTAACTCAGCCAAGGTGCACTAGAGCTTATTCATATAAAAGTTCATGATGAACTATCCATACGAATCACTTAAGAACTGTAGGATCACATCAATTTATAAATCTTTATCGTTCAAGACATCGAGCTTTTAAAGCTCTTCTAGGTCCTTAATCATCACCAGGCAATGATCTTTGACCGACTGCTCATCACGCATCTATGCCTTAAAGGGTCTTCTTGAGATTTGATAATGCACTGCGTAACTCTGTTCAGCAAATAACTCTTATAAGCAAGCTAACATTTGGCATGCAGTCTTAACATCTCCATGTTGGTGCTACAACTCATCAGACATTAAGCCCAATATGTAGCACTTGATCTTGTTATCATTGTCTGACCACTTTTCATGAGATGCTCTTTGATCCACAATCAGATATGCTGGTAAAGTGGAGGGGGGGGTCGTGGTCCAATATATCGGTCAACTTTTTCAAATTGAAAATAATTTTGAAGTTCGATAGCCAATCATTGTAATTTGGTCCAGTCAATTTATGGGTATCTATGATTCAGGCCTGGGGTTTAGTCGTAGACATTTTCTTGTAGAGAGTCAAAGTTTCTAGTTAGACTTGTAATTTGACTTGACCAATTTATTTACGAGTTTTATTCTTAAACAAATTAGGCTTCCACTATTTTCTCGGATCCCTACACTCCCTGAGTAGAGATGCAAAAATATCTACAATCATTGATTTTCAGTAGGTGGTGTGTCCCACCGACTGGCTCACCACCTCACCTAACAGTTGTTGATGATGTGTCAATCGATGAGTGGACAACTCTTGTCCAATATTTCTCTAAACATGGTGCACCCAAATCTAGTCTCTAATTCATGAAGCTTATCTTGCCCAGAATATTGCTCCATTCCTTAGTTTAGTTAGATCCATCATTCGCATGAATTGGATTCCTGATTGGATCTCTCATCATATTCAAAATATTGAGCCCAACCCATAGCATCAATGCCTAATAGATATGGTTTTATCTTTCCGGTGCAACTGAACCACTATAACCAGCTGAGAATAATCAACCCTGAGAAGGGCGCACACATCTACAATGGTGAAAGACATATGATGTAATATTTTCTTAGAAAGATTTGATTTAGGTCTCTTAGACATGACTTGACTTAGTCATAAAAATTATGACTAACCTAGTGGCATGGGTTAGCTCAAATCGTAAGCCACCTCAAACCAAAATTGGATCGATCCAATCGACCAGGTAAGTGAGATCAGTGGGAGGAATATGCCATTAACTCACCATGAATGCATTCAGGGTGAGTAGCTTCCAATTAAAGACCATTGGTCATATCTGTCAAACTTATCTTAGATACCAATTCATCTGATCAAAATTAATCAGGTTAGCCTACAATCCAGGCTCAAACAGCGAAGACAAATTAGGTTTTAACTTGATCGACCACATGTGATTGTGAGCCGATCATGACCCAGACTTAATCCTATTGGGCTGGTCAAATCTAAGCACTCTTAATCCCACCTAATCAACTCTTGATTTGGTTTGATCAACTGCTAGATCTAATTGAGCTATGCACACTTGAACCCATGTTTTATGAAGGTGTCTTTGATCTAAAAATTCATAATTTTTAGATCTAATTAATTTTATAAACTTAATTCTTAATTAAGTCCAAGGTTCAATAACAAAACATGCATCAAAGATCCTAGGGTTTTAGATCTAGGATTTTGTAGAAAAATAAATTTTTGATTTTTAAATAAGGACAAATGCAAAGCACCCCTAAACGCCATAAGAGCACTCCATCGGATGAAAAGAGAGGGCCTTTAAACCCTTCTTACTCTTATGATAGCACGACCAAGGTAAATGCCTTAATCAGAAATATAAATTACTTTATAAAATAGTTTAATCTAACATATATATCTCATATATGATTAAAGATCTAAACTATGTATGCTTTGTATACATCTCATATATTAATTTAATATTCAAATTTATGTTTTAGATCTGATTATATCTGATGTATTATCTAAAAATAAAATTTTAAATGATCTCATCATAAAAAAATTTTAATCTAGACTACTCATGGCATTGATCTATGGAATTAGTCTATACATGCATTGCATATGCCACAAATATGAAATTTTAAATGCATCTCATGCTTTCAGATCTAATTATATCATATATAATATCAAAAATTTAACTAATCAAATAATATAATCTTTAGAAAATTAAATGAATATTTTATAAAAAATTTTTGATCTAGACTATGATATAAAACTATAAATCTAGTCTAGACATGCGTTGCCTATATAATGTATATCAAAAATTTAAATTAGATCTTATATTTTAGATCTGATTACATCTAATATAACATCTAAAACTTAAATGATCAAATCATAAAAATTAATCCAGATCAAATCTAAAACATATTTGAATAACTATCATGATATAGAACTACAGATCTAGACTATAACATATATTAAATATATCAAATATATATATTAATTTAAAACATGCAATTTTGATATCAGATCTAATTACATCTCATGTAACATCCAAAAATCAAATAATCAAATCATAAATAAAATTTTAGATCTAATCTAATCATGATCTGGAATTGCAAACCCGGCTCTGATACCAGTTGAAGAAAAAACTAGATTTTTTGCTGCAGGATCTATCTAATTGCCTCACATTTGCAGCAAAATATTTTAAAATTCTTTTTATGATCCTATTAGATTTAAGAGTTCTTAGATCTAATTAGATTGATCAAAAAATAGAAGTAAAAATAAAATAAAAATAGTGATAACAATTATCACCTAATCGGGTAAAACATTTACCCATTGTGATGATCTCACGACTGATTCAAGATTCTGATTGAGTCGTGCATGCACCCATCCTCTACCACTATCCACTTGGGTTAGATCTAGATGCCTTCTCCTACTGGATCTGATCTCCATAGATCAGATCTAAAGTCATTCCATAGAGTCATCGAATTGATCTTCATGGGCAGCACCTTCATCTCTCGATCTAGGAACTAGTCGCACAGCCTTTGTAGGATCAGGGAACAACCTTTGATCTCTGATTTTCACCCAACCCTTTGGGCATGGAGAAGATGAAGAGATCAAAAATATAAGGCATTGAGATGGTGGGAGAGGCAGGGCTTCACTGTAGAGAAATTGTCATATGCAAATAGTTTGTGTATGGTCTTATTTATAGACCTACTGTAGAGTCCCTTTGCATATAACTTTAAATAGGCCAAAGACAACATGCAGAAAGACTCTCCATCTGCTATCCATGCCCACAACCCTTTTTCTTAAATTTTTATCATACAAAATACTAAGAAAAATGGCGTGGAGATGGGAGGATAAGAATGTTTTTGGCGCAAGCAATTATCTCCCTAGGATTTGAATCAAATTCAAATCCTTTGACCCATTCAAATTCCATTTGAATGGAACTCCTCTCTTATCCATATGAGGCACATAGCCAAGGAGGGACGTGCATCCCCTATTCCTTATGGACATACCTAGGGTGCGTGCCCCTAAAAAATCGCCAGGGGGCACGTGCCCTCTCTTCCTTCTTTCTTGCATATGGGTAACTCTTGACCCTTATCCTATTCCCATCATATAGGATTTAAGACACACCCTTTTCAAGTCCTATCTAGCGGAATTAGGGCAAGTCCTAATCAAGTTAGGACAATCCTTGATTAGACTAGTATAGGTCTAGGCAGATCAAGATAAATCCATATAGAGTTCCTGGGAGAGGCTTGTCCAAATTTTATCTCATGATTTTAGGACAAGCACTAATCTAGTTAAGACAATCCTTATCTTGTTTCCATCTTATAGGATTTAGGATAAGCCTTGATTAGACCAAGACAAGATCAAGTCAAATCAAGACAAATCCCTACAATATTTTTGAGAGAGGCTTGTCCAAATTTCATCTCATGATTTTAGGACAAGCCCTAATCTCATCAAGACAAGACTTGTTTTGACTAGGACAAGCTTCAATCAGATCAGAACAAATTCATACAAGGCTTTCAGATGACCCAAATCTAATTTGACTCAGTCAAGATGAACTAGAAAGACTAAAGAAGAAGAATATTAGGCTCAATCTTGTGCTAGCATGATTTTCTTGAACCTAATCGGATCTAACCCAAATCAATCAAACTAGGTTAGCCCAATTGATGACATCTAGATCCACACCCTTATTTATGTGATCCAGTTAGGTTGAGCTTTGTATGGTAATGGGACATATCATGATCTCCATCGTCGACATCATCAAAACATCTTTTGATAGACCAAAACTCTTCTAATTCATCCAATTAAAATCATTGATCATCAAGATAATTTTAATTGATCCCAAAATTCATCAATGACACCTAGCAATATATGGTGGCAACCCATCAAAATTGAATAGCGATCCTCTCGATGTAGCTACCTATATAATTGGGTTCTTCTATCATGAGCCCCAACAAGATTAGGATTAAGATGAACTCATCAAACCCAACGCATGTCATATGAATGAATCATTCAATTCGAGTCCGATGTGAAATCCTAATAGAAACTCTTTTCTATTATTTCATACTACCATGACCATGGATTTTAGAACTCGATCTCATGATCATTATAGGACCACTCCTCCCTTATCGAGGTTGATAGATCTCATCTTAGTGTATTTCAGTTCCTATAATGAACATGCTATAGTGAATATAGACCTCAGCATACTGAATGGCTGGAAGATTTAGTTATTATTTAGTCAAACTATAACATCCTCAAGATGAACTGTCGATGCACCTCAAATCAAATAACAAGACACACGTTGCAGCACCGAGTTAGTCATCGATGAGAAGGTAGACTCCCTTATGATTGCTTGAGGTGGTCACGCTCAGTGTCGTTGTTCTCAACGAGTATCTATACTCTCGCTCTGATGTCTCCACACCATAAACTTAAGACTTATCTATACTAGAAAAGATATCATACATCGATCTTTCGAATTGATCATCATCCTGATGATGATCCTATGATCGAAAGCAGTTTATGAGTTAATTATGATAACACATGTCTTAAATTTTCAACTCTTGAGAATATATGTTATCATGTCCGTTAACACAAAGGATGTATCACAGATACTTTAATACACAATGTGATAGAATAATTAATCTATTTATTAATTTTAAGTTAAAATTATGAAAATATCCCTAAAAAGTATTTTACAAGTGTCGATCAATCTGGCTTCTAGGACACACGTCTAACAGGCCAAACATGCTATATGGCTGCATCACAATGATCTAATCTTTTCAGTTGTGATCAGATAATGGTAATCAACTACTCGTGCTAGGATAATGTATTTTGAACATGTAAAGTTGTAAAACCATTTTACTGCTCTTTGCTATTTTATTTTCAAATTTCATTGCATGTATGTCACATTAGATCCTTATTTTATAAAATTTTTAGATTAGATCTATAGCTCTAAAAAAATTAATTAGATTAATTTTTAATTTTACTGCATCAAATTTTTGAAAATGTTTTGAAAGTAGAGCTAGAAATGCTAAATATTTTCCATCAATAGTATCAAAGCATCTAGGTTATTTAATATGATGTATATGCATGCTTAGATTATTTTTTAGATTAGATCTAAATAATAATATAATTTTTAAATTTAAAAATAAAATCATGATCGCATGGATTGAAAGTTATCCTATTGTAAGGTTTATCTCTTATAGTGAAAAGGTTATCCTGGTATGTTGCTGATCTAGAATATTGGTCATAAAACTTTAGATCAGATCTAATATTTTTTAAGATTTGATTAAATAGATTTAATCTAATTTTTAATCATGAATTAGTGTTTAAATTAGATCTAAATTCATTCATGATTTTTTATGAAAGTATACATAGATTTTGATTAAATCCTACAACTAGTATAGTTTGTGACATGAGCTGACCCATTTTTGAAATGAGTCAACCCATTTGGTGAACAGTGCTAGATTGTGACTGAACCTTTTAAAATTTTAAAAAATATTTTTGAAATGCCATAATCCAATCCTCAGTCCAAAAACTTAATTAAGAATTATGTATGATGAATTAAGATATAAAATTATGAATCAAAGATCTTAAGTCATTGATCATAAAATATGGGTTATTGGATTAGATGAATTAGGTCCATTAATTGAGTTAGACCTAAGGTTAATTAAAGAATGGGCTAAATTAGAATAATTGATCAAATCTAATCAAATATTGATTTAGATTAGGTCAAGGATTCTTTAGGCTCAATTACAATAGTTGTAGTTGGTCAAGTCCATGCCTTTAATAAGGACCAAATGGACTTGATTCATGGCTACATGGTCGAACCCAAAATTGCTAGATTGATCAAATTGAAATTAATAAACAAGATGGTGTCTAAGGTAAGTTTGGTAGTTCAGATCAATGGTTTTTAATTGAGAGTTACTTGTTTGATATATGTGCCCTAGAAGCCAGAATTGGCTGACACTTGTAATATACTTTTAGGGGCAAAATTATAATTTTGACTATAATCAACAAAATGGGTTATTTTCTATCACATATGTGTATTTAGTGTCTGTGATACATCCTTTGAGTTAATGGTAATGATAATTCATATTTTCAAGAGTTGAAAATTTAAGACATGAGTAATCATTATTAATTCATAAAATGCTTTCGACCATAGGATCATCACGAGGATGGTGATTGATCCGAAAGATTGGTGTACAATCTCTTCTCTTTAGTAGATGAGTCTTGAGTCTATGGCGTGGAGACATCAGAGTAAGAGTATAGGTACTCGTTAGAGAACGAGGGCACTGAGTGTGACCACCTCAAGTAGTCATTAGGAAGTATACCTTCTTGTCAATGACTAACTCGATGCTGTAGTGGTGTGTCTGGTTCTTTGACCTGAGATGCATCGACAGTTCACCTTGAGGGTGTTATAGTTTGACTACGCCATTACTCGGTCTCCTAGCCATATGGAATCCTGAGGTGTATGTTGGCTATAGCATGTTCATTGTAGGAATTGGATAGCATCAAGATGGAATCTATCTACCTCGGTGGTAGAGGAGCAGCCCTATGATGATCATGAGAATCAAGTCCAGAAGCCCATAGCCATGGCAGAGTGAAATAATAGAAAAAGTTTCTATTTAGGTTTTCACATTGGACTTGAATCAAATGATTACATCATATGACAGAGACTAGGGTTTGACAAGTTCACCTTAACCCTAATCTGATCGGGGTTTAAGATAGAAGAACTTAATCACATAGGTAGCTATACTAAGAGATTCGCATTCAGCTCTGATGGATTGCCACCATATACTGCTAGGTATCACTAGTGGATTTGGAGAGCAATTAGAATGATATAGATGATTAATCATTCTAGCTATTCGAATTAGAAGAGTTCTGATCCATCGAAAGGAGTTTCGATGATATCGATGATAGAGATCATGACATATCTCATTACCATACAGAACTGAACCGAACTGGGTCACACAAACAAGGGTTTGAATCTGGTGATCATCAATTGAACTGATCCAGTTCAATTGATCTGAATGAAATTCAATTAGGTTCAAGAAAATCGTGCTAGCACTCGATTGAACCAACGTTCTTCTTTTACTATCATAAATAGTTATCCCGATTGAGCCAAAGGAGTTTGTGCTTGATCAAAGGCCTTCACTTTGTCTGACTAGAGCTTGTCCAAGTCAGAAAAGGTTGTCTTATTTTGTAATACATTACCTACCATTTTTGGTCACCTGCCATTTCTCGTCCTTTGACTTTGGTTAGAAGTTGACCTTTGACTGATCAAACATTGACCATTGATACTTTGACTTCTATCCACATGTCATGCACTTATTGGAGAGCTGGTGGAGGCTTATCCCCCTGCTAGAATCTAGTAAGGAGGAGGGCGCATGCCACCCTTGGCGTGTGCCCAAGTTGGAGGCGCCTAGGAGTCCCTATTGGACAGGGACTCCATCTCCTTTTTGGATTTCGATTAGAGTTCTCCTAAGAACCAACTTTGACTGATCTTAGGCACCATCTAAGGAGGAATCTAGGGGACTATATTTCCACCAATTAGATTTAGATCTGATTTTACAAAGGGTTGTGATTGGTTGGGAAGAAGAGGAGAGGATCACGCTTAGTCTATAAATAAGACCCTGCGCCCAACTCAAATTATGATTGGAAAGGAATTCAATTCCCATGCCCCAAGGCCTCCTCTCCCCTCTTCCTCCATGCCAAACCCACCTTCTCCCTCTCCTCTCCACGTCCAAAGTGGTTTGGACCTTGGTTGGTGCAATCCAGATGAGAGAAAGGTGACTGAAAGATAGAAGGCTGCGCTGCTGCAAAGGACAACTGCTGATCTTCGAAAGGAGTATTGAAGATCCTCCAGATTTAATTTTTGGAGACATGATAGAGAAGAAGAGGATCTCCAGATTCAGCTTGAGTGAATACCGGTAGAGGTCAGGCACTTACGTGGTTAGATCCAGAACCTTCCACTGCTTACAGGATCATCAATGGGTAATAGGATTACCCACTTCAAGGTAAATTAAATTTGATTTAATTTATCTAAATTTATTTTAATTACTAAAATAATAAGAATCAGATCTAAAATATCTCAGATCTAATCTAAATCAAAGAGAAAAAATTTTGAAATATATCTCTTGATCCGATCAGATCTGAACGAACATAGTCCAGGAAATCAGGATTTTCCTTCACTACTCACATTGATTCGATCTTTGATGAGTTCATGGCATATCCCTTCCACTAATCTTACTTACTTGGTCATCTTGGTGAATTAGATTTTGATTAAATCACTTAATGATTTGGACTCATCCATGTCAGTTAGGTAAATCAGTGGGACTGATTTAGGTGCTCCTAATGCCGGCTTGAATTTCGTCCTTTTTTACTTGACTTGGTAAAATCAGTGGGAGGATCAAAATTGACTGGTTGATCTTCTCTTCTCTTCTTAAAATGACTTAATCAAATTCTCTAAAATTATTAGGTCTTTAAAAATGATAAAGTTATGGTGATAACTAAGTCATAGCCATGCATTAAATTAAGCGATAATGGATCCATTAGTTTAATAATCATTGGAGGCCCAAAGGTCTGGTGTTTATTGACTAATGGAATTATCATTCATAATACGATGATTTGGTCATGTCTTTATAATGGTGGTCAGGTTGTCCAGCCAAAGTCAGGCTTGATCATTTGTTGGTTAGATGCACTAAATATGGTCATGTTAATGGTTGGACCTAACTGGATCTTTTCAGTGAAGATTAAAACCTACTGATTAGATTTTTGCGGCAAAAATAAAAATACTAAAAGTTTTTTGGAGAAATAAATGGTTATGAATGTACCTATAGATACACATTGATTGGCCGACCAAAATTAGGCATGTGTGTAGTTTGTGTGAATTCTAGTACCCACTAAGGAATTAAGGTAATTCCTCAAATTGGAAGTCTCTACTGGAAGAAGCTTTAGACTAAAGTCCAAGTTTTTAGGCTAAATAGTTCATATACTAATTAGTTTTGATTTTTCTTTATTGTCCAACTATGGCCACTATCCTATCGCTTCGATCATTGTTGGATAATGACAAACTCATAGGATCCAACTTTGATAGTTGGTATCAAAAGTTGAAAATCATCCTAGAGCATGAGCGGATCTTATATATATTGACTGATCTAGCACCTGAGGAGCCAGCCCCAAATGCTAGAGGGATAGTTAAAGACACTTACTAGATGTGGCTTAATGACCCACCATCATTTGGTGCATTATGCTAATGGTGATGAATGACAAGTTTAGTCATAGGTTCGAAAATGCCCAGCCATCAGAGATGCTTCAAATATTGAATGACTCCTTCGGCATGCCTGACGATGTTAAGAGACACAAGACTAGTTGTGCCATTTTTAACGCTCAGATGAGGGATGGGGCATCAGTCATCGATTATGTATTGTACATGATCAAAATGATTAAGCATCTTAGTAAGCTGGGCTTCCCCTTGCACAAGCAGCTCAGCAAAGATGCGATCTTGAATTCTTTGCCCAAGTCCTTCCTCCCCTTCCATACTCGTTTTTGAATGATAAAGCCTACAGTGAACTACCATGGCCTATTGGGGTTCCTATAGAACTTTAAGAAGGATCACCAACTCTATAAGGAGATGGTGAATGTAGTGGAAGGATCTTCTTCTAGTCGTTGATCCTTTAAGAAAGAGAAGAAGAATAAGAAGGTGTTGCCACATGCCAGGACGTCTACACAGGATCAGACCAAGAAGTGAAACCCCGACCAGAGCCAGGTGGTGTGTTTCTTTTGTAAGAAGCAGGGGTACTGAAAGAGAAACTATCCTCAGTACATTGCCTCCCTGGACTCGAACAGGCTGAGGAAAAAGCAAGTTATTGCTGGGCAAGATAATTATATGATAACACCTTGCAACTCCTCGATATGTGATACTACTACCTGGGTATTAGATACGGAATGCCCATATCATATTTGTAATTCGATGTAAGGTTTGTTGATCAGTAGGAGATTTGATGAAGGCAAGAGGTTCCTGAACGTTAGAGATGGAAGACATGTTTCAATTCTAGCTTTAGGAATCATGAACCTTATAATCAGTTCTTATAAAATTGTTCTTAGTGAATGTCACTTCTATCAAAATTTCTATTGAATGTTATTTCTATAGGCCTTTTAGCCAAGAATAGTTATGAATTTTCAATAATTCTTTTTTTTAGTAATATCATTTTGAATGGTGTTATGATTTATGTTGGACAATTAAAAAATGGTATTTACTTATTAACACAACTTGTTAATATGGTCCAGTCCTCTAGTAAACACCCTAGAGTAGATGATGTATCTGAAGTCTACCTTTGACACTGTAGGTTAGGTAATATCAACAAGAATGGAATAAATAGGTTGGCTCAAGAAGAAATTCTTTAAGTTGATGATTGTGAATTACTTCCGACCTGTGAGTCCTACCTCCTTGGTTAGATGACCAAGTCACCTTTTATTGGAAAGGATGAATGAGCTAGTGAACTCCTGTGTCTAATACATACTGATGCATGTGGACCCATGAGCTCAAGTGCTAGAGGTGGATATTTCTACATAATATTCATAGACAACCTATCGAGGTATGGGTACATCTACCTAATGAAACAAACTATTCTGTAATGAGGTAGAAAAGCAAACTATTCTGCAATGAGATTGAAAAGCAAACTAAGAAGAGTATTAAAACTCTTTGATCCGACCAAGAGGGTGAGTACCTTTCTAGCAAATTTTTGATATATCTAGGAGAGAATGGGATTCTCTCCCAATGGACTTCTTTTGGAATACCACAACATAATGGTGTGTCTGAAAGAACTAAATTAACTCAAACTTGGCATGAGAAAAGCTTGAAACAATAAAATAGATTAGAAATTAATTTCAAGCTAAGCAAAATTGACATAGTCAATTAGGCCCAAATCAATAAGGCTCAAATATACTAATATTGTATATACTTTAATGGGTTGTTGGGTAAAGGGTTTAGTTGTGCATTTCTTCTATTCCATATGATGCAATTAAATATTAATTCAAGCTTAAATAAAGCTTGAACTCGAAATCGAGCTTGAGCCAAGCTTGAAATCAAGCTTTAATTAGATTTTAATTCATGTTAAACCAATGCAAGTTCAAATTGATTTTAACTTATTTCAATATTATCAAGCTAATTAAATAGATTTATGCTCATTTTGGTTTGAAATTAATTTCGATCAAAATTCAAGCTCAAAATTATTCTCAAATCAAACTACATATCATCAACAAAGACTTGTAAAGCAAAAGTTAAATTTTTTGATTTGATATTCTATCTAGCATCATGCAATCACTAAATCAATGTACTACATCATACCACTAAAATTTTAAATTAAGGTGCATGATGATTATCAAAATTATTGTATTATAAATTACGATGCGATGATGATTATTAAAATTACTATAATATCTTCCAATCATTTAAATTCTCTTGAATATACATGCATGGATATCTGAGTTTCAATAATTATATTATATAAATTCCTTCCTTTTCTAGATTAAACAAAGTAAAATCTTGCATGAAACATAAATAAAATTAGATAGTAATTATAAAAAAAAATCCAAAAATATGATAATCACACATCCTACCCCAATGACAACTTCCAACGATGTAATGGAAATTTAATTAATTAATTACATAACACTGTATAAGAAGGATAATCTCGGTGCAAAACTAAAGGATCGCTTCCTTCCGTCTGTAGTTCACAATAAAAAATAATAAATAAATAAACAACTTATTAGGAAAAAAATGAAAATTAGTTTAGAAGTCGATGCCGTCGGAGAACCCGGCCTGGTAGTCGGCCTCTACGGTGTCCCCCATCATATCTCCGATCAGCAGCCCATCAAAGGTCCCACCCAGTAGCCCCATCCCCAGCTCCATCCTACTGTTTTCCTTCTTCGGCTTCTGCACATCCAATGGAGCTCTGTAACTATATCCAGGCAGCAGTGGAGCACCGTACTCATACCCTACCGATGGCGGAGGATACCCGTACCCCATCGGACCCCTTGTCAGAGTATACCCATACGACGCCGGGTAGGGCGAGTACCCAGACGGAGGCGAGTATGCCACAGGAGGATACACTCCTAAATAGTTTTCACATATTCCTTCATGAACTTTCTGATGCAGGATAATCTAAAAGAAAAGAAAAGATCAAGCTTTCTTCTATTCATCATAATAAATCATGTCCGACCATGGCACATTATTTCCAGGATAGATAATATGGTTTTCTATACTCTACTCAGGAGGCATGATTGATTTACATGGGACCAAAGTAAGATCAATCTAAATGATGTAGATGAATGCCATTATAGAGATCAGTAAATATTTAATGATAATAAAGTAAATAAATAGATAGCAGAAATTAAATGTGCTAACATATAAGTGCAAAAAAAAATTTGAATTGAATGAAAAATAGTAAGAAATTAAGCTCGTAAGAAAATTTAAAAATATAAGAAGAATCCAGATAATGATAGTTAAGAAACTATCCTGATTAGGACTCTTAATCTTTTAATCTTTTAATCAAGTAGATCTATCGATAAAGAACTAGGTCTTTACCAACATTGGATCTGAAAAAAAGGAATAAGTAAAAATCAAAAAATAATTAAGATGGAATGAAGGTCCTTGTCAAATTTGATCTGTAGAATAATAGATTACCTTTTCTCTCTCAACATGATAGATGAAAATCTTAGAAGAGATAGATCTTCTCTTTATGGAATAGGCTTGTGTAGGTAGATGGTGAAGATGATTCGGGGTTGTAGAAACACTAGATCTCAAGTAGATAATGATTAAAGGGATAGAAAAAAAGTGGACCTCACACCCTCCCCTCGTGAGGTGATTTTGGATGTCTGACCCTCTCTCTCTTGGAGCGATTGATATAAGTATTTGTGAATAAAATCATTCATTCATTATGTCATTCATGAAAGATATAAGGGTTTATATAAGACCCTAGGGATCCCATTTCTTTAGCAATCTACTATCCTTTACAAGAAAGAAATCAACCCTCCCAACAAAAATGTAAAACATTATACCTAGTTTCCAAATAAGGTAAAATATCATATCTATCTTTTATGAAACTATAAAAAAGAAATCAGCCCTTCAACAAAATAAGTAAAAAATCAAGACCTCTTAAGGAATCCTAGGGAAGAAAAGAAATTCAATGTGGGTGCTTAATGCTTGGCACAACTTAGCATAAGGATCCTTGGGCACGGCACATGCTGGCTTGCATATTTTCTTCCCGGGCATGTAGAGAGTGGTGGCTCCAAAGTGATGTGGTCTAAGCTTGTTTCTTCATGATAGTGTCTTTTCGAATAAGGCTCTTAATCGAAAATAAACCCAAGTATGGTCCTATAGACCAAAAACTAAATGCATCTAAATAACTAATTGACTAGAATAAAATAGCTAAAGTATAGTCAATCTAATCAGAAGTAGATTCAATCAATGGAGCTTCTTCGATCCAAATCAAATTTCCTAGTGTCCACAACAATTCTCTCGAGATGGGGAGAAATTGACCATATCGAGTAGGGGTTGATTCTGCTCTGGTGATGCTCAAGCAAATCGGGATCAATGCACTATAGCTCTTTTCGAGTGATCCAGGTATCTTCATACTCTGATCGACCTCGCTGTCTAACTAAGTACTACTGATAGCCTTGACTTCAGGTGGAGATGATCTGCTCATCCAAAATTCTCTCAATCTGATCATGCTTTGCTGATATTTTGGCTGGTGGACACTCAGGAATAGGCTCTCTTAAAGATTGGTTCAGGCTCAAATGGCTCACTAGGTATCCAAGTTGGCTCTTTATAGGCGATGAAATCTGTAATGTTAAAAGTAGACCAAATCCTAAAATTAGAAGATAAGTCCATAATATATGCATTTGATCTGATCTTCTTTAAGATCTTAAATGGACATGCTCCTCAAGCATGTAACTTCTTAATGGTTCCTAATGGAAATCATTCAGGCCCCATTCAAACCATCACATAGTCTCCTTCTACAAACTCTTGGGCATGTCAATAAAAATCTATATTCTATTTATAAACTTTATTACCAATGCTAATTATTTTACTAATCTCATTATATAGACTCTTGACATGTTGTACAAATGACTCTATAGTTTCAAAAATTCTAGCATGCATTGGCAGTGGGATGAGGTCTATTAATTATTTTGGTTGATATCCATGAACTACTTCAAAAGTACTCATGCCAATAGACCTATTATATGCAAATTCAGCTTGGGATAATAAAAGATCCTAGTTATCCATATGCTCCCTAATCAAGCAACATAATAAATTTTCAAGACTCCTATTGACCACTTTGATCTAACCATCTATTTATGGGTGAAAGATAGAAGAAAATTTTCATTTTCTGCCAAGAAGGTGTCATAGGATTTTTCAAAACTAGCTCATAAATCTAACATCCCTATCAGACATAATGATTTTGGGCAATCCATACAATTTAATAATCTCTTTAAAGTATATTCTTGTAACTTTCGATGCATCAGATGTTTCAAAATAAGGCAAAAAATGGGCCACTTTTGAAAACCTATCAACAATTACTAGAACAGAATCATGTATCCTAACTGTCTTAGATAAGCCTAAAATAAAATCCATGCTCAGGTCTTGCCAAGGATAGTCTAGTACAGCCAAGGATGTGTATAGGCTAGTGTTCTATTTTCTCTACTTGGCCATAGCACATGTTCTACACTGGGCAATAATTTGAGCAACATCTCTTTTCAGGCTTGGTTAAAAGTATTGAATTTCTACTAACTCTATGGTTTTGTTCCTACCAAAGTGTCTAGCTAATTTTCTAGCATGTCGTTCCCAAACTAGAAAATCTCTTAAAGATGTACAAGGAACACACAGCCTAGCTTCTCTAAATAAGTAACCATCCTGAAGGATATATTCACTGTATTCTCTAGATAATCCTTTTCGTAAAGTGGTATGTATGCTGCGAAAATCTGAATGCTCCTTGTTGGGGATAAACCCCACTGCAGCCAAAGTCCAGTCTGATGATTAGACTAATGTAACCGATAATCATAGAAGAGCTTCGATCGACAATTCTTTCTCCAACAGTCAAACTCCTTCTGGATTCCTCCAGTAGTAGAACTCCTCCCAAACTCCTTCAGTAGCCAAACTTCTTTTGGACTCCTCCAGCAATCGAACTCCTTCCGGACTTCTCTAGTGGCCGAACTTCATTCGGACTTCTCCAGCAGTCGAATTCCCTATAGCCATCTAGGAAGGTCTCCACATGAGTCCATTCTCATACACGGCATGAACTGACCCTTACTCAGACTACCTGAGAGGAGTCCAAACTCCTCTAGAATTGATACAGCTCAAAGGTCATCACAAATCGATGCCCATCCCTCCAAATTTTGACTATCAAATCTCAAATGGACTGACATCTCACGACAACAAACACTATCTTCCATAACAAACTTCACGTGGCCCCGAACGGCCCACTTTTCGATAGTTATGGTTGTCACTATCAGTTTGTTACAGGCTCCATCTGTAAAAGACCCTCCAGATATGTTTTCTCTAGGCTCTCTTCTCCCTCCCAAAAACTTTGCAACTTTTTTGACTGAGCACTTCATTTCTGTTGGCCAAAAATGCTAACTTGACCGTCGGAGGATCTTGTTGGAGCCACCATCCCAGACTCTGGATGAGACTTATTTTGTAGGTCATCAACAGTGACCTCATCTTCTCTAACTCTAGCACTTCTCTAACGGCAATTAGATTTTGCACCAATAGGATTGGCGCTAGAGGAAGGGCCTCTATTCCTAAGGATCTCTTGTTCTTAAAGGAGTGCTCAGCAGCGATCTCTCTTCTTCCTCTCAAGAGTTCTTCCCAAAAAAAAGCTTCCCAGAAAAGCTTCTACCCAATGGTCAATGGCCTCTATAGCCAAATCCCGTCCAAATCCATTCGCTCTCACTTTGGCCCTGGCAACTCAAGCTCCACCTGCAGCCATGGTGGATGTAGAGTAGTTCAATCTATTGGTCTAGCAAGTTTGCAGGCTCATGGAGGTGATGCAGGCCATACATGGACAGGCTCCGATGCCAATTTGCCTAGAGCAGGCATCTCCAAAGCCCCATGATCCAATCTGAGGATGGCCGACTTGGGCTAGTTGATCGATGACCTCCAAAAAGGAGAAGCAGAGGGTGGAGAGCCCTTGCTCTGACCATGACTCGACGTTGGGGGGTGTTTTGCCTCCGTTCCACCAGAAAACCTTGGAGATCAACGATCGTGAAGATCTTCTGGATCAAAAGCTCCAAAAAATAAGTTGATGAATTGAAGAACTCCTTCACGCTCCCTCCTCCCATAGTAACGATATTTGCACTAATCCTCCTTTTTCTTAGAAGATTATGCAGGAACCAATCTCGCCGAACATCAAGCTTCTGCAGTTTGAGAGTTACGATGGGACCACTAATCCGATCAACCACCTAGAGATCTTTTGGATAACGATGCTGCTACACGACGTGCCAGATGCCATTATGTGTCGGGCTTTCCCATCCACTCTCAAGGGAGCCATCAAAAATTGGTACTCGGCACTTAAATCAGATACCATCTTTTTCTTCGATCAAATGAGCCATCGATTTATGGCTCACTTTGTTAGCAGCCGATGTCCCCATCGAGGTTTAGATTCACTGATCAATATCAAGTAGAAGGAGGGAAAATCTATCTGGGCTTATGTCATTCGATTTAATGCTGCTGCATTGGAGGTCTGAAACCTGGATCAGTTTATTGCAATGGCCGTGCTTAAGGACGGCCTTCAGAAAAATGATTTGCTGTTCTTCCTGAAGAAGAAGTACCCTAGAAAATTTGCCGATATGCTGGACTGGGCTGAAGGTTATGTCCGAGTTGAAGAGGCCTTTAAGGCCAGGGATAATGAAGCCACCCAGGAGCGGTAGGTGGGTGAACAAAATATGACCATGACTAAAGAGAGATCGAGCGGAGCTCGACCATGCTCCCAAACTCCTCCGAAGTGTAAGCAGGCCCAGACCCCTACCCGAGTCCAGAGGTGAAGAAGCACGGATAGAAGGGCGCGATGGAGCTCTCCTTTCAAAAAATTCCAAAACTACGTCCCTCTCAATGCTCCAAAAACCCAAGTACTAATGAAGATCAAGGATCAACTACCAAGATCAGAGAGGATGTGCACTCACCCCAGAAAATGCAATCCTAGCAAGTTCTGCCTCTATCATCATGATCATGATCACGATACGGAAGAATGCATCCAGCTCCAAAATGAGATCAAGGAGCTCATCAGATGCAGTAAGTTGGGATAGTTTCTACAACATCTATCGGAAGGATGGGAGGATCGACCCTGAGCACCCCCATTGTTGGAACCTCGATCAACATCATTAACACCATCTCTGGAGGACTTCGATGAGGGGAGGCTGGTAGGTCGGCTGAGGTCGGAAAGAGGCAAAGAACTAAAGAGCTCATCGCTTTCACCGATGAGGATGATCAAGGAGTTCAATTTTTGCATAATGATGCAGTTGTAATTTCTTTGAACGTTACTAATTATGATATACATCGCATTTTAGTAGATAATGAAAGTTCCACTGACATTCTATACTATGATGCTTTCTTTAAAATATCCATACCTAATAATCATCTGGGACCCATGAGCTCTCCGTTGGTCGGCTTCACTGGCGATGCTATGCTAGTGGAGGGAATGATAACTCTAGTCGTGAGTGCAGGATAGTACCCAAAGTAGGCCAAGGTGTGGGTTGACTTTTTGGTGGTAAAAGCCCCCGCCGCTTACAATGCAATCCTTGACCAACTTGGTCTAAATGCACTACGAGCCATAGTGTCGACCTATTACCTGAAAATAAAATTTCCAACAAACAATAGAATAGGTAAAATCAGAGGGGATCAAGCTTTAGCCCGGCACTGCTACTCTATCACCTTACAATATAGCACTCGACTTGACCCCTGCCCAGTTGATGGGCTTGATGTCCGCAATGATCATGCCGAAGAATGGGGCAAGCCCATAGAAGATCTTATGACTTTTCCCCTGAATAATGAAAATGTGAAGCATACAGTGCAAATTGGCTCCAATCTAGAGCATGAAGTTTGGGAGCAGCTCATTGCCTTTTTATGGAGGAATGCTGACATCTTCGTCTGGGTTTCGACGGATATGCCCAGGATTGATGTCGAGGTTATGGAACATCGACTGGCCATTGATCCCAAGCATCAACTAGTGAAAGAAAGAGTTTGAGGCCATGCACTAGAAAGGTAGAAGGTAATAGCAGAAAAAGTAGACAAGCTTCTCAATGCCAGATTTATTCGAGAAATTAGCTATCTGACTTTGGTCTCTAACGTAGTCCTAGTCAAGAAGGCCAACGGCAAGCGGAGGATGTGTATAGACTTTAAAAAGCTAAACAAAGTCTATCCAAAAAATAGCTACCCTCTACCTAGGATTGATCAATTGGTAGATGCAACCTTGGGCCACGAGCTCCTCACCTTCATGGACGCCTTTTTCGACTATAACCAATATGGATGGTGCTGGAGGATGAGAAGAAAACTACTTTTGTTACTGATCATGGTCTTTACTGTTACAGGATTATGCCTTTTGTACTCAAGAATGTAGGGGCAACATACCAATGCCTGATCAACAAGATCTTCAAGGAGCAAATCGACCGCAATATGGAGGTGTATGTGGATGACATGCTCGTGAAAAGCCAACTTCAAAAAACCACATCATCGATCTTAAAGAGACCTTCAGTATGCTTAACATGTATAAAATGAAGCTGAACTCGACCAAGTGTGCCTTTGGTGTGACCTCAGGGATGTTTCTGGGGTTTATGATGTCGAGGCACGGGATCGAAGCAAATTCAAAGAAAATCTAAGCTATTCAGGAGATGACTGCTCCAAAAATGATTAAAAAAGCTTAGCATCTGATTGAAAAAGTGGCATCCCTAAATCACTTCATTTCGAATCGGTCGAGCGATGCATGTCCTTCTTTCAAGTTGTCAAGCAACCAAAGAACTTTTGCTGAACGATGGAATGCCAACGGGTGTTTGAGAAGCTCAAAAATTACCTCAGCTCACCTCCACTCTAGCTAAGCCTGAACTCAGAGAAGAATTATTCTTGTACCTAGTAGCCTCTCCGATGGCCTTGGCAGTAGTCCTGGTCAAGGAGGAAGCGAAGATGCAGCGACCAGTCTACTATGTATGCTGGGTCCTGAGGAATGCAGAGATCAGATATTCTAAGTAAGAAAAATTGACTTACTCTCTTCTAGTCGCTGTCAGGATTCTCCGACCTTAGCTTCAAGGACACACCATAGTGGTCCTCACGAATCAACAAATAAAAGCAATCCTTCATTGAATGGATGCTTCTAAAAACATTATGAAATGGGAAATCAAACTCACGGAGTTTGACATTAATTATCGACCCCAACCATCGATCAAAGCTCAGATATTGATAGATTTTGTAGCAGAATGTACCATTCCAGAGGAAGTCAAGCTTGAATAGGATGAGGCCGGCACCCCGTGGTTGCAACCAAACCTCTCCGAAGAGAGTGCCTATCTTTTTGAAGGTTTTTGGGTCCTATATGTGGATGGTTCGTCCAACTCTATGAAGGAAAATCCTGAATTTTGGTTCAGGTTCGTTCAGATCTGATCAGATCAAGAGAAATATTTCAAAAATTTTTTTTCTTTGATCTATATCAGATCTAAAATATTTCAGATCTGATTCTTATTATTTTAATAAATAAT
The DNA here is from genome assembly GCA_006176705.1 of Cocos nucifera. Classification (NCBI taxonomy): domain Eukaryota; kingdom Viridiplantae; phylum Streptophyta; class Magnoliopsida; order Arecales; family Arecaceae; genus Cocos; species Cocos nucifera. The sequence goes on along the minus strand of QRFJ01000220.1, from coordinate 769,998 downwards.
ATAAAATAAGAATAAATTAAATCAAATTTAATTTACCTGATTTGCGTAATCCTATTACCCGTTGATGATCTTGTTTGCAGTGGAAGGTTCTGGATCTAGCCATGCAAGTGCCTGGCCTCTACCGGTATCTACTCAGGCTAGATCTAGAGATCCTCTTCTTCTCTATCATGTCTCCAAAAATGAGATCCGGATCTGATCTGGAGGATCTTCAAAACTCCTTTTGAAGATCAGCAGTCGTCCTATGCAGCAGTGCAACCTTCTAGCTTTTGATCCGCTTTCTTTGATCTGGATCGCACCAACCAAGCTCCAAATCTCTTTTGGACGTGGAGAGGAGAGGGAGAAGATGGTTTGGCATGGAGGAAGAGAGGAGAAAAGGCCTTGGGGCATGGAGAATTGTATTCTTCAATCATCCTTTGAGTTGGGCGCAGGGTCTTATTTATAGACTACCTGTGATCCAACTCCTCTATTCCCAACCAATCACAGCCCTTTGTGAAATCAGATCTAAATCTGATTGGTGGGAATAGAGTCCCCTGGATTCCTCCTTAGATGGCATCTAAGACCAGTCAAACTGGATTCTTAGAAGGACTTCTAATTGAAATCCAAAAGGGAGATGGAGTCCTTGCCCAACAAGGACTCCAGGGCGCCTCCAGCTTGGGCGCACGCCTAGGGTGGCATGCGCCCTGCTCCTTGCCAGGTTCTGGTAGGGGGATAGGCCCCCACCAGCTCTCCAATAGGTGCATGACATGTGGTCAAAAGTCAAAGTGTCAATGGTCAATGTTTGACCAGTCAAAGGTAGACTTTTGACCAAAGTCAAAGAACAAGAAATGGCAGGTGACCAAAAATGGCAGGTAATGTCTTACAAAATAAGACAACCTTTTCTGACTTGGACAACCTCCAGTCAGACCATATGAAGGCCTCTGATTGAGCACAAACTCCTTTGGCTCAGACAGGACAACTTATTTATGATAGTAAAAGAAGAACGTTAGGTTCAATCGAGTGCTAGCACGATTTCCTTGAACCTAATTGAATCTCATTCAGATCAATTGAACTAGATCAGTTCAATTGATGATCACCAGATTCAAACCCTTGTTTGTGTGACCCAGTTAGGTTCAGTTCTGTATGGTAATGGGATATGTCATGATCTCTATCATCGACATCATCGAAACTCCTTTCGATGGATCAGAACTCTTCTGATTCGAACAGCTAGAATGATCGATCATCTAAATCATTCTAATTGCTCCCAAAATCCACCAGTGACACCTAGCAGTATATGGTGGCAACCCATCAGAGCTGAATGCGAACCTCTTGGTGCAGCTACCTGTGTGATTAAGTTCTTCTATCTTGAGCCCCGATCAGATTAGGGTTAAGGTGAACTCGTCAAACCCTAGTTCTCTGTCATATGATGTAATCATTCGATTCGAGTCCGATGTGAAAATCTAAATAGAAACTCTTTCTATTATTTCACTCTGCCATGGCCATGGGACTTCTGGACTTGATTCTCATGATCATCATAGGGCTGCTCCTCTACCACCGAGGTAGATAGATTCCATCTTGATGCAATCCAGTTCCTACAATGAACATGCTATAGCCAACATACACCTCAGGGTTCCATATGGCTAGGAGACCGAGTAATGGTGTAGTCAAACTATAACACCCTCAAGGTGAACTGCCGATGCACCTCAGGTCAAAGAACCAGACACACTACTGCAGCATCGAGTCAGTCATTGATGAGAACGTAGACTCCCTAATGACTACTCGAGGTGGTCACGCTCAGTGCCCTCGTTCTCTAACGAGTACCTGTACTCTCACGCTCCGGTGTCTCCACACCGTAGACTCAAGACTCATCTACTAAAGAGAAGCGATTGTACACCAACCTTCCGGATCAATCACCATCCTCGTGATGATCCTATGGTCGGGAGCATTTTATGAGTTAATAATGATTATTCATGTCTTAAATTTTCAACTCTTGAAAATATGAATTATCATTACCATTAACTCAAAGGATGTATCACAGACACTAAATACACATATGTGATAGAAAATAACCCATTTTATTGATTTTAGTCAAAATTATAATTTTGCCCCTAGAAGTGTATTACAAGTGTCAGCCAATTCTGGCTTCTAGGGCACATATATCTAACAATCTCCCACTTGTCCTAAAGCCAATTGGCTACAAGTCTAAGTCCCATCTTCTCAAGGTGGGCTTCGATCTTCTGCTGGCCCAACGGCTTTGTAAGTGGGTCTGCCACATTATCTGTGGAGTTGACTCTCTTGACCTCGACATAATCCTTCTCGAGGTAATCGTGGATGAGGTGGTATTACCGTTTGCTTGGAACTCTTCCAGCTGACAGCACCACCATTGCACACAAACAGACTCCCAGATGTCGACTTTCGATCATCTATATCGGACATGAAATGAAATCCGAGTCTGTGTATCCCTGGACTTGGAGTTCTCCATTACCAAAGACCAACATCATATCCTTAGTTCTTCTTAAGTACTTAAGGATACATTTCACAGAAGTCCAGTGTTCTTCACCTGGATTTGACTGATATCTGCTTGTGACACTCACAGCATGGGCTATATCAGGTCGTGTACATAGCATGGCATACATGAGGCTCCCTATTGCAGAAGCATAAGGGATCTTGCTCATGCGTTCTATTTCCTCAGGTGTGCTAGGGCACATCTTCTTGGAAAGATGAATACCATGTCTGAAGGGTATTAATCCCCTCTTAGAGTTTTCCATACTAAACCTCTTTAGTACTTTCTCTATGTACATCTTCTGTGAAAGTCCTAGCATCCTATTCGGTCTATCCCTATAGACCTTAATTCCTAGAATAAAGGATGCTTCACCTAGGTCTTTCATGGAGAATTCCTTGGACAACCATAATTTTGACTGTTGTCAACATGGGAATATCATTCCCAATAAGGAGGATGTCATCCACGTACAATACGAGGAAGACAACAGCGCTCCCACTGACCTTTTTGAAAACACATGGTTCCTCTTCATTTTTGATGAAACCAAATATTTTGATCACATCATTGAAATGAGTGTTCCAGCTCCGAGATGCTTGCTTAAGTCCATATATGGACCTTTGCAGCTTGCAAACCTTGTGATCAGTATCACTGGATGTGAAACCTAGCGGCTGTTCCATATAGATATCTTCCTCAAGATATCCATTTAAGAATGCCATTTTCACGTCCATTTGCCATATTTCATAATCGAAATAGGCTGCAACGGCAAGCAATGTGCGGATGGATTTTAGCATAGCCACTGGGAAAAAGGTATCCTGATAGTCAATGCCTTCGCATTGACTATAACCTTTTGCCACTAGTCTAGCCTTGAATGTCTCCACATTTCTCATCTGCACCAATCTTTCTCTTGAAGATCCATTTACACCCAATAGGTACTATACCTTCTGGTGGATCTACCAAGGTCCAGACTTGGTTTGAGTGCATCGAGTCAATTTCTGACTGCATTGCCTCTAGCCATTTCTCGGAGTCGATATCTGATATCGCCTCGTTGTAGGTTTTGGGATCATCACCATGAGCACCATTACCTACGAGGAACATTTTCTCTACTTCCTCTGAAATAATACCTAAGTATCTTTCAGGGGGATGGAAAACTCTTTTCGATCTACGAGGTGGAGGAGGTAGTGTTCTTATTGGCTCAACCTGATTTGGTTCCAATTGGTCCTTAGCTCGTTGTACTTGTGAGACTTTCTCATCAAGCTTGATCTGCTTTCCAATGCCGCTATCTTGAATAAACTATTTTTCAAGAAAGATGGCATGTCGACTCACAATCACATTGTGGTCTTCTGGAATGTAGAAATAGTATCCTAATGACTCTTTAGGATATCCTATGAATCGAGCTCTAAAGGACCTAAACTCTAACTTGTCCGCTTGTTGTCTTTTGACATGAGCCGGACAACCCCAAATTCTGAGATGACTCAGACTTGGTTTCTTACCGTGCCATATCTCATACGGTGTGGTAGGAACGGTTTTAGAGGGAACCCTATTCAGTAGATAAATTGAAGTTAACAATGAAGTGTCCCCAAAGAAAATCAGGGAGGTCTGTGAAGCTCATCATGGATCGAACCATATCCAATAGAGTCCGATTTCTCCATTCTGAAATCCCGTTGAGTTGAGGTGTTCCTGGTGGAGTCCATTGAGAGACTATGCCATTTTTCCTTTGAGATAGTCTAGGAATTTCGGCTAAGGTATTCACCTCCTCGATCTGATCGAAGAACCTTAATGGGTTTTTCAGTTTGTTTTTCTACTTCATGTCTGAATTCTTTGAACTTTTCAAAAGCTTCAGACTTGTATGTCATAAGATACACATACCCATACCTAGACAGATCATCGGTAAAGGTAATGAAGTAGACAAAATTGCCTCTAGCCGGCACATCAAATGGGCCGCACACATCAGTATGTACTAGGGCAAGGAGATCTGTGGCCCTCTCCCCATGTCCAACAAAAGGGAGTTTAGTCATTTTGCCTTGAAGACAAGATTCACAAGTTGGATATGACTCGAAAGTCAATGGACTCAATAGCCCATTTTTCTCCAATTTGTTGATCCTATCTTCTGCTATATGACCTAATCTCAGGTGCCATAGATATCTATCATTTGGACTATCCCTAGGTCGTTTGGCATTCACGTTTTGCTCGATAGTTAGAATAGGTACATCAATATGTAGCTGATAAAGACCATTAATAAGGAAAACCATTTGCAATTTTATTTCTTTCATAAAGAATGTTACAATGGTCCTTAAAGAAGGTAATCACATAGCCTTCTTGTGCTAAGCATGAAACAGAAATCAAATTCCTGCTAGCTGCAGGCACATAATAACAGTCTTTCAAAACTAAGTCTAAACCAGATGGTAATCGAAGAGGGTATGTTCCCACGGCTACTGCAGCAACTCTTGCTCCATTACCGATGCGTAGGATCATGTCTCCATCCCTCAGCCTCCTGCTATCCTCAAGACCCTGCATGGAAGTGCACAGATGAGCACTAGAACCAGAGTCAAGCACCCAACTGGATGCAGAAGAAACCGTAAGGTTAGACTCAATAACGAGCATACCTCCAGAAGGACCTTCCTTCTTGTTCTTCAGGGTGGCCAGGTAAGTAGGGCAGTTCCGCTTCCAATGGCCATCGCTGTTGCAATGGAAATACTTTCCTTTGACATCGACCTTTTTCTTCGGTTCTGCCTTCTTCTTCTTTGCTCCTTCCACCTTCTGCTTTTTCGCAGACTTCTTTTTCTTTCCATAAGACTTTCTTTTGGAAGAAGTCCATTCCATAGCAAGAACTGAGCCTTTAGAACCTTTCATAGAAAGCTCAGCGGTGACCAGCATATTCATTAATTCGGCCAAGGAATTTTGAAGTTTATGCATGTGGTAATTCATGATGAATTGCCCATATGCATCAGTCAAGGATTGCAGAATAATATCATTCTGCAGGTCCAAGTCTAACTTCACACCGAGCTTCTCAAGCTCTTCCATGTCCTTGATCATTGTCAGACAGTGATCTTGGACTGACTGCCCATCACGCATCTTAGCCTTAAAAAGTCATTTCGTGACTTGATATTTGGCTGCGCGACTCTGTTCACCAAACATCTCCTGCAGGTGAGCCAACATTTGGCGAGCAGTCCCGATATCCTCATGTTGGCGCTGGAGCTCATCAGACATCGAGCCCAACATGTAATATCTGGCCTTATTATCTTCGTCTATCCATTTTTCAGAGATGCTCTCTGTTCAATGGATGGACGGGCTGGTAAGGTGGGAGGGTCCTGGTCCAAGTACATGGGTTAACTTCTCGAAATCCAAAACTATTTTGTAGTTCCTGAGCCAATCTTTATAATTGGGTCCAGTCAGTCTATGTGTGTCCTAGGATACGTGCCAATGGGTTGGACGCAGACATTTTCCTGTAGAGAGTCAAAGATTCTAGTTAGATACTGTAATTATGACTTGACCAATTTGTTTAGAGATTTTATTTTTAAACAAATTAGCTCCCACTATTTTCTCGGATCCCTACACTCCCTCTGTAGAGATGCGAAAATCTCCATGATTAATGATTTCTAGTGGGTGGTGCGGTCTCACCAACTGACTCATCACCTCACCTAACAGTTATTGGTGATGGGTTAGCCAATGAGTGAACAACTCTTGTTCAATGATTCTCTAATCATGGTGCACCCAAACTTGGTCTCTAATTCATGAATCTCACCGTATCCGAAATATTGATCCACTCCTTAGTTAAGTCAGACCCACCATTTGCATAGACTGGGTTCCTAATTGAGTCTCTCACCGTATCCGAAATATTGAGCCCAACTCATCCTCCAGCCCATAGCATCCAATGCCTAATAGACATGGTTGCATCTTCTCGGATGCAACTGAGCCACTGTATCCAGCCGAGAACAATCAACCCCGGGAAGGGCCCGCACATCTACAATGGTGGAAGACCTCAGACTTAATCTTTTCTTAGGGAGAATTGATTCAGGTCTCATTAAACTAGACTTGTCATAGTCATAACAATTATGACTAACCTAGTGGCATGGGTTAGCTCGGATTATTGACCACCTCAGATCAGAACTGTGTCAACAGATATGGCCAGGTAAGTGAGACCGGTGGAAGGAATATGCCATTAACTCGTACAAGAACGCATTCAGGTCGAGTAGCTTCCAATTAAAAACCAGTCGGTCGTATGTGCCAAACTTACCTTAGACACCAAATTGTTGAGCCAGAACCAATTGGGTTAGCCTACAATCCAGACTCTAACCTCTGAGCCTAATTAGGTCTTGCTTGATCGTGACTCGATCTTGACCCAGACTTAATCCTATTAGGCTGGTCAATTTAAGCATTGTTGATCCCATCTAACCAACTCTTGATTCGGTTTGATCAACCGCTTAGACCTAATTGAGCTACCCAAGCCCGAACCCAGTATTATGAATATGTCTTAGATCTGAAATTCTCAATTTTAGACCTAATTGATATTCCATAATCTTAATTTTTAATTAAGTAGGGTTCATAAACAAAATATGCACAATAAATCCTAGGGTTTCAGGATCTAGGGTTTTGCAGAAAGTAAGTTTTGGATTTCTGATTAAGGACGAACATGCAGCACCCCTACACATCATAAGAACACCCCATCGAATGGGAAGAGAGGGCCTTTAAATCCTTCTTCATTCTTATGACCGGACGGCCAAGAGGAATGCCTTAATCAGGAACATGCAATACTACAAAACAGTTTTAGATCTATATCATATATCTCATATACAAATTAGATCTAATCATGGCATATTTTGCATACATCTCATGTATCGAATCATGCATATTTTTAGATCTAAATTATCTCATAATAATCTAAAAAATTAGATTTAAATTGATCTAATCAAAATAAATTCTAATCTAGACAATTATGTAGAACTATTCTACAACTAGTCTAGACATGCATCAATCATATCTCATATGATATTTAAAATTAAATAATTTTTATTTACTATTTTTTAGATGTTCATTATAACCATTATAATATCAAAAAATAGTAAATAAATAGATCTAAAATATGATTTAATCAGATTAAATCAAAAACATGCAAGACTATTCTATAGAACTATTCTATTTTAGAACTAGTCATGCATATTTCCTAATCTTAGATCCAAATCATTTAATTTTAATTTTTTCTAATTTTAGATCTGATCACATCTCATGTGATATCTAAAATTATTTATTTTTTAATTAAAATAAATTTAAAATCTGATCTAAATACTTTTAGAACCTTGGCTCTGATAACATTTGAAGGAAAATCCTGATTTTCAATCCAGGTTCGTTCAGATCTGATCAGATCAAGAGATATATTTCAAAAAAAAAATTTCTTTGATCTTTATTAGATCTGGAATGTTTTAAATCTAATTCTTATTATTTTAATAAATAAAATAAAATAAGGATAAATTAAATCAAATTTAATTTACCTGATTTGTGTAATCCTATTACCTATTGATGATCCTGTTTGCAGCGGAAGGTTCTGGATCTAGCCACGCAAGCGCCTGGCCTCTACCGATATCTACTCGGGCTGGATCTGGAGATCCTCTTCTTCTTTATCACATCTCCAAAAATTAGATCTGAATCTGATCTAGAGGATCTTCAAAACTCCTTTTGAAGATCAGCAGTTGTCCTATGCAGCAGTGCAGCCTTCTAGCTGTTGATCGCCTTTCTTTGATCTTGATCGCACCAACCAAGCTCCAAAACTCTTTTGGATGTGGAGAGGAGAGGGAGAAGATGGTTTGGCATGGAGGAGGAGAGGAGAAAAGGCCTTGGGGCATGAAGAATTGTATTCTTCAATCATCCTTTGAGTTGGGTGCAGGGTCTTATTTATAGACTACCTATGATCCAACTCCTCTTATTCCCAACCAATCACAATCTTTTGTGATATCAGATCTAAATCTGATTGGTGGGAATAGAGTTCCCTGGATTCCTCCTTAGATGGTGCCTAAGATCAATCAAACTGGATTCTTAGAAGGACTTCTAATTGAAATCCAAAAGGGAAATGGAGTCCTTGTCCAACAAGGACTCCAGGGCGCCTCCAGCTTGGGCGCATGGCTAGGGTGGCATGCGCCCTGCTCCTTGCCAGGTGCTGGCAGGGGGACAGGTCCCCACCAGCTCTCCAATAGGTGCATGACATGTGGTCAAAAGTCAAAGTGTCAATGGTCAACGTTTGACCAGTCAAAGGTAGACTTTTGACCAAAGTCAAAGAACAAGAAATGGCAGGTGACCAAAAATGGCAGGTAATGTCTTATAAAATAAGACAACCTTTTCTGACTTGGACAACCTCCAGTCAGACCATATGAAGGCCTCTGATTGAGCACAAACTCCTTTGGCTCAGATAGGACAACTTATTTATGATAGTAAAAGAAGAACGTTAGGTTCAATCGAGTGCTAGCACGATTTTCTTGAACCTAATTGAATCTCATTCAGATCAATTGAACTGGATCAGTTCAATTGATGATCACCAGATTCAAACCCTTGTTTGTGTGACCCAGTTAGGTTCAGTTCTATATGGTAATGGGATATGTCATGATCTCTATCATCGACATCATCGAAACTCCTTTCGATGGATCAGAACTCTTCTGATTCGAACAGCTAGAATGATCGATCATCTAAATCATTCTAATTGCTCCCAAAATCCACCAGTGACACCTAGCAGTATATGGTGGCAACCCATCAGAGCTGAATGTGAACCTCTTGGTGCAGCTACCTGTGTGATTAAGTTCTTCTATCTTGAGCCCCGATCAGATTAGGGTTAAGGTAAACTCGTCAAACCCTAGTTTCTGTCATATGATGTAATCATTCGATTCGAGTCCGATGTGAAAATCTAAATAGAAACTCTTTCTATTATTTCACTCTACCATGGCCATGGACTTCTGGACTTGATTCTCATGATTATCATAGGGCTGCTCCTCTACCACCGAGGTAGATAGATTCCATCTTGATGCCATCCAGTTCCTACAATGAACATGCTATAGCCAACATACACCTCAGGGTTCCATATGGCTAGGAGATCGAGTAATGGTGTAGTCAAACTATAACACCCTCAAGGTGAACTGCCGATGCATCTCAGGTCAAAGAACCAGACACACTACTACAGCATCGAGTCAGTCATTGATGAGAAGGTAGACTCCCTAATGACTACTCGAGGTGGTCACGCTCAGTGCCCTCGTTCTCTAACGAGTACCTGTACTCTCGCTCCGGTGTCTCCACACCATAGACTCAAGACTCATCTACTAAAGAGAAGCGATTGTACACCAACCTTCTGGATCAATCACCATCCTCGTGATGATCCTATGGTCGGGAGCAATTTATGAGTTAATAATGATTATTCATGTCTTAAATTTTCAACTCTTAAAAATATGAATTATCATTGCCATTAATTTAAAGGATGTATCACAGACACTAAATACACATATGTGATAGAAAATAACCCATTTATTGATTTTAGTTAAAATTACAATTTTGCCCCTAGAAGTGTATTACAAGTGTCAGTAATTCTGGCTTCTAGGGCACATATACCTAACACTCTATTGGAGCAGGTGCAGGATTAGTCTTAGTCAACCCTAAGGGAGTCATCGTCTAATACATGCTATGCTTCAAATTTTCTACAACTAATAATGGGGCCGAATATGAAGCACTGATTGCCGGATTAAAAATAGCAAGAGAGTTAAAAGTAGATCTGCTTCAAGTCTACAGTGATTTTCAATTCGTGGTCGGCCAAGTCAGTGGAAACTATGAAGCACGAGAGAAAAGTATGATGAAATATCTTAAGAAGATAAAGGATTTAACTCTGACCTTTGGCACTTTTGGTATTCAACAGATTTCGAGGGTAGAAAATACAAGAGTCGATCTTCTCTCCAAATTGGCCACTTTAGCCCCAGTCGAACTGTCCAAAAAAGTATTTTCTGAAACTCTAAATTGCCCAAGCTCAGAGGAGTCACAGCTTATTATGCAGATGGAGCTTGATCTGAGCTGGATTGATCCATTAGTTGCCTATCTCAAGGAGGGAGTTCTTCCTCATGATTCGAAAGAAGTTCAAAAACTCAGGAATCAAGCCTCTCGATATGTTTTATACGAAGGCAAGTTGTATAAAAGATCGTATTTGCTACCACTTTTGAGATATCTTTGACCTTCAGAGGCCAACTTCGCATTATGGAAAGTGCATGAGGAAATTTATAGAAGTCATGTAGGAGCTAGTCCCTATCATAAAGACTACTTTGGTAAGGCTACTATTGGCTGACCTTGTACCACTATTATATGGAGTTTATCAAGAAATGTGACCGCTGTCAGAGAAATGCAAATATACAAAGATAATCGGCCTTCGAGCTTACTCCACTAAGCATACCTTGGCCATTTACATAGTGGAGAATGGATATACTTAGCCTTTCCCAATAGCATCCGAACAATAGATGTTCCTTCTGGTTGCGATTGACTACTTTACCAAATGGGTTGAAGCTGAACCACTAGCAAAAATTACTGAGACCAAGGTATGAAACTTCATCTAAAAATCAATCATCTATTGGTTTGGTCTGTCCTAAATTCTCATAATAGATAATGGATGATAGTTCGCTAGGATGAGGTTTGCTGAGTTCTATGAAGATCTAAACATCTTCCATCGCTTCACATCGGTAGCTCATCCATAGACAAATGGGAAAGCTAAAGTGACCAACTAGACCCTATTGCAAGGCATCAAGACAAGACTCGAAAGAGCAAGAGGGGCCTGTGGTAATGAACTCTATCATATTCTGTGGGCATACTACACTACCCAAAGGCTGTCGACTGGAGAAACATCATTCATCTTAACTTTTGGAATAGAGGTAGTCATCCCAATCAAACTTAAACTTTCATCAGTGCGGGTAGTGGCCTTTAATGAACAGCATAATCCGTAGGACCTCAGAGCCAACCTCGACCTACTAGAAGAAAAAAGAGAGAAAGCCTAAGTTCGGATGGCAGCTTATAGGCGAAGGATGGCCGGATACTATAACTCCAGAGTTAGAGGTAAAATGTTCAGAGTAGAGGACTTAGTGCTTCGATGAGCCACCATCTCTTAGCCTCAGAGCTAGGGGAAGCTTGACCCAAATTGGGAGAGACCCTATGAGGTCATGGAGGTTGTCCGACCCAGGACGTACTACTTGAAGAAACTTTAGAAGGGGAGACCAACCCTGACCATGGAATTTGGAAAATCTACGAATGTATTACTGATGATTTGATTATAATAAAATCCTCCTACTTTAACATCCTAATCTTTGTTGTATACCGATGATATAGGTGGACTACCCTTCGAACTTGATCTCATGATAAATACAGCCCATTAGGAACAGGAGGAGAACCTCATCCTAACATGAGCAAAGTCGAAGGCCTCATTCATTTTAGATGAGATGAGGGAAGAGGCGCTGACAACGGTCCTAATGTGTCCCTACAGTCCATTAGAAATAGGAGGAGAACCTCATCCTAATGTGAGCAAAGTCAAAGGCCTCATTTATTTTAGATGAGATGAGGGGAGAGGCCCTGACAACGGTCCTAATGTGCCCCTACAACCCATTAGGAATAGAAGGAGAATCTCATCCTAATGTGAGCAAAGTCGAAGGACTCATTCATTTTAGATGAGATGAGGGAAGAGACCCTGACAACGGTCCTAATATGCCCCTATAGCTCATTAGAAACAGGAGGAGAACCTCATCCTGACGTGAGCAAGGTCGAAGGCCTCGTTCATTTTAGAAGAGATGAGGAGAGAGGCTCTGACAATGGCCCTAATGTGCCTCTATAGCCAATTAGGAACAGGAGGAGAACCTCGTCCCAACGTAAGCAAAGTCAAAGGCCTCATTTATTTTAGATGAGAGGAGGGAAGAGGCCCTAACAATGGCCCTAATGTGCCCCTATAGCCCATTAGAAATAGAAAGAGAACCTCATCCTAACGTAAGCAAAGTCGATGACCTCATTCACTTAAGATGGGATGAGGGGAGAAGCCCTGTCAATGGTTCAAAATGCCCCCCCCCCATGAGCCACATTAGGAATAGGAGAGAATCTTATCCTAACGTGAGCAAAATCGATGATTGGTATAAGACAAGATGGAGGGAGAGATCCCACTGACGATCCTAATGCACCGCCATAAGTCATATTAAGAATAGAAGGAAAGCCTCATCCTAACACGAGCGAAAGTTGTAATCTCATAGACTGAAGACATAGAGACGGAAGAAGCTTGGTGGAGAATCCTTATACTTGTTTTCCCATGATGACCTGACTACGTCAAATACGAAAGACAGAATCTTATCCTAGTTTGCAAGAGAGGTCCTAGTTCGACGTCCATAATAAGCCCGACGTCTGCAACAAGCATTTCATAAGAAGATGATAGAAAAAAAATGAGGTAAAGAAGGTAAGGCCGCAAATAGGCCTCAAGTTCACGTGAAACAAAAATAGCAAAAAATGTATTATTCCATTAGAAAAATGAGTTCATTACAAGAAAAGCATAGGCCGATAAGGCCGATTACACTAAAAGAAAGAAAAAGGATGGAAAAGAGGCCGAAGCTTTAAGATGAACTGAATTCTTCGGACTTCGGACTACTAGCTCCAGCCATCACCAAGGCCTGCTTTATCTTTAGGATCTCCTCCTCAAGTTCCTTCTTCTAGAAGAGACCATCTATATACATTCTTTTGGCGAGCTAAAACTTACCCTCGAGCTCTCACCGCTATCTCCTTAATACTTCAGACTCGACCTCCGCATCCTCGACAGCCCGATGTTCACAAGCGAGTTGAAGCTTCAGTCGTTGAACCTCGGCCTACTCTACTCCAACTGCCTCTGAATGCTCGCCAATGATCCTATTCAAGGAGGCCATCTCCTCCGACTCACCACTCATGCTGGCTCCCTGATTATTGTGCAGTCACTTTCGAAGATGAGCTGCCTCATCTCTGGCAAACTTGAGCTTGCCTTTAAGCCTGAACATTTTCTCTGCCCAGGTCACTTGAAAGCTATTATGCCGGTCCTTAGTATCTTGCAGCTGCTTTTGAAGTTGAGAAAACTTTATTGACTAGTTCGAGTCATACCGAGCCTTGTCAGTTGACCACGATGAGCTCCCTTCTAGAAGATGGATCTTTTTCTCGACATCTTTTAGGTCGGCTTCAAGAGAGCTGATCTTTGCTATCAGTGCCCAGGACTTGTCGCTGGCATTTCTTTTGAGTTCGATGACCTCCTTCTCAAAGCTGCCTTTTCGGATACTAAAGATCACTGCTTTCTTCATATGCAAGCCTTGGAGGTGAGTGACCACTTTAGTCACCTCCGAAGCATTCTTTCATGAGGCTCAAAGATCGTCCTTCATCTTCTTCAACTTCTTCCTCGGAAGATGAACTTCCTTCCTTAGATTTTTTATCAAAGGCTTTATCGGAACCCCCTGAGGTAATGGATCAGCATTGGTGGGAGACTGCATTCGAGATACGAAAAGTGCTAAAGGGTATGAAAAAAAAATTTCACTTCATTTAATCAAAACTTTTGAGTACAAGATACAAAAAAAAAGAGTACACCTACTCGAGGATCTCAACCTTAGAGGGTGGAGCCAGATCACTCTAGGCCACCTCAGGTCCCCGAACTAGCTTGGGTGCCTCTGCAGTAGGTTCAGACAGGCTAGAAGCAAGCTCATCGAAGGAAAGGTCGACCACAGCAGTGGATGGTTCCACCTCTACGTCATCTTCCTACTCCTCTAGAAAGTCGAGGTCGAGCTCGGGCAACCTTCAAGCTATCCTGCCTTCACAAAGCTCGAAACCCTTGATAAATGCTTCCTAGCCAAACTCGACATTCAGGTTCCTCATCTCGGGAGAGGTCTTGAACTCTGCCATGGCTTGGGTCATTGCCTCCGAGATCGACTTCGCCATTTTAGTCTCTAGTTCGGCGATCCTATTTTTGGCTTCCTTCCTCCTCTCCTCCTCTAGGGCCAGTGCGGCCTTTAGTCCGACCAAGGTGAACTCCTCCTCGCGGAGCATGTCTTAAAGACTTTCAATATTTGTTGCCTTCTCCTCGACAAGATGCTCGACTTCATCGACCCTCTCTTGAACATGGCGGATCTCGACTCGAAGGTCCTCCTGAGCCTTCTATGCCTCCACCTTCTAACAACACACCCTCTTGATGTGAGTGAGCATTTGCTGACTCGAATGCAATAAATAATCGATGTTAAAAAAAAAAAAGAAAAAAGAAAGAGAGAAAAAGAAAGAGTCGAGCAGTGGAGCAATTATCTTGAGGATGGTTCCAAGAGAACATCAGATGAGCTATTGTGGGTCCAGGTCGGCCATCTGGTCCACCACCTGGGGCATGGCAAACCTGTTGGCAAGCTCCTAAACAATCTCTGGGTTGTCGAAGGGATCCTCCCCTCATACATTGTCATTGCCGTCTGGCCCGTCTAAGCGAGCCTTGCAGGACATCTTCATAATGGATTTCTTTTTTCTTTCCTCTCCTATCCCTTTCCTGATAGGGAGCTTCGAAACCCAATCCCTGCTGGAGGGACCTGAGGGCATGGAAGGCGCTAGGCCCATGCTAGCAGTGTCAACCTCGACAGTTGGGGGAATCTCGATGCCAACAATGACCTCGGATGCAATGATAGTGGGGGCGGGGACTCTGAAGTTGGAAACACCGACCTTCATCCTCTTTGAGCCATCTTCTTACGCCTTCTCCTTCCTCTTCCTGGTGAAGAGCCTTTTGGTAAGCATCTTGGCAGCTTGTGCATCTATTTCTGTAGCAGAAAAGAAGAGTGGTCAGTAGCAGTACACGTGCGCAAAACCATGTGGATTCAAAAATCAAAAGATGTACCGATAGGATCGTGGGGACTCAAACCCAGGTTGAACAAGGTCTGTTCCTTTAGAAGGTCGGAAAGAGGAGGAGCATGGCATATCTTGAGTTTATCGGAGGAATCAAGATCATTTCCGTCTAAGCTAAGAGCTCGATGAACTGACTCTCAAATGTAACCTCATGAATGAAGACCTAATGGCAAGATCAGACAATGTACAAAAAAGTACTTTTTCTTCCAATTATGAACGAAAGAAGGAGCATCTTTCAATAACCCCTTCTTACCGATCTGGGAAAAAAATACCACCAATCTTTCACTGAAGGATGGCATTTGAAGGTATAGAAATTTCTAAAAAACAAAATGGTCAGCTGGACTTCGGTCAATCGATAGAGGAAGAGAAAACCTATGATAAATCAAGAGAAGTTTGGTATGATAGATGCGAAGGGGATATTTAAGGACTGGAAGAGGGCGACTATGAATGGGGGCAGCGGGAATCTAAGCCCGACACGCAAAGCTTCTAAGTACAAAAAAAATCAGCCAATCAGAGGAGAACTGACCCAGTCGTCGGAGCTGGAGAGTTCAAGGTCATATTCTAGAGGGATTCCATATTGGATTCAGATTAGGAAAAGATCGTTTGGGGTAAGGATGGACGGGATCTTGTTTGGAGCGAAAGATGAGTGGAACATGTTCCTAGGTCTACCTCGGTCAGAAGTGCAGAATCAAAGAAAGTTGGTCCAGACGAGCCCTGCGAATCGATGGAGTGGGAGGTTTTGAAAGACATTCAGATCGTGATGAACCCCAATAAACACCCCCCCCAAAAAAAAAAATTTGGAAGATAAGGAGCCAAAAATGGTAAGCATGAATAACCTAAGAGAAGGATTAGGAAACTGACCTAAACTATCCGAGGAGGATGAAAGGATGATGGATGTGATGAGGATCAATTAAAAGGATGTTCAGGGCTCAGAAAGGTGAGAGAAGAATGAGACCTAGAGGAAGAACGCGAACAGGGGCCGAAGGAAGAAAAAGACTCGGGCAGGGTGACTTTCGAGCAATAGGAGAAGGCCTTAAATAGCAAGAGATAATTTGAAGTAGTTATGATTGTGGATCAACTTCGGTCGGTCCATGTGCACCACGTGTCTCTCTCATCATGATAGAAAAGCGGCGACGGGTGGAGTCTTTATGGCACCATGCCTATGGTAGAGTTTCGGGGGGAGATTCAAAGCACCATCTTTTCAAACTCATTTCAGACTTAGAAAGTTTCAATGCCAGCATGATTAATATCAAAATGTCTCATCCTGATAAGCACTGAAACTCGAGATCGGACTTTGGCCATCGCCTTTTTTCCTTCCTTCCTTCAAATTTCGAACTCGAGAGTAGCAGGACTATTATTGGGGATAAATCCCACTCCCACCAAAGTCTAGTTTGATGCTTAGCCTAATGTAACTTTTAATCATAAAAGAGATTCAATCAAAAATTCTCCCTCCAACAGTTGAACTCCTTTCGGATCCCTTCAGTAGTAGAACTCCTCCTAGACCCCTTCAGTAGCAGAACTTCTTCCAGACTCCTCCAGCAGTCGAACTCCTTTCAGACTCTTCCAGTAGCAGAACTCCTCCAGGACTCCTCCAGCAGTCGAACTCCTTTCAGACTCCTTCAATAGCTGAACTCCTTCCAGACTCCTCCAGCGGCCAAACTCCCCGCAATCATCCAGGAAGGTCTTTGCATGAGTTCGATCTCGTAAACAGCATGAACCGACCCTCACCGAACTACCTTAGAAGAGTCCGAACTCCTCTAGAATTGATACAACTCAAAGGTCATCACCAACCGACGCTCATCCCTCCAAATTTTGACTATCAAATCTCAAACAAATTGGCATCTCATGAGAACAAACACTATCTTCTATAACAAACTCCAATGGCCCTGAGTGGCCCACTACCCGATAGTTACGGTTTGTCACTATTAGTTTGTTATAGGCTACGTCTATAAAAGGAACCCTCCAAATACGTTTTCTCTAGGCTCTCTTCTTTCATCCAAAAACTCTGCAACATTCTTGACGGAGCACTCCATTTCTATTGATTGAAAAAGCTAACTTGATCGTCGGAGGGTCTTGCCGGAACCACCACCCCGAGCTCTAGATAAGACTTATTTTGCAGGTCACCAACGGTGACCTCATCTTCTCCAACTCCAGTACTTCTCCAACGGCAACCAGATTTTGCACCAACACTTCTCATAACCTTTCTTAATCTTATCAAAACCAACAACCTCTACATTAATGGTGGACAATAAAGTATGACGATGACTCAGGACATCAACAGTGTGATTCTCTACACCCACATGGTGTTTCAAAATAGAAGTATAGGCTTGCAAAATCTCGACCCACCTACCATGTCTATGATTCAGTTTCTTTTAGAAATTCAAGAAATAGAGGGCTTCATGATTTTAGTACAAAATAAATTCTTGCGGTAGTAGGTAATATCTCTAGTATCTTAGGGCTTGGACTACTGTATAAAACTCCTTATCGTAGATAGAATACTTGAGATTAAAATCATTAAGTTTCTCACTAAATTATGTTACCAGATGACCTTTCAACTATGGACACTACCAATCCCAACTCCTGATGCGTCGCATGCTACTTCAAAAGTCTTGAAAAAATCAGGGAGACATAAGATAGGAGCATGAATCATTTTATTTTTAATGTCTAGGAAGGCTCTATTAGCTATCTTAGTCCATTCAAAATCATTCTTTCCAATGTAGTCAGCGATGGAAGTGGCTATAGTGCTAAATTCTTTTATGAACCTATGATAAAAGATTGCTAATCCATGAGAACTCTGTACATCATGCACACTCTTGAGTACTGGCCACTTAACTATTGCTCTAATCTTTTCAGAATCGGTAGACATACCATTAAGGATAACAATAAAACCTAAGAAGATGACACAATCCATCATGAAAGCATATTTCTTAGGATTGGCATATAGGCTTTCTATTCTAAGAACATGGCATACTTCTTGGAGATGATCTAGATGGTCCTTCCTAGTTCGATTATAGATCAAAATGTCATCGAAGTACATGACTATAAATACTTCTATAAATAATTGTAGTACTTAGGTCATCAATCTCGTGAAAGTACTAAGGGCATTGGATAACTGAAATGGCATCACCATCCACTCATATAAACCATCTTTCGTCTCAAAAGTATTTTTCCACTCATCTTTAGATCTAATTCTTACTTGATGTTAACCACATTTGATATAAATTTTAGAGAAAATAGTGGCTTCAGCCATCATATCTAGCATGTCATCTAACCTAAGGATTGAAAAATGGTACTTAATGATGATTTTGTTAATGGCATGACTATCTATGTACATTCTTCATGTTCCATCTTTTTTTGGAGTCAATAGTGCTGAAACTGCACAAGGATTTAAACTCACTCTCATAAATTTCTTTTTTATCAGCTCTCCATCTAACCTTTGTAGCTCAGCATGAAGGGAAATCCTGATTTCCCGGTCCAAGTTCATCCAGATCTGATCAGATCAAGAGATATATTTCAAAAATTTTTCTCTTGATCCCAATCAGATCTTGATATGTTTTAGATCTAATTCTTATTATTTTAATAAAATAAAATAAGATAAATTAAATCAAATTTAATTTACCTGATTTGGGTAATCCTATTACCCTGTAGATGATCCTGATTGCAGCGGAAGGTTCTGGATCTAGCCACGCAAGCGCCTGGCCTCTACCGGTATCCACTTGGGTTGGATCTGGAGATCCTCTTCTTCTCTATCATGCCTCCAAAAATCAGATCTAGATCTGATCTA
Organism: Cocos nucifera; assembly: GCA_006176705.1. Classification (NCBI taxonomy): domain Eukaryota; kingdom Viridiplantae; phylum Streptophyta; class Magnoliopsida; order Arecales; family Arecaceae; genus Cocos; species Cocos nucifera. The sequence continues at coordinate 750,877 of QRFJ01000220.1, read as the reverse complement.
GAGGATCTTCAAAACTCCTTTTGAAGATCAGCAGTCGTCCTTTGCAGCAGTGCAGCCTTCTTCTTTTGATCGCCTTTCTTTTGATCTGGAATGCACCAACCTAAGTCCAAAACTCTTTTGGACGTGGAGAGGAGAAGGAGGAGAAGTTTAGGCATGGAGGAAGAGGGTAGAGGCAGCCTTGGGGTGTGGGAAATCTCTATTGAATTTTCGTTAGCATAGAATCTGAGTTGGGCGCAGGGTCTTATTTATAGACTAAGCGTGATCCAACTCCTCTTCCTCTCAACCAATCACAACCCTTTGTGAAATCAGATCTAAATCTGATTGGTTGGAATAGAGACCCCTGGATTCCTCCTTAGAGGGTGCCTAAGACCAGTCAAACTGGATTCTTAGTAGAACTCTGATTGGAATCCAAAAGGGAGGTGGAGTCCTTGTCCAACAAGGACTCCAAGGCGCCTCCAACTTGGGTGCACGCCTAGGGTGGCGTGCGCCCTCCTCCTTGCCAGGTTCTGGCAGGGGGACAGGCCCCCACCAGTTCTCCAATAGGTGCATGACACGTGGACAAAAGTCAAAGTGTCTATGGTCAACATTTGACCAGTCAAAGGTCAACTTTTGACCAAAGTCAAAGGACCAAAAATGGCAGGTGACCAAAAATGGCAGGTCATGTCTTATAAAATAAGACAACCTTCTCTAACTTGGACAACCTCCTAGTTAGACCATATGAAGGCCTCTGATTGAGCACAAACTCCTTTGGCTCAGTCAGGACAACTTATTTATGATAGTAAAAGAAGAACGTTAGGTTCAATCGAGTGCTAGCACGATTTTCTTGAACCTAATTGAATCTCATTCAGATCAATTGAACTAGATCAGTTCAATTGATGATCACCAGATTCAAACCCTTGTTTGTGTGACCCAGTTAGGTTCAGTTCTGTATGGTAATGGGATATGTCATGATCTCTATCATAGACATCATCGAAACTCCTTTCGATGGATCAGAACTCTTCTGATTCGAACAGCTAGAATGATCGATCATCTAAATCATTCTAATTGCTCCCAAAATCCACCAGTGACACCTAGCAGTATATGGTGGCAACCCATCAGAGCTGAATGCGAACCTCTTGGTGCAGCTACCTGTGTGATTAAGTTCTTCTATCTTGAGCCCCGATCAGATTAGGGTTAAGGTAAACTCGTCAAATCCTAGTCTCTATCATATGATATAATCATTCGATTCGAGTCCAATGTGAAAATCTAAATAGAAACTCTTTCTATTATTTCACTCTGCCATGGCCATGGGCTTCAGGACTTGATTCTCATGATTATCATAGGGCTGCTCCTCTACCACCGAGGTAGATAGATCCCATCTTGATGCAATCCAGTTCCTACAATGAACATGCTATAGCCAACATACACCTCAGGGTTCCATATGGCTAGGAGACCGAGTAATGGTGTAGTCAAACTATAACACCCTCAAGGTGAACTGCCGATGCATCTCAGGTCAAAGAACCAGACACACTACTGCAGCATCGAGTCAGTCATTGACGAGAAGGTAGACTTCCTAATGACTACTCGAGGTGGTCACGCTCAGTGCCCTCGTTCTCTAACGAGTACCTGTACTTTCGCTCCGGTGTCTCCACACCGTAGACTCAAGACTCATCTACTAAAGAGAAGCGATCGTACACCAACCTTCCGGATCAATCACCATCCTCGTGATGATCCTATGGTCGGGAGCTGTTTATGAGTTAATAATGATTATTCATGTCTTAAATTTTCAACTCTTGAAAATATGAATTATCATTACCATTAACTCAAAGGATGTATCACAGACACTAAATACACATATGTGATAGAAAATAACCCATTTTATTGATTATAGTCAAAATTACAATTTTGCCCCTAGAAGTGTATTACAAGTGTCAGCCAATTCTGGCTTCTAGGGCACATATATCTAACAATCTCCCACTTGTCCTAAAGCCAATTGGCTACAAGTCTAAGTCCCATCTTCTCAAGGTGGGCTTCGATCTTCTGCTGGCCCAACGGCTTTGTAAGTGGGTCTGCCACATTATCTGCGGAGTTGACTCTCTTGACCTCAACGTAACCTTTCTCAAGGTAATCACGGATGAGATGATATTGCCGTTTGCTTGAAACTCTTTCAGCTGTCAGCACCACCATTGCACACAAACAGACTTCCAGATGTCGACTTTCGATCATCTATATCAGACATGAAGTCCGAGTCTGTGTATCCTTGAACTTGGAGTTCTCCATTACCAAAGACCAACATCATATCCTTAGTTCTTCTCAAGTACTTAAGGATACATTTCACAGAAGTCCAGTGTTCTTCACCCTGGATTTGACTGATATCTGCTTGTGACACTCACAGCATGGGCTATATCAGGTCGTGTACATAGCATGGCATACATGAGGCTCCCTATTGCAGAAGCATAAGGGATCTTGCTCATGCGTTCTATTTCCTTAGGTGTGCTGGGGCACATCTTCTTGGAAAGATAAATACCATGTCTGAAGGGTATTAATCCCCTCTTAGAGTTTTCCATACTAAACCTCTTTAGTACTTCCTCTATGTACATCTTCTGTGAAAGTCCTAGCATCCTATTCGGTCTATCCCTATAGACCTTAATTCCTAGAATAAAGGATGCTTTACCTAGGTCTTTCATGGAGAATTCCTTAGACAACCACATCTTGACTGATGTCAA
>QRFJ01000220.1:539129-748147 GCA_006176705.1 Cocos nucifera | reverse complement strand
CATGGAAAGTACACATTCCCAATAAAGGACAGGATTCATCCACGTTACAATACGAGGAAGACAACAGCAGCTCCCACTGACCCTTTTGAAAACACATGGTTTCCTCTTCTTTTTGATGAATCCAAACTCTTTTATTCACATCATTGAAGACCAACGTGTTTCCAGCCTCCGAGATGCTTGCCTTAAGTCCATATATGGACCTTTGCAGCTTGCAAACCTTATGATCAGTATCACGATGTGAAACCTACCGGCCCTGTTCCATATAGATATCTCCTCAAGATATCCATTTAGGGAATGTCATTTTTATGTCCAATTTGCCATATTTCATATATCAAAATAGGCTGCCAACAGAAGCAAATGCTGCGGATGATTTAGCAGAGCCTATCGGAAAAGTATCCTGATAGTCAATGCCTTTCAACTTGACTATAACCTTTTGCCACCAGTGCTAGCCATTGAATGTCTCCAACATTCCCCATCTGCCCACCAATCTTTCTCTTGAAATCCATTATACACCCAATAGGTACTATACCTTCTGTGCGATCTACCAAGGTCCAGACTTTTGAGCATCGAGTCCGATCTCTGACTTCATTGCCTCAACGCCATGTCTCGGAGGCATATCTATATCGCCTCGCTTGTAGTCCTTTGGGATCATCACATGACACCATTACCTATGAGGAACATTTACCTTTACGTCCTCTGGAAACAAACCTAAGTATCTTTCAGCCGAGCGATGAAACTTCTTCCGATCTACAAGGTGGAGGTCGGTTAGTGTCTATTGGACTCAACCGATTGTTCCATTGGTCCTTACCTCTTTCACTTGTGAACTTCTCATCAAGCTAATTTGTCTTCCAGATGCCCACTATCTTGAATAAACTATTTTTCGAACGAAATTATGGCCATGTCGACCACAATCACATTGTGGTCTTCTGGAATTAGAAATAGAATCCTAAGACTCTTTAGATATCCTATGAATCGAGCTCTGAAGGACCTAAATTCTAACTTGTCCGCTGGTTGTCTTTACATTTAAGCCAGACAACCCCAAATTCTGAGCATGACTCAGACTTGCGTTTACCATGCCATATTCTCATACGGTTGTAGAACGGTTAGGGGAAACCCTATCAGTATAAATTGATTAATAATGAATGCCCCAAAGAAATCAAGGACCTGTGAAGCTCATCATGACGAAACCATATCCAATGGAGTTTCGCAATTTCTCCGCTTCGTGAAACCCGTTGAGTTGATTGTATCCTGTGAGTCACATAATCTGAGAGTACTTATGCCATTTTTCTTAAGATAGTCTAGGAATCACTGCTAAAAATCACCTCCTCGATCTATCGAAAACCCCTTAATGGTTTTTTCTAGTTTGTTTTCTACTTCATGTCTGAATTCTTTCGAACTTTCAAAAGCTTCTGACTTTGTCTCATAAGCAACACATACACCCATACCGAGACACATCACGTAAGGTAATGAAGTAGATTAAAATTGGCCTCTTAGCCGCATCATCAAATGGGCCGCACACATCCAGAAGTATGTATCTAGGGCCAAGGAGATCGTTGGCCCCTTCTCCCCATGTCCAAACAAAGGGAGAGTTAGCTCATTTTGCCTTGCAAGACAAATGCACAATTTCTAGAATATGACTCAAAAAGTCAAGGCTGGAGAAAATAGGCCCATTTTCTTCAATTTGCTTATCCCTATCTTCTCTAATATACTGCTCACAGGTGCCATAGAAATATCTGCTCAATTTGGACTACTCCCTAGTCGTTTTTTATCTATCTCCTATTAGTAGAGAGAGCAACGTTGGTACATCAATATGCCAACCTAAAAGCCAACCAATTAATAAGGAACCATTTTGCCAATTTTATTTCTTTTATAAAGAAGTGTCTATAATGGTCCTTAAAGAGTGTGATCACACCAACACGTTCCTTGTGCTAAGCCATGAAAACAGAAATCAAATTCCTGCGAGCTGCAGCACATATATAACAGTCTTTTAAAACGAAGTCTAAACAGATGAATCGTAAGAGGGTTATGTTCCCACAGCTCACTGCAAGAACAACTCTTGCTCCATTACCATGCAAGGTTAGGGATCAGTGTCTGCATCCCTCAGCCTCCTGCTATCCTCAAGACCCTGCATAAAGTGCACAGAGAGCACTCTAGAACCAGCAGTCAACACCCAACTGGATGCCAGCAAGAAAACCAGTCATGGCAGACTCATACGAGATCTTATCACACCCGTGTTCTAAGGACCTTCCTTCTTGTTTCTTGGGTAGGGTGCCAGGTAGATATCTCTCTCTGTTAAGGTTTTCACATCGGAACTTGAATCGAATGATTAAATCATATGATAGAAATTAGGGTTTGACGAGTTCACCTTAACCCTAATCTGATCGGGCTCAAGATAGAAGAACTTAATCACACAAGTAGCTGCACTAAGAGGTTCATTTTTAGTTTTGATGGGTTGCCACCATATACTGCTAGGTGTCACTGATGGATTTTGGGAGCAATTAGAATGATTTAGATGATCGATCATTCTAGTTGTCTGAATCAGAAGAGTTCTGATCCATCGAAAGGAGTTTCGATGATGTCAATGATAGAGATCATGACATATCCCATTACCATATAGAACTGAACCTAACTGGATCACACAAATAAGGATTTAGATCTGGATATCATCAATTGGACTAATCCAGTTCAATTGATTTGAATTAGATTCAATTAGGTTCAAGAAAATCGTGCTAGCACACGATTGAGCCTAACGTTCTTCCTTTTTCTATCATTAAAAGTTATCTCGACTGAGCCAAATGAGTTTGTACTCACTCAGGTACCTTTATCTGGTCTGACTGGAGCTTGTCCAAATCAGAAAAGGGTTGTCTTAATTTATGAGATAAATTTGAGACAACACCTGCCATTTTTCGTCATCTGCTAATTCTTGTCCTTTGACTTGGTCAAACATTGACCTTTGACCCTTGGACATCTGCCCATGTGTCATGCACTTATTGAAGAGCAGATAGGGGCTTGTCCCCTCTCTGAAAATTGAAAAGAAGAGGGTGCACATGCCTAGGATGGCGTGCGCCCATGGATAGGGATGCTGGAGTCCCATACGGATGGGACTCCAGGTTGCTTGTTGGATTCAAACTAGGTGACCCTCACCTATAGACTTTGACCAATCTTAGGCGCCACCTTAGGATGAATCTGTGGGTCTCTCATCTGATTGGATCAGATGATTCATCCCACCAATCAAATTTAGATCTAATTGAATGAAGCAACATGACTGATCGGGGTAATGCAGCACTGCATGACGTAGCAGAGTCTATAAATAGACCCTATCTGCGCCCACTTTTAAAAAGAACTTCTCTCCTAGCCATGCCCCAAGGCTGCCCCTCTTCCCTTCTCCATGCCAACATCAGGCCCATCTCTCTCCTCTCCACGCCCAAGGATAGTTGGGTTCTTCAGATTAGTGCGATTCAGGCAAGAAAAGGCTGACGAGAAAGGAAGAAGGCAGCACTGCTGCAGAGATGACTGGCTGATCTTCATAGAAGGAAGTTTTGAAGATTCTCCTAAATTAGATCTAGATCTAATTTTTGGAGAATAAGATAAGAGAAGAAAAGAAGATCTCTCAGATTCCAGTCCTGAGTGGATACCGATAGAGGCCAGGCGCTTGCGTGGCTAGATCCTAGAACCTTCAGGGCTTCAGCATAGGATCATCAACGGGTAATCAGATTATCCAGGATCAAGATAAAACTAATTTAGTTTTAATTTAATTTAATTTTTTTATTTATCAAATCATAAAATCAGATCTAAAAAATATCAGATCTGATTAGGATCTAAGAGAAAATTTTTGAAATATGCCTCTCGATCCAATCAGATCTAAACAAATCTGACCCCAAAAAATTAAAATTTTCCTTCAATTTTTAGATCTAAATTATCTCATAATTATATAAAAAATTAAATTTAAATTGATTACATCAGAATAAATTCTATTCTAGATAATTAAGTAGAACTATTCTACAACTAGTTTAAGTATGCATTCATCATATCTCATATGAATCAAAAATTAAATAATTTTATTTTCTATTTTTAGATCTTATTATAATATTTATAATATTAAAAAATAATAAATAAATTAATTTAAAATTATAACTTAATCAAATTAAATTATGATCATGCAAGACTATGCATAGAACAATTCTATTCTACAACTAGTCATACATCTTGTAGAACTTAGATCTAAATTATTTAATTTTAATTTTTTTGACTTCAGATCTAATCACATATCATGTGACAGTTGAAATCATCTAATTATTAGATTAAAATTAAATTAAAATTAGATTTAAATAATTTATGGGAACCTGGCTTTGATACCAATTGAAGAAAGAAAACCTATTTTTCGGGTCAGGTTCGTTCAGATCCGATTTGATCAAAAAAAATATTTTAAAAAAAAAAATTTTAGATCTAAATCAAATTTGATACTTTTTAGATTTAATTTTATAGATCTAATAAAATAAAATAAAATTAATTTAAATTAATTTAATTTATATCTTGTTCTTGGATAATCTTATTATCCTGTAATGATCCTGCTGATTGCTTGAGGTTCTGGATGTAGCCACGCAATCGCCTGGCCTCTACCAGTATCCACTCAAGTAGGATTTAGATATCTCCTCCCTCTCAATCTTTTCTCCAAAGATCAGATCTAGATCTGATCTTGAAGCTCTTCAAAATAATTTTTGAAGATCTGATGTTGTCTCTTGTAGCAGTGCTGCTTTCTTTCTTTCTTGTCGCCTTTTTCTTATCTGGATCACACCAAACTGAAGCCCAAAGCCCTTTGGGCATGGAGAGGAGAGAGATGATCAGAGGTAGGCATGAAGGAGAGAGAGAGAGATGGCTATGTGGCATGGGCAAGGGGAGAACCTCTTCAAAGCTAGGCACAGATAGGGTTTATATAGATCCTGCTGTGCCATGCAATGCCACATCATCCTGGCCAATCATGTCTCTTCGAGCAATCAAATCTAAATCTGATTGATGAAATGACATCACCTGATCCAATCAGATGAGAGCCCCTCTCCAACACCCTTAGGTGGAACCAAGACTGGTCAAAGCAGAGTCCTTTCGTGCCACCTAGTTTGATTCCAAGAAGCAATTGGGAGTCCCATCTATATGGGACTCCCGGTATCCCTATCCTTGAACGCATGCCTCCCTAGGCATGCACCTCCTTCTTTCCTCTTTCTAGTAAGGGGACAAGCTCCTATGTGCTCTCCTATGGGTGCATGACACATGGACAGATGTCTAAGTGTCAAAGGTCAATGTTTGACCAAAGTCAAAAGATAAGAATTAGCAAGTGAAAGAAAATGGCAGGTGTTGTCTCAATTTATCTCATAAATTAAGACAACCCTTTTTTGATCTGGACAAGCTCGAGTCAGACCAAGTAAAGGTACTTAAGTGAGTCCAAACACATTTGTTTCAGTCGAGACAACTTTTGATGATTGTAGAAGGAGAACATTAGGCTTAATCATGTGCTAGCATGATTTTCTTGAACCTTATTGAATCTAATTCAAATCAATTGAACTAGGTTAGTCCAATTGATGATATTCAGATCCAAACCCTTATTTGTGTGATCCAGTTAGATTCAATTTTGTATGGTAATGGGATATGTTATGATCTCTATCATCGACATCATCGAAACACCTTTCGATGGATCAGAACTTTTTTGATTCAGACAACTAGAATGATTGATCATCCAAATCATTCTAATTGCTCCCAAAATCCACCAATGATAGCTAGCAGTATATGGTGGCAATCCATCAAAACTGAAAATGAACCTCTTGGTGCAGTTACATGTGTGATTAAGTTCTTCTATCTTGAGCCCCGATCAGATTAGGGTTAAGGTGAACTCGTCAAACCCTAATTTCTGTCATATGAATTTAATCATTTCGATTCAAGTCCGATGTGAAAACCTTAATAGAAACTCTTTCTATTATTTCCTCTGCCATGGCCATGGGCATATAGACTTGATTCTCATGATTATCATAGGGCTACTCCTCTATCCACCGAGGTAGATAGATTCCTCTTGGTGCAATCCAATTCCTACAATGAACATGCTATAGCCAACATACACCTCAGGGTTCCGAATGGCTAGGAGACCGAGTATGGTGTAGTCAAACTATAAACACCCTCAAGGTGAACTACCGATGCACCTCAGGTCAAAGAACCAGACACACCACTGCAGCTTCGAGTCAGTCATTGATGAGAAGGTAGACTTCCCTAATGACTACTCGAGGTGGTCACGCTCAGTGCCCTCGTTCTCAAATGAGTACCTGTACTTTCACTTCGGTGTCTCCACACCGTAGACTCAAGACTCATCTACTAAAGAGAAGTGATCGTACACCAACCTTTCCGGATCAATCACCATCCTCGTGATGATCCTATGGTCGGGAGTTGTTTATGAGTTAATAATGATTATTCATGTCTTAAATTTTCAACTCTTGAAAATATGAATTATCATTACCATTAACTCAAAGGATGTATCACAGACACTAAATACATAGGTGTGATAGAAAATAACCTATTTTATTGATTATAGTCAAAATTACAATTTTGCCCCTAGAAGTGTATTACAAGTGTCAGCCAATTCTGGCTTCTAGGGCACATATATCTAACACAGCATGCTCAGGAAGGTTCAACCTATAATGGGGCAAATTGGGTAGGGTAGTTCGAGGTACCAAATCAATGGCATGCTGAATGTTTCTCATGGATGGTAAGTGATCTAGGAGATCCTCAAGGAAGGCATTATGGAATTCACTAAGAAGACTGACTACTTTCTTAGGATGATCTATCTTTTGGTCCTCACGAACTTCTCTTATAGCAAGCATCCAAACTAGTGATCCTTTATTCATAGTCATCTCTAATTTCATAGCACCTATGAGATGGAGACTTTTCTTTTCCATATTTCTTTTTGGTCCATCGCCTAGCTTTCTATTGGTAGCCTTAGGTGGGGAAGGATTGATCGTGATCTTCTTACTCTAATGAGTGAAACTACAGGAGTTGGTTTGGCCATAAATCGTAACATCATTATAAAATAGCTAAGGCCGACCAAATATGATACTTCTAACTTCCATGGATAAGATATCGCACCAATCACGATCCTGATAAGCATAGAGCTGGATGGGAACATTGCATCTAGGTTTGATAGGAATAGAGGAGGAATCTATCCAAGATATATATTATGGGCTAGGATGATCTATAGGAGCTAATCCTAATCGCTTAACCATGTCGGTGGAGATGGAGTTGATACATCTACCACTGTCAATGATCAACTTATAAATTTTATTGCTAAATTTTATAAATGTATGAAAAATAGAGAGCCTATGCTAGTCTTTATTTTTCTTAGTTTATGCCCGAACATACCTAATGACTCCAAGCCTTAGGTCTAACTCCGGTGCAATAAAACCTTGGATATCTTCAGTACTCTCAAACTGCTTGGCTAAATCTTGATCAGCTTCATAAACTTTTTCCTTAACATTTTCTAGAGTTTTCTCTTCTAATTTTTTCATAAATAAAAATCAGTTGGGATATTGTGCAGCAAAATGCCTATAACCATGGCACTTGAAGCAATGGGATCGAGAAATACTTTTCTTTGATAACTCACCTACAATTCTTTTTCTTTTATCTTTTTTTCTCATTATAGGATCTGTAGGTGGATGTTCATTACTAGGAGCTTGATTAGTATAGGGTCTTGATCTAGAAGGGGTTACTCGGCTAGATTCAAGATGACGGATGGTCGAATATCTAGAAAATCTTTCAAAGTTCAGGACAAGTTGATAAGCTTATTCTAGCATGGTTACCTCTCACAAAAAGAGCTCACACTGGATATCCTCTAATAATCCAGCTCTAAATCTAGACGAGGTAGTAACTGTATCTTCGGTTACTCCACATCTTATGAGATACTCATCAAATCTCCTGATGTACTCTATGACTTATCTATTTTCTTGAGTAAGCTCTGCCACTGATCTAAAAGTCTTTATTGGTAGGAGGTGGGAAGGTATTATTCTCTGAGTTTCTCTTTCACTTCATTCCAGATTTCTATCGGATCTTATCTTCTCTGGTTAAGAAGACACTCAACACTTTTTCAATAAAGTCGGGCTTACCTAACCAACTTCATCCTATCAAACCTAACTCTTCTTACTTTAGATATTTCGTACTATCCAAAATAATGGGCCATGCCCAATTCCCAATCTCGATACTCTCTCGAATCTAGACAACCATCAAAACATGTGGCTTCGATCTTCACATTCCTAAGGACATGCTCATCGTGGTCGAATTGGTTATGTATTGGCATGCTGCTATAGATCGATCTAGGTCTAGGTTCTTACCTCTCTGTCCTATAGGCAGTCGGAGAGACTCAAATTCAGATTATCTTTGCTTAGCTTCTTCTAGTACTACTATTCTTTCACTCATGATTTTCAAAAAATCTTTCATATCATCAAACTTTTCATTCAGGACATTAATGATGGCTACTGTATTGGAATCCATGTTGGTATTGGATGGAAAAGTAGGATGTTGGTACTGAGTACCTGATCCAGTGGTCATGTAAGTCCAGGATGGAGGAATAAGATGCAGTAAGAAAAAAATTAAAGTTTTAAAAAGTAAATTATGAAATTTAAAATGTAAAAATCTAACTTATAGAAATTTAAATTATAGAATTTATACTAAAGTCCTAATCAATCTAGCTCTGATACCAAATTGATATGTGACAACCTAAAAGAAAAGAAAAGATCAAGCTTCCATCCATTTGTCAATAACAAATCATGTTCGACCTGTTGAAAAATATATCCCAAAGCCAATCATTAGCTTGTTGATGGTTGTGCTACCTTATAATTATAATTAATTTATTAATAAATAAAATAAATATTTTGATATTTTTATCATAAAGACTACATCTTCTAATGAACTCCATTATTGTGATGAACTTCTTAGAACTATTTAGTTTCGATAAAGAGAGAATTTATCGATTAGTCCTTTAATAGTTCATGATCAGATGATACGCTATTAATTAGGATGACAATATTTATAAATTATAGATCATTATTATTGAGAAATGTATCCTAAAGCTAATCATCTAAGTGGTAGATGATTGGAATTAGTATATGAATTATCTAATAATAATAGTTATTTGGCTGATTCATCATAAAAGTTCTATCTTTTCTAAATGAACTCCTAAATTATGATGAAGCTTTTAGAACCACAATCAATCGATAAAGAAGGATTTATCGAATGGTTCTTAAATTATTCATGACTAAATGATAAGTTATTAATAAGAATGATAACTTATCAAGTGTAGATCGCTGTATGCCATATGCATTGGTTGTCCTCATAACCAAGTGGTATGAAGACACTAGTATGGCATTCAGGTGAGATATAGAAGTATATCTACACTAAACGTGATCAATGTAGCACTCTACTATCAAGAGTAGCTAGCTAAGGCTAATGTGTATAAGTGTTCCTTCGATCTAAGATCACTATGGTGACTTGTAAGCAACTCACTATACTTTAGTGTCAGACTGCGTGTATTTCTAATATAGGTTTGAAATCTTTTTGGGTACAGTCAAGTACTTATGAAGTTAGTGTGTGAGTGAAGATGGGATTAACCACTCCTGATTAACTTCAAGAATAGAATGTCTCGCTGTATTTTAATTTAGCAAAATCTAGGCCTGAATATTTCTCATGAGGAGTCACGAGATTTACAAAATTTTGAGATACAATAGAGATAACTTGTATGAGTGTTGATACGATACTCGAAGTCATCTTGAGCATTATTAGTCAAAGAAATAAATTATACAGTAACCATGGGCTAGGATTCTATAAATATTGCTTTACATACATTCGACCTATCTGGACGTCAGATAGCATTGCTAGATGGTCATTTTGATTGATAAAAAAATTGGTTCATGTGCTACTGATTTAGGCTTGAACCTATGGGATCACACACATAAGAAGTTGTAACCTGATCAGATGGTTAATCGATAATTGAGAATCATTTTAAGGCTAAATAATCAATGCGATTGATGTTTGACCTAATGCAAGTATTACTGGAGGATCGATTAGCAATTAGATTGCTAATTGGCTCAATTTGATTGACCAATTAGACCGAGATCAAGTCTAATTAAATTAGATTAAATTAGAATTGATTTAGACTTAATTGGATTAAATCCAATTAGTTTATTGGATAAGCCAATTACAGGGGAGAATAAGTGCTTGTTGGACTAGGACTTGAATGCACCTAAATCCAAATTAACTTGGAATTTAAATCAGATTTAAATATAATTTAAATCTAACTTAACTGGATTCCTAGTTGGACTAGGATCACCCATAATTAGGCTTGCACTAATCCTATTTTAATTAGGTTTAAAATTATTTTGACTTAGTCAAATAGGAGGAGTCCTAGTTGGATAGGGACTCTCTTACTTCCCTTGCACCAAGATAAAAAAATCAACGCCATATTTTTTTCATTATTAGCATGAGATTTCTCACACCAATGAGAGACCTTCCACACCTCATATTCTGATTTTTTGGAATTATTTTTGACTTGGTCAAAGATGGCAATTAGTTTTGCATAGGATTCTATTTGATATAGTCCTACAAATCCAAAAGACATCTTCCCATCTTGCACCAAATATTCCCCCCGCCATCTTATTTTTTTGTCACCTTTTTTTCCCTAGTGTGTGCATGATTCCCTGGTCTTTATGCAGAAAAAATAGGAGGAGGGGCATCCAAGAGTTGGATGCCCCCTAACTTCCATGTCTGACTTGGTCTTTTGACCTAGTCTTCCTATTATAAAGGGATGCCTCCTATTCTTTTGTTATGGCGTTAAAAATCTGGGCATTCCACAACAAAATCAGAGGAGAGAAAGGTGATTGGCATGGGAGATTGAAGCACCATATATTCTCCCATGCCCATATTTTTTTTGTCACCACATTTTGTTTCTTTTTGTGCATGGAACAGAGGGATCTCATGCCTGATTTTTATGATGGGGCATCCAAGAGTTGGACGCCTCCCTTAAGAGTCCATGCTTTTCCTCTTTGACTAGGTCTTTTGACCTAGTCATGCCTTATCTTTGCATGCCCCCTATGTGATAGAAAATAGGCAAAAAAAATACATGGGATTTCGTGACAAAAACTAGAAGAAAAGAGAGAGAGGAAGAGATGGTTTGAGGCACCTACTTCCTTAGAGAAAAAGTTTTCATTAGGACATGAAAAGTTCATATCTTGATGAAGACAAAGGTAAGAGAAGATTGTCTTCTCTTATTCTTTTCTTTTAAGTTCTTCCTTCCTAGTCTTTTTTGTATTTTTATGTGATAAAAAATTAGAGAGAGAGAGAAATAGGGCATAGGGATGAGTGCTTCAAGTTATTGGGGCATGATGGTTCTTTTTGAATATGATCTAATCATGTCCTAATGAGAGAAGAAGAAGAGAACAAAGATCTTCTCTTAGGATTTCTTTGAGAACCTTTCTTCTCTATTTATTTATAAAATTTTTCTATGAGAAAAATAAGATAATGTTAGATCTAGTAACATGGAAAAAATCTAGATGAGAAGATCTCCTCTTGTCCAAACATAGAGATATTTTAAGGACATCAATCATTGATGTCCTGAAAAAAAAGATCTATCTTCTCTTACGATATTTTTTCTTATACTTTTATTTTTATTTTTGGGCGATCCAAGAGTTGAATTTCTTTCTTATTCCTTCTCTTATTTTTTATCTCTTGGAGTATCTAAGAGATCTGAAGAATAATTTTTAGATTAACCATCAAGAGGGATCTGCAAGAAGCTAACACTTTGAGCTAATCTTCGTTTGATGAACCTCCGATCTATGTTTGCAGCTTCATGTGGATTACCTTTAGATGTCAAATGCATGTGCGGCTCTAAGTAATAAAGGACTACAATGAAATCAACTATGGAGTTCTCGACCAGCGTGAAGGTAAAAGATTTGATCTCTTCTCTCATCTAGATGCGATCTGAAATTTAGATCTAGAATTATTCTAAATCAAGGATATTGATTTGATCAATACCAAAATATTTATTTTAAGATTTATGAATGTATTATGACATGTTATAGGTCCTAGATATAGGATTTTGTAATTAGATTACATGATATTGTAGATTAAATAGTTTAATCTACATCTTCCACTGCATTTTATTTAAAATTTTGAAATTCAAGCTTGAAACCCTGCATATTTCTCATCAGTGATATCAGAGCATTGAGGTCTTTTATAACATGATTATGTTTGCATTAAAATAAATCCAAAAACAAAACTCTAATAATTGCACATACTGCTATAAGGTTATCCTGCTGTAAGGTTTATCCCTTACAGTGTAGAGATTATCCTAGTATGTGCTGATCTATAAAATTAAATCATGAATAAGTTAGATATGATCTAAGTTAATTTATGATTTATTTTTAATTTTAAATCTAAAATAAATAGATATTAGATCTATTTTTAATTATTTAGATTAGATCTAAATAATATAGGATCACACATAGTGATTATAAGGTAGTCCTGTTGTAAGATTTATCTCTTATAGTGGAAAGATTGTCCTAATATGTGCTGACCTAAATAACCTAAATTATAAATATATTAGATGAGATCTAAACTAATTTATTATTTATTTTTTAAATTATATATTTAAATTTAAATGGTTTATAGTCTGATCCATATGATGTATTTTATGTTTAGATCTAGATCCTTTTATTGTATATGTTGATATATAGTTTTTATTTTGAATCTAAAATGTACATATATGACATATTTATTTTATAAAATTTAAATTATGAACTTACTTTTTGCAAAATTCTAGATTCAAAATTCTAGGACATGATTGAAACATTAAAATAAATCAAATCTAAAATTATATATTGAATATGATTCAATGTAAACTATTTATAATTTGAAAATATTTTAAATGATCAAATCAAAAATTAGTTCTAAGATTTCATAAATCCAAACCCATAAGCTTTGAACTTAATGAAGAATTAAGTGATTGTTTAGGATCTAGGTTTGTGATTTAAAGATCCTAAAAAAATTTCATAAAACATAGGTTAAAGGGTAATGGGTTAGCTATGATCAGGTCCTTAACTAGGTAAGACCTACGGTTAGATTAAATATAGACTAAGTTCAGAAATTGATCAAACCTAATTAATAGTTAATTAGGATTAGATCATTTTTATAGATCAATTTAATAGTTGTAGTTGATCAAAATCCATAGATCTAATAAATAGATACTGATCGTGGCTTAGTGGCTGAGCCCAAGTCTTTAGGCAGATCAAATCAAAATTGATAAACCAATTGGTGTCTAAGATAAGTCTGGCATTCCTAGATCGATGGTTTTTAATTGGTAGCCTGCTTACCTGGCCATTTTTGGTGGTATCTAAGGCAAGCCTTGGCAGACCATCCCATCGATCTCACTTACCTGGCCAATGTGGTTAATCAGATCTTGATTAGGTTGCTCATTGATTCGTGCTAATCCATATCACATAGAAAATTAGTGAGACTAATTTTATTCAGTGAGACTAATCTTGGTGCCCATGGACCGATATTGATCCTAGTCCTTGTCAAAGACATGAGAAGTCAGTGGAAGGACTTGACCTGCTGAAGTCAGTGAGACCAAATTGATCCATATCCTTTTTATCCTTAAATCATAAATAATTTTAAATTTTCTAAAATTATTATGTCCTTAAAATGATAAAGTTGTGGAGATAACTACATCATAACCTTCCATTAAGGCATTTGATAATGGATCCATTAACTCATTAATCATTGGAGGCCCATAGGCCTCGTGCTTGTTGACTAATGGAATTATCATTCATCATATGACGACTTGGATGTGTCTCTCTAATGGTGGCTAGGTTGACCAACCATAGTTGGGCTTAATCATTCATTGCTTAGATGCACTAAGTATAGTCATGTTAATGGTTGACCTAATCGGATGCTTACAGTGGAGGCCCTAGCCCACTAATTAGATTTCTAGGGCAAAATTAAATTACTAAAAATTATTTAAAGAAATAATTGATTAAAGAACCTACCCATAGATGCATATGGATTGATCGACCATAGTCGAACCTATGTGTAGTCTATGTGGATTCTAATACCTTCTAGAAAATTAAAGTAATTCCTCGAATTGGAGGTTGAGGCTATCAATTTGAATAAAATAGTGGGAGAATCCTAAGACTAAAGTCCAATTCATGGGCTTAAAATAATTCATATACATTAGGTCTATGTTCTCTTTTCTCATAGAATAAGGCTAAACCCTAATTACTCCAATCACTGTCAGACAGTGATGACTTATGGGATCTAACTTTGATAATTAGTATTGATAGTTGAATTTGATTTAGCAGTACAAATGGATTCGTACTAGGACTTCTTAGCCCAGTCAAAATAATTAGTTCAATATTGACTCAAATTAGGCATAGTGCTTCTATTGTTAGAAGCAGGGTTATAGGAAGAAGAATTGTCTTACTTTCCTTGACCATAACAGGCTGAACAAGAGAAAAAAGCAAGAGTTGCTTGTCAAGGATGTTATATGATAACACCTTAAAATTTCTCTATGCGTAATTCTACTACCTAGGTATTGGATATCGGTAGTCCTATGCAATTTGTTGCAAGGATTACAGGAAAGTAAAATGTTTGAAAATGATGACAAATACCTAAATGTTGGGATGGAAGTCCTATTCCAATCCTAGCTTTAGAAATTGTCAAGCTTGTTTTCAAAAGATGTCATTTTAAGTGATTATCACTATTATCCATCATTTATGATAAATATGATCTCATTAGCCTTATGGTCAGAGATGGTTATCATTTATCAATACAAGAGATTGTTATGGCACTATTATGAATAATGTTAAAATAATACATGGATAATAAAGAAATGATATTTAATATTTATAAAGTCTGTTAAGTGTAACGTACACATCTTATAAACATCCAAGTTAGATTATGTCATGAATGTCTACCTTTGGCATTATAGGCTTAGTCATCTTGACAAGAATAGGATAAATAGATTAGCTTGAGACGGAAACCTCAATATCAATGATTGTAAATCATTGATAACCTATGAGTCTTATCTTGTTGGAAAGATGACGAAGTTATCTTTTATTGAAAAAGGTGAAGGAGCCAATAAAGTTCTAAGTCTCATATATAGTGATCTATGTAGACCTACGAACTCAAGTGTTAGAGGAAGATATCAATATTTCATTATGGATGATCTATCTGGGCATGGGTGCGTCTGACCTGAATTATTTAAAATATTCAAATGATTCAATAATGAAATAGAAAAACAAACGAGAAATGGTATTAGGACTTTTCGATCAGATCGAAGAGGCGAATACTTATTCAGTAAGTTTGTGACATATCTAGGAGAGAATAGGATTCTCTCTCAGTGAATTTCTTTTTGGAACATAGTGTATCGAAAAGGAGAAATTAAATTTTGTTAGACATGGTTCAATCTACGATAGGGTTCACTAGTCTACCTGTTTCAAGGTTGTGCTCTTGTGATTACTTATTTTACTCTAAAAAATATATCAAGTAAATCTATTGTAAAGACTCCATATATGATCTAAATCGGATGTAGATCTAGACTCTGTCACCTTTAGATTTAGGATTGATTGGCCTATGTCATAGGTTTGTACATAGATAAATTTGGATCTTGGTCCAATAAGTGTTTGAGGGTTATTAATCCTATCATGCTGAAGAACATAAGATGTTCATCAGTAGTAGGGCATTTCTTTTCGAAAGGAGTTCCCTAGAGAAGGAACTGATGCCTATCAAGTTGAACTTGAAAAAGTTTGACTGATAGAAAATAAACCGACATAATCTAGTAAACCTCCAGAATTAGATTTGATCAGATCAAATCCGAAGCCAATTAAATGGCACCTTTAAGAAGATCTGGTAGAGTACCATGTTAGCCAGATTGATACATTAGTATCTTGGTCTAGGACGGCGATCCTGTTGAGCTTAATCAGAGCAACAAGGATTCGATTACCTATAAGGATGTAATGCAATGGTTTGACTCTGAGAAGTCGTTTGGAGCCATCAAATCCAAATTGAAGTCTATGAAAATCAATAGTGTGTAGACACTAGTTGATTTACCTAAAGAGATAAAATTCATTAGGTGTGAATGGATTTTCAAAAGGATCAAAGTAGCATAGACGGAAAGATAATGACTTGTAAAACCCACTTGGCTGTTATCTTAGTTTTCGAACATATGTTTTGAACGTATGTATTTGTTATGAATAAAGATAAACCCTACATTTATAATTGAAAAGAATGTTCTATAGTGTTATTCCTTATGTTGTCTGTGGATGAAATTCTCTTAATCGAGAATAGCATTCCAGCATTACAAGAAATAATGGTTTGGTTATCATCTAATTTTTCCATGTTCAAGATCAGATATGGTATACTCACTAAGGGTAGTTAGCAAATACCAATCTAATCCATGTGAGAACCACTGGATGGTTGCATCGACAATCCTTAAGTATTTGAAAAATACTAAGATCCAGTAACTCAAATATAGAGATTCTGACTTAAAACTCATGGATGTTTTGATTCTAGTTTTTAGTTAGATCAAGATGATGGCAAGAGAGTATCGGGTCATACCCTAATTGCAAGAACAATCTGCTAGAAAGGTTCCAAGTAGGATACTATAGCCTATTCAGTTAGTGATGTAGAGTACATCATGGCATATGATGCTGCCATGTAAGCTATGTGGTGGCATAAGTTCATTAGCAAGTTGGGAGTGGCACCTTCCATCGATGGTTTAGTTCTATCACAGCACTGAAGCCTTAGCTCAGGCTAAAGAATCGAAGGACCAGCATATTTTGCATCGCTATCATTTTTTATTTTAGATCAGAGTGATGTAAATGTTTGGAAGATCGATGAAAAAAAAGAACTTGATCGATCCATTTGCTAAGGCCTCGGAACTAAGGAGTTCTACAAACTTAAGTAGAAGATAGGATATTTGATATCATTCTGATTGGCTTTAGTGTAAGTGGGAGTTGTTGAAAAATGTATCATAAAGCCAATCATCTAAGTGGTAGATGATTAGAATTAGTATATAAATTATCTAATAATAATAGTTATTTGGCTGGTTTATTATAAAAGTTCTATTTTTCTTAAATGAACACTTAAATTATGATGAAGTCCTTAGAACCATAATCAATCGATAATGAAGAATTTATCGAATGGATCTTAAATTATTAATGACCAAATGATAAGTTATTAATAAGAATGATAGCTTATCGTGTGTAGGTCATTGTATGCTAGATGCATTAGTTGTCCTCGTAACCAAGTGGTGTGGAGACATAGGTATGGCATCCAGGTGAGATGTAGGAGTACATCTACACTAAACGTGACCAATGTAGAACTCTACAATCAAGAGTAGCAAGCTAAGGCCAATGGATATAAGTGTCCCTTTAATCTGAGATCACCACGGTGACTTACAAGCAACTCACTATACATTGATGCTGAATTGTCTATATTTCTAATATAGATTTGAAAGATTTTTGGATATAGTCAAGTACTTGTAAAGTCGGTGTGTGAGTCAAGATGGGATTGACCATTCTTGATTAACTTCAGGAAGAGAATGTCTTGCTGTGTTTCAATTTAGCAAAACCTAGGCCTGGGTAATCCTCGTGAGGAGTCATGGGATTTGCAAAATTTTAAAATACCTCGAGAAAAGATACGTCGAGGTCAAGAGAATTGACTCCGCAAATAATACGATAGACTCACTCATGAAGCCTTTAGGATAGGAGAAGATCAAAGCTCACCTTGAGAAGATGTGACTCAGATTTATAGCCAATTGGCTTTTGATCAAGTGGGAGTTTGTTAGATGTATGCCCAAGAAGTCAGATTGGCTGACACTTATAATACACTTCTAAGGATAATTTTATAATTTTGATTTTAAAAATTAATAAAAAAATTATTTTATTCTATCACATTGTGTATATAGTATCTGTAATACATTCTTTGAGTTAATGGTAATGACAATTCATATTTTCAAAAGTTGAAAATTTAAGACATAAATTTTCATAATTAACTCATAAACTGCTCTCGATCGTAGGATCATCATAAGGATGATGATCGATCCAGAAGGTTTGTGCATGATTGCTTCCTTTGGATAGATGAGTCTTAAGTCTATGGTATGGAGACACCAGAGCAAGAGTACAGGTACTAATTAGAGAATGAAGATACTAAGCATGACCACCTCGAGCAGTCATAAGGGAGTCTACCTTCTCATCAATGATTGGCTCGATATTACAGTGGTATGACTAGTTTTTTAACCTAAGGTGCATCGACAGTTTATCTTGAGGGTGTTATAGCTTTATTATACCATAACTCAATCTTCTAGCCATTTGAAATTCTGAGATGTATGTTGGCTATAGCATGTTCATTATAGGAATTAGATCGTACTAATAGAAAATCTATCTACTTTGGTAGATGAGGAATAGACCTATGATGATCATGAGATTGAGTCCTTAAGTCCATGGCCATGGTGGAGTGAAATAATAGAGAAGAGTTTTCTATTAGGATTTCACATCGAACTCGAATCGAATGATCTATTCAGATGATAGGGTGTTGGGTTTAATAAGCTCACATTAACCCTAATCCTGTCAGGGCTTAAGATAGAAGAATCCAATCACACAGGTAGCTACATCGGGAGGTTTACTTTCAATTCTGATGGGTTGCCACCATATACTGCTAGGTGTCGCTGGTAGATTTTGGGAGCAATTGAAATGGTCTTGATGATTGATCATTCTAATTCGGTGATCCAAAAAGGTTCTGATCCATCGAAAGGTGTTTTAATGATGTCAATGCTAGAGATCGTGATATATCATATTACCATATGAAACTAAATCTAACTAAATCATACAAACAAGAGTTTGGATCTAGATGTGATCAATTGGGCTAATCCAATTCGATTGATTTGGATTTGATTCAGTTAGCTTCAAGAAAATCATGCTAGCACATGATTGAGCCTGACATTCTCCTTCTATAGTTTTTTTGATCTAACTCAATTAAGTCAAATTTGATTTGACTCATCCCTGGATTGCGAATGAGTTTTTCTCATCTAGCTAGAACTTATCTAGGTTAGATTAATTCTAGAAATAACTTTATTCTGAAGCATAATTGGACTAAGGTCAATAGTTGACCCAATTGAGAGAATTAAGGGTCATAGGATCTGAGCCTCCTAGAGAATTTTCTAGAGACTATTTTCCTATGATTTTTTGGCATGAGATTGGGTTCGAGTCCTATTTTGGGCATGCTCAATTTGATGGATTTAGGTGTTGCCTACATTGGGTTAAACCAGAGTTTGATTTGTATCAAACTCTTAAGGGAAGAGTCCTTAGGACCCTGGACTCTTCCTTATCCATTTATGACGCCACATGAGGACTTGTTTTGGACTTGTCACTATTTGAATTTGAATTTTTATTTTTAATATCATATAATTTGGATCAGATCTGAGAACTCTCTAATCTGATTAGTTTTTGTAAAAATTTTATGAAAAGTTATGCTACAGATCAAATCGATCTTATGGCAGAAACAAGTTTTTCCTTCAAGAAATCCCTTAGAGAACCTGTAAAGTTGAACTTAAGAAAGTTCAACGGATAGAAAGAATTGACACAATCTAGTAAATATGCAAAACTAAATTTTATTAGATCAAACCCGGAGTCCATTAAAGTGGCACTATTAAGGAGATTCGATAGAGTACCACATTAGCCGAACAGATACTTTGGTATCTAGATCCGAGATGGTGATTCTATTGAGCTCGAAGACAAAAACAAGGATCCGATCACCCATATGGACTATGCAGAGATCTAACTCTGAGAAGTAGCTTGGAGCCATTAAATCTAAATTGGAGTCCATGAAAATTAATAGTGTGTAGACACTAGTTGATTCACCTAAAGGGATAAAATTTATTGGGTGTGAATGAAATTTCAAAGGATCAGAGTAGCGCAGACGGAAAGGTAGAAACCTATAAAGCCCACTAGGCTATTATCTTGGAGTTGGAACATGTATTTCGAACATATGTCTTTATTATAAATAAAGAAGAACCTTGTATTTGTAAGTGGGCAAAAGATTCTGTAGTGTTATTCCTTATGTTGTCTGTGGATAAAATTCTCTTAATCAGGAATGACATTCTAGCATTACAAGGATAAAGATTTAGTTGTCATCTTATTTCTCCATGTACAAGACCAAACATGGTATACTCACTAGAGGTTGTGAGTAGATATCAGTCTGATTTGGATAAGAACCACTAAAAGATTGTATAGACAATCCTTAAGTATTTGAGAAATACTAAGATCCAGTGACTTACATATAAAGATACTGACTTAAAACATGTGGAATATTTTTATTCCAATTTTTAGTCAAATAAAGATGATAGTAGGAGTGTGACGGGTCATGAATTTATCCTAGTTGATGGAGCAATCTGCTAAAAAAGTTTCATGCAGAATACTATAGCCTATTATATTAGTGATGTAGAGTACATCGTGGCATCTGATGCTGCCATATAGGCTGTGTGGTGGCATAGTTCATTAGCAAGCTAGAAGTGGTACCCTTCATCAATGGTCTAGTCCTAATGTAGCAGTGGACCCATTGCTAAAGAACCAAAGATGCACCATAGGAACAACAAACTCTATATTGCTATAACCTTTGATTTTAGATCAGGATGACATCGACCTTTAGAAGATCGATGAAAAAGGAAAACTTTATCGACCCATTTGCTAAGGCCTCGGACGTAAGGAGTTCTACAAACTTAAGTGAAAGATAGGATATTTGATAATATTTTGATTGACTTTAGTCCAAGTGGAAGTTGTTAGAAAATATGTCCTAAAGCCAATCATCTATGTTGTAGATGATTGGAACTAGTATATGAATTATTAAATAATAATAGTTATTTGGCTTATTCATCATAAAAATTCTATCTTTCTTAAATGAACTCCTAAATTTTGATAAAGTAAAATGTCTCATACTTTGGTGTCAGACTATCTGTATTTTTAATATAGGTTTGAAAGTTTTCTGGGTATAATCAAGTACTTATAGAGTTAATGTACGAGTCATGATAGGATTGACCACTTTTGATTAACTTCAGGAAGTGAATGTCTCACTGTGTTTCAATTTAGCAAAATCTAGGCCTGGGTAATCCTCGTGAGGAGTCACGAAATTTGCAAAATTTTAAAATACAATATAGATGACTAATATGAGTATTGATAGCTTACTCTAAGTAGTCTTGAGCATTATTGGTCAAAGAGATGAATTATATGGTAATCATAGACCAGGGTTCTAAGAATGTTGCTTTACATACATTCGACCTATCCGAACATCGGGTACCATTGCTAGATGGTCATTTTGATTGGTACAAGAATTAGTTCCTATACCAGCAACTTAGGTTCAAACCTATGGGGTCATATACCCTAGAGATTGTAACCTAATCAAATGGTTGATCAACAATTTAGAATCGTTCTAAGGTCAAATAATTAATACGATTGATATTTGATCTAATGTAAGTGTTGCAGGATGATGGATTAGCAATTGGATTACTAATTAGCTTAATTCAATTGTGCAATCAAGCTAAGATCAAGTCTATATGAATTAAATTCAATTAGAATTAGTTTGGACTTAATTGGATTAAGTCAATTGATTTATTGGATAAGCCAATTATAGGGAAGAACAAGTCCTTGTTTGACTAGGACTTGAGTGTACCTAATTCTAAATTGACTTGAGATTTAAATCAAATTTAAATATATTTTAAATCTATATTAATTGAGTTTCTAGTTAGACTAGGATCATCTATAATTAGGCTTGCACTAATCCTAGTTAAATTAGGCTTAAAATGGTTTCACCTAATTGAAGAGTCCTAGTTAGACAAGGACTCCTCCCTTGCGCCATCTAAGAAATAATCCCATGCCCCACATATTTATTTTCAGATTATTTACATGATTTTTCCATGCCAATAAGAGCCTCCACCATGATCCAATATCTAGTTGTTTTGAAATTTATTTTGAGTTTGTCAAATTAGGTAAGTGGTTAACCCATGGTTTCTATTTGATAGAATCCTAGAATTCCAAAACTCCTCTCTTCTCTTAGGAATTTTTCCCACGCCCACCAGATTTGTCACCCACTTTTCTCCTGATTTTATGGTGTTTCCTTTTGTTTCTCAATGCACAAAATATTGGGGAGGCATCCAAGAGTTGGGCACCCCCCAAACTTCTTGTTTAAATCCTCCTTTGACTAGATCTTTTGACCTAGTCTTAGTTGGTTATGGCGCCTCCTACAAGATAAGATGTGGGCAACAAAAAGGCCTTGTATTCCATGGTAAAATAGAAGAGAAAGAGGTAGCAGGCATGGGAGATTGAGCCACCAAGATCCTTGATGAAGGGTTCTTCATCATTACATCAAAAGTTGATGTCTTGATGAGACAACGATAAGAGAAGATTGTCTTCTCTTGTGATTTTTTCTTTCTAGTCTTTCCTTCTTATTTATTCTATAATTTTTCTATGAGAAAAATCTGAAAGAGAGAGAGGGAGAGGGTGTGGGCATGAATGCTCCAAGGTGTTGGAGTATGGTGGTATTTTTTTTTTTCGAACATGATCTGATCATATCCTGATGTGAGAAGAAGAAGAGAAGAAAGTCCTCTCTTAGGATTTTTTTGAGAGCCCTTCTGATCATGTCCTGATGTGAGAAGAAGAAGAGATGAAAGTTTTCTCTTAGGATTTCTTTGAGAGCCCTTCTTCTCCATCTTTTATGAAGTTTTTACCATCAAAAAAATCAAAGAGAGAGAAGGCTATGGAGCATGGAAAACTCCAGAGGAGAAGGTCTCTTCTTGTCCTTGCATTGAGAAGCATTTAGGACATCAAAAGTTGATGTGCTGAAAGAGAAGATCAATCTTCTCTTAGGATAGTTTTTGGATCTTTTATTTTTTGATTTTTGGGAGATCTAAGAGTTAAATTTCTCCCTTAATCCTCCTTGTATTTTTCATCTCTTGGAGGATCCAAGAGATCTGATGAATATCTTTTTGATTAACCATCAGGAGGGATCTATGAGAAGCTAGCACTTCAAGTAGATCTTCATTCGACGAACCTTTGATCTATTTTGTAGCTTCATGTGGATTACCTGTAGAGGCCGGATGAGGGTGCAGCTTCAAGCAATAAGAACAACAATAGGACTCAACTATGGTGCTCTTGACCCATGTAATGATAAGAGATTCAATCTCTTCTTGACTTAGATATGATCCAGGGTTTGATCTAGAATTGTTCTAGATCTACGTATTGATTTAATCAATACCAACCATGCTTGATTTATTTTTAGATTTATGTTTACATCATGACATGTCATAGAATCTAGATATAGGATTTAGTGATTAGATCACATGCATAATTAAATTAAATTATTTAATCTATATCTTTCGTTGCTTGTAAATTTAAAAAAAATTTGAAATGTATACATAAAACCCTGCATGTTTTCCAACATAGGGTTTAGCCTCCTCTTTGAACCCTTTTTGCTTGCCTTCTTCTTGCAGATTCCATCCACAAGAAGAAGATAAGCCTTATCCTTCCTGATATGACCGTCTACTATTTTGAGCAAATTTAATAGTTTAGGCAAAGCAGTATTCAGTTTGTTCTTGTGATAGTTCATGATAAACTGAGAAAATAATTTTGGGAGTGATTGCAAGATCAAATCCTAGCTCAAATCCCCATCCATAACAAAATCCAATTGACCTAATCTAGTGATTAGGTTAATTACCATCAACACATGGTCTTGTACGAATGATCTTTCTACCATCATAGCATGGAATAATTGCTTAGATGTCTCATATCTAGCAGTCCTACTCTGTTCTTCATAAAGCTCTTTCAAATTGAGCAATATGGATGGAGTGTCCATGCCATCATGCTGCCTCTGCAACTCATTACTCATAGAGACTAGTATGATATATTTGATAATTAAAGAATCATTTTGCTACATCTTATATATGGCTACTTCCTCCTTAGTAGCATCTTTTCCTACTGGGCTTTAGGTCAGGGGAATCAAGGATATCGGAGAGTTTTTCTTGATTAAGCATAATCTTTAGATTTCTTAATCAGTATATAATTGGGACTGGTCAATTTATTTGAATCCAATATACCATGCAGTGAAAGTGAAGAAGCCATATAGATTTTAATCTACATAATAAAGAATATTATATAAGTAAACAACTCATGATGACAAACATAATTAAATTAAGATTTTAATTTAATTGTGTCTCCCACTATTTTATCGAACATCGTAGCCCTCTTCTATGATGATCGAGAAACTCTAATTGGTTTTCTTAGTGAGATTGAGATCCTAATTCATTGTAAAAGTTTTTGTAGTTGCACAACAAATCTTTTACAAGTTCAAAGGTAGGAAACTTTTTTCAATTGCATCTCATGCAATTCTCAATATAATCATGCCCTCTGAAACATTAGTAGCCTTGTGGTTGCACGACAAACTATTGTATTTTAGTTAAGTTGGACTCTTCATTTCTATATAATCAAATTTGAATATTACTATACTTATGGTTATACAATAAAACAGTATATCCAAAATGCCAAAAGCATCTTAATGCATCAGGACAATATTATGTTAGTCCCCATAATAGGTCTTGTGATTACACAATAAACCTAATATGGTTCATAACATAATAATGACCTAGCATAAAGGAAGGCCTTAACATAGTGAATATAACACTAAGTATCCCAATCAAGAATTAAATTAACCTAACTAGCCAAGTAAGTGGGAGAGAGGTGGGGGTCCCTCCATTGCTTTTCTTAGACACCAATAAATTGACTAGGTCAGACAACAAAATCAATTAGAAACCATGTTCTCATTACCAATCATAAACTACTTTTCTTAGACACTGATTGATCAATTACTTCTAGATTGGTTCTACTTTTGGTTAACCACACTATAACTTCATATAATTTTAAAGAGGGATTGAACTGGTCTTTATGCACATTCTAATTAATTAGCATAAATATAACAATCATATCATTTCATATGAAGCATTTATATGAATTGATCACATCAATCATAACAAATCATAAGCATTCATATTAACAAACTAATATGCAATTTAAAATCCCATCATTCTAGGACAACCATCTAACACATAGCGGACATCCACCATTATGCTAAGGCAATCTTACAAAATGATGTAAATCATAATCTAATTATATATAATTAAATATGATCATATCATATTAATCATTATGCTTTAAAACATTAAGTATAATAATATATGATTTAACCTAATAAGGATGGCTCTGATACCATTATAGGGTTTGATGATCAGGGTGGAAGCATAGATTTTAAAGTAATTTTTAAAAAAATTTCAAAGTTAAACCCTAATATAGGACTATCTTATTAAATTTAAAATCATATATCATGCATTTATAATATAAATTTAGGGTATAGGAACATACCTGGATCACTAAAACCTAACTTGTGTCAAAATTTCAGCAGAGGTTTGACAAGAGTTCCAATAGATGCCCATGTGTTCACCCTCCAACGTTGATCCACAAGAAAATTTGATCAAGCCTGTAGCACTTTCTCAAATTGATTTCTTAAATTAAATTCTTATTACAAGAATTTAATTTGGGCAGAACCTCCTCTAGCCTTGCTTCCTTCCTCCTAGCCTTCTCTTTCTCTTCCTTTATTTTCTTCTTATCTTCCTTATCTTTCTTCCTAGACCCTTGTCCTAAAAAAGACTCCTTGTCTTTATTAGGACTTTGTCTTAACAAGGAAAGGAAGAAAGTTGGACAACATGGAGAGAGAGTTGTAAGAAAGAAGGATCGAGATGAATGCCTTGGAAGCTTGGTACGCCCCCTATTTATAATCTACGTAGGGGCACCACCTAGAATTTCTCACACCCTCAAACATCAAATTTCTCACACCCCTTAACATTACCCATGCCCCATTTAAAATATCTTGACACATGGAAACATATGGGAAAAGTTCCAAGAGACATTCTGCATAGAAGGACTCTTCAGAATTATTTCTATGTTATTTCTCAAGTATCGCGATACTTATTATTGGCACTAATTAATTTTAAGGGATGAGATCTGATTAAATGGCCATCCAATGGCCAACAAAGGGGGTTCCATCTTTAGATATGGCATACGAAATAAGAGTCCACAACCACTTAGACTCTAAGTCCAAGTAGCACCAATTCGAGGATAGGGTGGCTAGGAAGTTCATCCTTATCCAATTTTCAAACAAACACCAAAGTGTTTAATCTATAGAAGGATTCCTTAGGTTCCTCCTCTCAGATCTAAAACCATGCAACTGAAAGTTATGTAGAAAATAAATGGATAAGGCTAAGAAGGAATGGTCCAAACCAATTCTATGCGCCAAATATCCTTCCACATGAACAACCCCAATGCGCCAAGAAAGAGAATCTTTGGCATGTGGGATGCAGATGGGAATGCCTAATCTCGATCTTAGTCAATATGCCAAGGGTCAACCCAATTAATAAACCAAATTTGATTTGGATTAAATTAGATTTAACTAGCCCAAATTGGAATCAAATTTGAATCTGATTCAAATGTTGGTGTTAGGGATTGCAATAAGTGCTAGCATGTTCATCTTGCAAACATGATCTAATCTAATTAGACATTTGATCAATTTTCTTTTTGTGTGACCCATTGGGTACCATCTCTAGCCAATAGTGGGTCCAAGTGTGATTTGACCAAATTTGATTTGGTTCAAATCAAATTAGGTCAAATCAAGTTGACCCAATTTGAACAATAAGAACCCTTTCTAATTTATGATCAAATTAAACTCTTTAATTTGATTGAAATCATAAGATAAGATTGACATCTAGCAACATATTATGTCTACCCAGAAGATAGAGAATTTTGATTAAAATATCAAAAATGCCCTTCAATGGAAAGTTATTATGTAATTCGATCCTACGATCACCTTACATCCCGAATATGACACTGGATATGGAATCATGTCCAATCTAATATAATATTTATATTTCTCTTAATATTAATATGATGACTCAATTAATAAAATATTAAAAATCTTTTTGAATTTTCATCATGCTTTGATCAAAGTCTTCTTGAATCATCATTCGATTGAAGGAAGTAGGATACGATCTCCTCTTACTAGGAGTGATCGATTTCTTATTAACCTACTCACAACCTTCCTATGCAATTCACCATATCCATAACATCCCATATATAACTAAGTCATGAATGAGTATGAACCAAAATATGAATTCATGCATGCAAGGTTCTATGGTAGTCTTAGGTCAAAGAATTATATGCATAACTCCCACTATGAGAAACATCTCTTGACAAGTAGATAAGACTCCATCAGATGTTTTCAAGTTGGATCAATTTAGTAAACCAATTCTCAAATGAGCACCTACATCCTTGTATTAGAGTCTTATATAAGTGATTGTTAGATCAATCATCCTCTCCATCAATCATACATAGGATGTGCCAGTCTTTCCAGAAACATATTGTTCTCCAACTCAATGTTCCATCAAATAGGAATATTTTAGATTAAGGTTTTAAGATTTTAGATCTTACAGGTATGATCTCGTCATAACCCTAAAATCATACCCCTAATCTAGGGATTCATCATAATCTTACATAAAAAATTAAGACACAACATATGATGAAATATAAATGCCTTTATTTA
Source organism: Cocos nucifera (assembly GCA_006176705.1). Taxonomy (NCBI): domain Eukaryota; kingdom Viridiplantae; phylum Streptophyta; class Magnoliopsida; order Arecales; family Arecaceae; genus Cocos; species Cocos nucifera. The sequence continues at coordinate 720,439 of QRFJ01000220.1, read as the reverse complement.
TTTAAAAATATCATTACATGAGTCTGGAAGATAAAAAAATAATCCGTCAAAATACATATTTCAATTGGCTTGTAGGGCATATTTCTTTCAGATGGTATTCAACATCTTTGTTTTATTTGATTGATTACATGATTTTACTTTTGTTTAGCAAGTAATAACTTTCTCAATTTATGCTATTAGCTATTGATGTGTATGTGAAACATGGATTTTAAATGAATCAGTTTCCTATTTCTCCATTGTTAGCTAGTTAATTTATTCACTAGGATGCAAGTCTCATTATGTGTTTCTTTTCTTTTTCTTTGCAGACATAGAGGATCATAGCTTATCATAGCACTTGCATCTTTCATATCCTCAGCATCACTTATACTAAAGAAGGTTGGGCATGTTAGCTTCTTTTTGGGAGATGTATCTTTTGGGGTGATTATATGTGTACTAGTTTGGGTTGTGTAAATTAAAGTGAAAGAGAGAGAAATAGCTTGGCTGGTATCACGTGTTGAAAATGTTGAATAGAATGAATGTTATATATGTCTTACTTGTATTGTATAAGCAAGGCCTAGTATATTGAACAGCACCTTGTGATGATTTTAGGAAATATAGGAGCCAGTTGAAAAGCTTATGTTAATTGATGAAAGTAATAATTAAATTATTTCTTTAAGCAAGTTATTAGTAGATGAATTAAATTTAGTAGCACCTTATTGTAGGAAAAACTAGATTTTCTGCCATATGATCGATCTGATCTGATCTGATCTATAGCAAAAAATTCAAAATTTTTTTCTATAAATTCTAATCAAATTTGAGAGTTTTCGAATCTGAGCCTTATGATCTGATATTAAAATCTAAAATTAAAATTAATTAGGAACAATCTTTGTTATCTTTTAAGATAAACCATTACCCTAACAATGATCTGCTGTAGCTTGAGGTCCCAAAGCTAGCCATGCATGTGCCTGGCCTCTACCAAACTCCACTCAGGCTGGTTCTAGATATCTTCTCCTTTAGGATCTAATCTCCAAAAATAAGATCTAGATTTGATCTGTAGAACCTTCAAAATGAACATTGAAGGCTGCGTGCTCATCTCATGAACACTATCGTCTCTTCTCTTGACCCTTCATGTCTATAGGACTTGGATTTAATTCCCTGCTTTTGCCCAACTATTTAGACATGGAATAGAGGAAGAGAAGTAGAGGAGATGGCATAGAATAGAGGAGGGGGTGGCAGCCTATTGGCATGGAGAAGGGAGAACTCTAAAACCCTAGGGCACAAGGTCTCTTATAGAGAGTCTTGTGCCAACCCTAGAGTCCTATTTGATCAAGCAATCAAATTACTTGATTAAATCAAATTTTAATCTGATATTCCATCCCAAATACTAGGTCTCTACCAGATTTTGTCAACCAAAAATCCCCTAAAATTGTTGCCCAAAATAGATAAGAGAGGAGGGTGGCGCATGCAACTAATCTCTAGAATCTTTGATCTCATCAAGACTCTTTGACCTAGTCATATCGAATTTGATTGGGTCAAATTCTTTGTCCATATGGGATGCATGCCTAAGGGGATGAGCACTCTCCCCTCTCTCATGAAAAACACCCAGGGGCGTGCACCCCTAAAAATTCTCCAGGGTGTGCACATCCCCTATCCCTTCATTCTTACATCCGGGTCAACCATTGATCATTGTCCTAAAAGTTCCAGAAATTAGCAGATCTTGTCCTATTCTCATTCGATGGATTAGGATAAGCCTAGATCAGGTTAGGACAATACTTTTCTGACCTGAACAAGCTTCAGTCAAACTAGGATAGGATTCTCGGGAGAGCCAAATTCAATTTGACTCAATCGAGATGAGCTAAATGACTATTAAAGGAGAATGTTAGGCTTAATCGTATGCTCGCACGATTTTCTTGAATCTAATTTGATCTAATCCAAATCAATCAAACTGTATTAGCTTAATTGATGACATCCAAATCTAAATCCTTATTTATGTGATCCAATTAGGTTCAGTTTCATATGGTAATGAGACATGTCGCGATCTCTATCATCAACATCATCAAAACATCTTTCGATGGATCAGAATTCTTTCGATTCATCCAATTAGAATGATCGATCATCTAGATCATTCTAATTGCTCTCAAAATCCATCAGTGATATCTAGTAGTATATGGTGGCAAGCTATCAAAATCGAATACGAACATCTCAATGCAGTTACCTATATGATTAGGTTCTTCTATAATGAGCTACGATGGGATTAGGGTTAAGGTGAACATGTCAAACCCAACATCCTGTCATATAATTGAATCATTCGATTCGAGTTCGATGTGAAATCCTAATAGAAAACTCTTTTCTATTATATCATACTACCATGGCCATGGGCTTAAGGACTCGATCTCATGATCATCATAGGACTACTCTGGCTCTACCGAGGTTACTAGATCCCATCTTGGTGCGATCTAATTCCTACAACGAACATGTTATAGCCAACATACACCTCAGAATTTCGAATGGCTAGGAGATCAAGTTATGCTATAGTCAAATGATAACATACTCAAGGTGAACTACCAATGCACCTTAGGTCAAAGAACCAGACATAAAACCATAGCATCGAGCTTAGTTATCAATGAGAAGGTAGACTCCCTTATGACTGCATCAGGTGGTCACGCTTAGTGCCCTCATTCTCAATGAGGATCTATACTCTCACTCTAGTGTCTCCACGTCATAGACTCAAGACTCATCTATTCTAAAAAAGTGATCATATACTAATTTTTTGGATTGATCACCACCCTCATGATGATCCTACAATCGAAAGCAGTTTATGAGTTAATTATGAAAATACATATCTTAAATTTTTAACTCCTGAAAATATGTATTATCATCTCCATCAACTCAAAGGATGTATCACAGACACATTACACACAATGTGGCAGAAGAAAATAATCCTTTATTAATTTTAAGTCAAAATTATAAAAATGCTCCTAGAAAGTTTATTACAAGTGTTAGTCAATCTGGCTTCTAGGGCATTCATTTAACAAATGCCCCTTTGATCTAAAGCCAATTGGCTATAAATCTGAGTTCATCTGTTGGAAATTAAGCAGGGTTAAAGTATGCATTTTCAAAATTTTTTTGAATTAAATGGAAATGAAAGCAAAAATTAATCAAATATTAATCTATTGCATGCTATGATCAGATCATGAAACCATACTCAAGATCTAGACGTGCAAATATGTTATAAAAAATTTAAATACGATCGATCAGCAAATCATATTCGTTGATTGACTTATGTTCAAAAAATAATATCTTTGCATACATAGATGATCTCCATGATCTGAATCCATAGGAGGAAGCCCACGATGTTGTACTATAGCCGCACACTTGTCTAACCTCTATGGATAGTCCACACGGAGCTTCTAGTCCCAATCAGCTCAACTGGAGTGCTAGCTCCTTGCCAGGGCCTTCAATGGCTGATCTTGATCGATCAAATCGATCACCTTCATTCTGATCTTTCGAATGCTCTAAAAAACTAGAGTACAATCATTGGAGGATGATGAAGTGGTTGGTGAAGTTTTGTGCTGATCGAACATTTACAGTGCTCAATCTCTCCACCCAAACCTAGAGACCTAATCCTAGGGTTTCACACATCCAAAAACCTTGACGCCTCGATAATGCTCTTAGTCCACTCTTAGATGAATTTTTCCATGAAATGAATTTTTGTGGATAGAGGGACTCTCCCTCTATCGAACACCCAATCTCAAAACCTTTTCAGATGGGTGACAAGAAAAAATAAAAATTCAAAATTATGGTATGCGAGAAGAAAAAAATGGCATAGGAGACTTCCTTTTTTTTCTCTTGAAAATTCTCATGCCTAGATAAGAGTGCCCATCCCTTAGATTTCTCTCTCCAAGAAACCTCTCAGGTAGCCTCACTCCTCACCTCACATGCACAAAAAAATCAGACTTAAATGGGTGACATTCACATGTGAATTCAACATGGAGAGGATAAGATAGGATTGGTTGAACTTGTTTCAACCAATGAATCAAATTAAAATTAAACTCCCTCTTTTCCTTTTCTAACACACAAACTAGGTGTATGATGTGTGGAAGGACTCTCCTTCTACATGCCCACACCCATAAAATCTAAAAAAAATTGCATCAGAACAAAGGAAGGCATGGTGAAGAGATAATAATAAGGAGTTAGAGAAGTTTTAACCACTAACAAATCAATTTGAATTCAAAATTCAATTTAATTTGAATTAGTCCAACTTTTGGACCAAGTCAAAAGCAGAAAGAGAGGAGGAACACAATATTATCTAGGTGTGGGAAACTCTCACACAAATTCTAAATTTGCATGAAGAGTGGCGTGGGTCAAAATAGTGTGGCACAGGGAGAAGGCTTTTAAAACTTAAATTTCATTTCACTTGGTCTAAATTGGTTTCAGCCAAACCAATTATCTAGATCCAATTAAATTAGATTAAATCCAACCAAATTAGACTTAACCCAATCCAACAAAAATTTAATTAAATTAAAAATTAATTAGATCCAAGTTCTGATTAAATAAAGATCGAATCTTCCTTAACGATTAGGTCAACTCATAACCTAATCGGGTCAAATCCAATCGAATCAAATTTAATCAGATTTGATTGAATCCTCATCACTTAATTAAATTGAGCTAATTAGCAATCTAATTGCTAATTAATCCTTCAATAAATATAGTCTTAATTGGATGGATGTCTGAAAAATAGTTCCATCTATATAAAACTCTTGATCGAAGAGTCCCAAATGAGTGGGACTCTTGATCAAAGTATCCGAAATGAATGAAACTCATGATCATAAAGTTCCAAACTAGTGAGATTCTTGATTAGAGAGTCCTAGTCAAGTAGAACTTAGAGTTTCAATCCAGTGGGACCCATAAATGTAGAGTTCCAGTCCAATGGGACTCTTGGTCATAGAGTCCCAGTCCAGTGGGACTCTTGACTATAGAATCCCAGACCATTGGGACTCTGAATTAGTTGTTAGATCAGGTAGGAACTCCTACTATATGTAATCACATAGGTTCAAATCCTAAGCTGATAACAAAGCAACCAATTTTCTATACCAATCGACGTGACCATCTAGCAATGGTACCCAACATCCAAATTGATCGAATAGTTGCAATACAACATCGACGAATCTATGGCATATGGTTATTGTATAATTCATCTCCTTGATCTCAATGCTCAAAAGATGACCTAGGATTTAACCGTAAATCCTGAAAAATCATCTACATTGTATTTCAAAATTCTATGTCCATCGAATGGACCACCTCGATCTAGATTTTGCTAAATTGAAATATAGTGATACATCTGCTCCAATACTTGAAGGGGTCAATCCTATTTTGACTTACACACCGACAGCATAAGTACTTGATTACACCTAGTAACTATCCATCACTGAATTAGAAATTTAGGTAGTCCGATACCTAACTGTAGTGAGTTACATGCAAGTGACCGTGATCATCTCAGGTCTAAGGGATACTTAGACCCATATCCTTCGCAAGCAACTCTTGACAGCAGAGAGCTACGTAGTTAGGTTACATTCAGTGAAATGTTCTCCTACACTTCACCTGCATGCCACACTAGTACATTATACTCCTTAGTTAAGAGGACAACCAATGCATATGGCATGTAACTACCTACACTCGATACGTTGTCATCCTAGGTAACAACGTATCATTTGGTCATGAACAAGTTAAAGGACTAAATGACAAATCCTCCTTTATTGAGTATAAATAGTCCTAAAGACTTCATCACAAAAGAGTTCAATACAGAAAGATGCACAAAAATGATGAAAATATCAAAATAATAATTTTATTTATTAAAAATTTAAGTATAATTTTACAATTAGTTCAACCATCTACAACCTAGATGATTAGCTTTAGGACATAATTGCCAACACCATCTTCTTAAGATGGGCTTCAATCTTCTGCTAGCTTAATGGCTTCATTAGTGGGTCAGCCCATTATCTATGGTGTCGACTCTCTTGATCTTGACATAGTCCTTCTTAAGGTAATCATAGATGAGATGATATTGCCACTCGATATGCTTTGATTTTTGGTGAGACTTGAGCTCCTTAGCTAGGGCTATGTTGCCATTATTGTCACAGTGCAGAGGGACGACATCCGATGGCATCACTCCAACCCTTGTGGTGAACTTCTTGTAGTAGAATACTTCTTTTGCAGCTTTTGATGCAGCGATGTACTCTGCTTCTAATGCAGTGATGTACTCACTTTCATTGTGGAGTTTGCTATTACTGTCTGCTTGGAACTCTTCTAGCTAACAGCACCACCATTGCATATAAATAGACTACCAGAGATTGACTTTTAATCTTCTATATAAAAAATAAAGTTTGAGTCTGTATATCCTTAAACCTAGAGTTCTCCATTCCCAAAGATCAAAAACATATCCTTAGTTCTTCTCAAGTACTTAAGGATATACTTCATAGAAGTCCAATGCTCTTCGCATAGATTCAACTGATACCTGCTCGTGACACTCAAAGCATGGGCGATATTAGGTCGTGTACATAGCATGGCATACATGAGGCTCCCTATTGTCGAAGCATAGGGGGTCTTACTCATGTGTTCAATCTCCTTAGGTGTGTTAGGGCACATCTTCTTTGAGAGATGAATGCCATGTTTGAAGGACACTAATCCCCTCTTATAGATTTCCATGCCGAACCTTTTCAGCACCTTCTCTATGTACATCTTCTGTGATTGACCCAGCATCCAATTCAATCTATCCCTATAGATCTTATTTCTCAATATAAATGATGCCTCTTCTAGGTCTTTCATAGAAAACTCTTTTGACAAACACATTTTGACTAGTCAATATGAAAATATCAATCTTAATCAGGAGGATGTCATCTGCATACAATATGAGAAAAATAATTGTGCTTCCACTGGCCTTTCTGAAGACACAGGACTCTTCATCATTTTTTCTAAAACTAAATAATTTATTTGATCACATCATTAAAATGAGCATTTCAGCTCTAAGATGCTTGCTTAAGTCCATATATGGACCTTTCCAGCTTGCAAACCTTATGATCTTTATTACTAGATATGAAATTGAGCGGCTGTTCTATATAGATATCTTTTTCAAGATATCCATTTAAGAATGTCATCTTCACATGCATTTTTCATATTTCAAAATCAAAATAGGCTACACCAGTAAGCAATATATAGATGGATTTAAGCATAGCTACTGGTGAAAAGATATCTTGATAGTCAATACCTTCATGTTGACTATACACTTTCGCTACTAGCCTAGCCTTTAATGTCTCTACATTTCCATCGACACCTATCTTTTTCTTGAAGATTCATTTACTCCCAATAGGTACAATATCTTTAGGTAGATGTACCAAGATCCAGACTTGCTTAAAGTGCATTGAGTCAATCTCTGACTTCACTGCCTCTAATTATTTCTCAAAGTCGATATCTGATATTGCCTCATCATAGATTTTGGGATCATCACCATGAACCCTATTTTCTGTGAGGAATATTTTCTCTATATTCTCTAAAATGGTATCTTAGTACCTCTTAGGAGGATGCAAAATTCTACTAGATCTACGAGATGGTGGAGGTTGTCTTCGAACTGGCTTAATCTGACTTGGTTCCATAGGTTCCTTAGCTCATTGCTATTCGGAGACTTTTTTCTCAAGCCTAATTTATCGCTTGATGCCACCATCTTGGATAAACTATTTTTCAAAATAGAATGGCATGTCGACTCACAATCACATTATCGTCTTTTGAAAGATAGAAAGAATATCCTAACATTTTTTTACGATATCCAATAAATCGAGCTCTAAAGAACCTAGACTCTAACTTGTCCGCTTGCTGTCTATTGACATGGGCCAGACAATCCCAAATTTTGAGATGACTCAGACATGACTTCTTACTATACCATATCTCATATGGTGTGGTATGAATGGTTTCGGAGAAAATCCTATTTAGTAGGTATATAGCTGTCATTAAACTATGTTCTCAAAGAAACATAGGAAGGTTCATGAAGCTCATCATGGATCAGACCATATCTAATAGGGTCTAATTTTTTTATTCTAAAATCCCGTTGAGTTGAGGCATTCCAAGTGGAGTCCATTGTGAGACTATGCCATTGTTCTTGAGATATTCTAAGAATTTTTAACTAAGATATTCATCTCCTCGATCTGATCAAAGAATCTTAATGGGCTTTTTGATTTATTTTTCTACTTCATTTATAAATTTCTTAAACTTTTCAAAGGCTTCAGACTTATGTTGCATCTGATACACATATCCATACTAAGATAGATAATCAATAAAGATAATATAGTAGACATAATTATCTCTAGTTGGCAAATCAAATAGGCCACACACATCTGTATGTACCAGGGCAAGTAGGTTCATGAACCTTTTCCTATGTCCCATAAAAAAAAGTTTGGTCATTTTGTTTTGAAGGCATATCACAAATCAGATATGAGTCGAAAGTCAACAAACCCATTAGTTCACATTTTTCTAATTTATTAATCCCGTCTTCTGCTATATGACTTAGCCTAAGATGCCATAGATAGCTTTCATTTAGACTATCTCTAGGTCACCTAGATCCTATGGCTTTCATGTTTTGCTCGAGATTAAATATAGGGACATCAACATGCAATTAATAAAGCCCATTAATTAAGAAACAACTTATAATTTTATTTTTTTTAAAAAGAATAGTATAGTGGTCCTTAGAAAAGCTAATTACATAACCTTCCTATGCTAAACAAAAAATTGAAATCAAATTCTAGCTTGTTGTAGGCACATAATAACAATCCCTAAGCACTAAAACTTGATCCATTTTCGATGCGTAGGATCATCCCACCATCCCTCAGCCTCCTGCTCTCCTTAAGACCCTACATAGAAGTGCATAAGTGAGCACTAGAACTAGAGTCAAGCAACTAATTGGACGTAGAAGAAACTATAAGGTTAGATTCAATGATGAGCATACCTTTAGAAGGACCTACCTCCTTGTTCTTTAACTTAGCCAGGTATAAAGGGCAGTTCTACTTCCAATGGCCATCAATGTTACAATGGAATTATTTTTTCTTGTCAGCGGCCTTCTTCTTTAGCTCTCCCTTCTTCTTCTTCCTATCTTCTATCTTCTACTTCTTTGCAGACTTCTTCTTTTCAAAAGACTTTTTTTCAAGGAAGTCCACTCCACAACAAGTATTGAGCCCTTTGAACCTTTCATAGAAAGCTCAGTAGTAACCAGCATGTTCAAAAGTTTAGCTAAGGTACATTGCAATTTATGCATATGAAAGTTCATAATGAACTGCCCATATGCATCAATCAAGGACTATAGGATCACATCAATTTGTAGGTCCTTATCTAACAAGACTCTACATACTGAATAACTCTTGTAGGTGTGCCAATATTTGGTGAGCAGTCTTGATGTCTTCATATTGGTGCTGTAATTCATTTGACATTGAGCCCAATATATAGTACCTAGCTTTGTTATCATCGTCCATCCACTTCTCTAGAGATGCTCTCTATTCAATGGTTGGACGAGCTGATAAAGTGGGAGGGTCTTGATCCAATACATAGGTTACCTTCTCAAAATCCAAAACGATTTTGAAGTTCCTCAGCCAATCTTTATAATTGGATCCAGTCAGTCTGTGGTTATATAAGATTCAGGCTAGAGGGTTGGAGGCAGACATTTTTCTATAGTGAGTCAAAGTTTCTAGTTAGATTTATAATTTGACTTAACTAATTTATATAAAAATTTTATTCTTAAATAAATTTGGGCTCTCACTATTTCTTCAGATCCCTACACTCCCTTGGCAGAGATGAAAAAGTCTTTATGATCATAGATTTCTTATGGGTGGTGTAGTCCCACTAACTAGCTCACCACCTCACCTAACAGTTATTGATGATGGGTCAATCAATGAGTGTATAAGTCTTGTCCAATGATTCTCTAATCATGGTGCACCTAAACCTGATCTCTAATTTATGAAGCTCACCATGCCCGAAATATTCTCCACTCCTTAGTTAAGTCAGATCCACTATTTGCATGAATTGGATTTTTGATTGGGTCTCTTACCATATCCAAAAATTGAGCTCAATCCAACCTCCAATCCATAGCATTCAATGCCTAATAGACATGGTTACGTCTTTCCAGTGCAACTGAACCACTATAACTAGCCGAGACCAATCAACATCGAAAAGGGCTAGCACATCTACAATGGTGGAAGACCTATGATTTAATATTTTCTTAGAAAGATTTAATTTAGATCTTTTAGACATGACTTGACTTAGTCAAAACAATTATGAATAACTTAGTGGCATGGGTTAGCTCGAATTGTTAGCCACCCTAAACTAGAATTGGGTCGATGCAAATGTCCAAGTGAGATCGATTGAAGAGATATGCCATTAACTGGACAAGAACGCATTTAGATTGAGTAGCTCCTAATTAAAAACTAGTCGATCATATCTGCCAAACTTATCTTTAACACCAATTTATCAAACCAGAACTAATTGGGTTAGCCTACAATCTAGGCTAGAACTGCAAAGCCAAATTAGGTGTTAACTTGATCGATCACATGTGACTATAAGTCAACCTTGATCCAGACTTAATCCTATTAGGCTGGTCCAATCTAATCATTCTTGATCCCACCTAACTAACTCTTGATTTGGTTTGATCAACCGCTAGACCTAATTGAGCTATCCATACCCAAAGCTAAATTTATGAAGGTGTCTTAGATTTGAAAATGAAAAAAAAAATAGATTTTTCTGCCACAGGATGCATCTGATCGGATCAGATTTGTAGCAAAATAATTTTAAATTTTTTTCATGATTCAATCAGATCTGAGAGTTTTTAGATTTGATTAGATTGATCTAAAATTTATAAATAAATATAAAATAAAATAATGATTTTTGATATCACCTGATCAGGTAAATTATTTACCCGTGGTGATGATCTAACAACTAATTCGAGGTTATGATTGAGCTGCATACGCATTCGGCATTTACTGTTATCCACTCAAGTCAGATCTAGAAGACTCCTCCTTCTGGATCTAATCTCCAAAGATCTAATTTGGTGTCTTCCCATATAGCCTTCAAATCGAACTCCGAAGGCTGCACGTTCGACTCATGAACACTGTCATCTCTCGCTAATCTTCGCACCAATGGAACTTAGTCTTTGCTTGTAGATTTTGCCCAACTCTTGGAAAGGGAAAAGAGGGAGAGAATCAAATGAGGGAGGCATGGAGATGGAGATTTTTGCAGGGCTTCACCATAGAATAATTTTCATACACAAATAGTTTGTGCAGGGTCTTTTTTATAGACCTAGTCAAGAGTCCCTTCACATGTGTCTTTGAATAGGTCAAATCCAACAAGAAGAAGGACCCATCAATGATCTCCACACCTCATACCACTTTTAATCTGAATTTTGTCACACAAAAATCAGAAATGTGGCTTGGAAAAACTTTGGATAAGAGGCTTGGTGCAGAGATAAGTTTATCTCCTAGAAGTTTGAATATTTCAAACACTTTGACCCATTCAAATGTCAATCAAATGGGTAACTACCCATGCCTATCCATTAGGGGAAAGCAATAAGAGGGATGTGTGCCCTCCTCTCCATGTTAATCCCATCAAGGGCGCGTGCCCCAAGAGAATTCCCTATGGGTGTGCACCAATACTTTAATTCCTGCATGATCGGGTCAAAATTTGACCTTTGTCCTATTCCCATCTTATGGGATTTAGGACAAAATCTTTTTAAGTCCCATCCAATGGATTCCAGGCAAGTTCTTATCAAGTTAGAACAAGCCTTGATTAGGCCACGACTAGGTCCAGTCAGATCAAGAAAAATTCATTTAGAATTTTTGGGAGAGGCTGGTCCAAATTTCATCTCATGAGTTTAGGACAAGTCCTAATCTAGCAAAGACAACCCTTATCCTGTTCCAATCTTATAGAATTTAGATCAAGCCTTGATCAGACCAGGACAAGATCTAGTCAGATCAATATAAATCCCTATAGAGTTTTTGGATGAAGCTTATCCAAATAGTTCCAGAAATTAGCAGGTCTTGTCCTATTTCCATCCAATGGATTAGGACAAGCCTAAATCAGGTTAGAGCAAGACTTTTTTCTTTGGCATAAGTTCCAATCAGAATAGGATAGAATTATACAAGGCTCTCAAATGAGCCAAATCCAATTTGGCTCAGTCGAGATGAACTAGAAAGATTACAGAAGTAGAATATTGGGTTCAATCACATGCTAGCATGATTTTCTTGACCCCAATTGGATCTAATCCAAATTAATCAAACTGGGTTAGCTCAATTAATGACATTTAGATCCAAACCCTTATTTGTGTGATCCAGTTAGATTTAGTTCTATATGGTAATGGGACATGCCTTGATCTCCATCACCGATATCATCGAAACATCTTTCGATGGACCAGAACTCTTCCAATTCACCTAATTAGAATTGTCGATTATCAAGATAATTCTAATTGATCCTAAAATCCACCAGTAGCACCTAGTAGGATATGATGGTAATCCATCAGAATCAAAAAATGAACCTCTCAATGTGGCTATCTATGTGATTGGGTTCTTCTATCATAAGCCCCAACGGGATTAGGGTTAAGATGAACTCATCAAATCCAACACCCATCATATGAATGAATCATTCGATTCGAGTTCGATGTTAAGCCTGAATAGAAACTTCTTTCTATTATTTTATACTATCATGACCATGGGTTTTAGGACTTGATCTCAAGATCATCATAGGATCACTCATCCTCTACCGAGATTGATAGATCCCATCTTGGTAAGATCCAATTCCTACAATGAACATGCTATACACTACTAGAAAAAGGGTCTATGGCAACGCATACTATGACAGTAATTTTCGAAACCATTGCCATAGATCCTGTGGTAGTGGTTTTCGTTAATCGCTGCTATAGGTCGGACCTATGGCAGCGATTTTTATTACCGCTGCTATAGGTCCGACCTATAGCAACAGTTAGCGAAAACCGCTGCCATAGGTCGGAGCTATAGCAGTGGTTATAAAAAATTGCTATCATAGATCGATCTATAGCAGCAGTTAGTAGAACCACTACCATAAGTCAGACCTATAGCAGTGGTTAGTAGGAACCGCTGCTATAAGCTTATTTTTGGCAACGATTAATTATAACCGTTGCCATATATTTTTTTCTTTAAATATTATATAATTTTAAAATTTAATATTCATCTTCATCATTTATTATCTAAATAATTATCATTAGAGTATCATCGCAAAAGGTTGCCTCGATCTGATGGCCCTAGCTTCATTGATCAAAAAAATTTGATTTCGATGACCACGAATGATGATGCGATGATCTAATAGATGGAGTCCTCCAATGGATTCAAAAATCTACAATGATGATCTCGATAATATTTATAGCATACTTTCAAAATTTCACTTCAATCAGATATCGTTATCTTAGTCAATTTAGTATAGGTTAGTTTCGACCGTTAAATGATAAATGATTGATCAAAGGACCAAACGGTGTTCAATTATGAGATAATTTTTTTTATAAATGATCTTGGATACTACTTTAATTATTTTTTATGATGGTGATTATAAAATTCAACTCATGAGATGAAGAATTATCTAAAACTATACATCTCTTGAAAATCATTCTGAAACTTCACTAGTTGTTATGCTCGTGCTTTTGCAATATCTGCTTAACATGAATAGTTTATACGAAAATGATTTAAATTTTACTATCATCACCATATAAAATATTTAAAATTATAATAAAGATTATTTAACTAAAAAATTATCTCATAATCGAACATCGTTTAACCCTTTGATCACTTATTTCTAATTTAATGGCCAAAATCATTCCATACTAAATTGACCATGATAACAATATCCGATTGAAGTCAAACTTTGATAGTATGCTACAAACATCATCGAGATCATCATTGTAGATTTTTGGACACATCAGAGGTCTTCATCTATCAGATCATTGCATCATCATTCGTGATCATCGAAATCAAATTTTTTTGATCGATGAAGCTAGGGCCATCGGATCGAGGTGATCTTTTACGATGATACTCTAATAATAATTATTTAGATAATGATTATTATATAATTATTTAAAATTATATAATATTTAAAAAAAAATTATTTTTAACCTACGACAGTGGTTATCAAAAACTGCTGCTATAGATCTACAGCAACGGTTATAGAACCGCTATCGTAGATCCATCACAGCAGTTTTGGGTAATCACTGCCATAGATTTATGGCAGAGATTTGATAACCACTACCGTAGGTTAGGTTAAAAATCTTTAAATTTTTTCTACTTCCCTTCCATGCGTGCTCAATCTCTCTCTCTATCTCTCCTCCTTCTCTCCATCGTCGGTGAGGTTTCTTCCCCCTCGATGGATGCCGTCCCTCCTTTCCCCTCGATCGACGCCGCCCTTCCTTCCCCCTCCCCCTCTGGGCCCCCATCCCTAGCCGTCCCTCCTTCCCCCCATCCCTGGCTGCTCCTCCCCACCACCCACCACCCCCACCCGGCCCCCCAGCCCCAACCCTCCCCTCGGTCGCCCCTCCCTCCCCCATCCTCGGTTGCCCATCCCCGCCACATTGCCACCCCCCAGCCCCTCTATCTCTGGCCACCCCCCCCGCCACCCCTTCCCCCCATCCCCGACCGCCCCTTCCCGCCACCCTACCACCCCCCAGCCTCCCATCCTCGGTTGCCCTTCCCTGCCACCCCACCCCCCACACTCCTCCTTTCGATCGTCGATGCTTCCATCACTATGCCTACTGAGCCACCTCATCACTATGCCCCCTCCCCTAAGCCCCCCATCCATAGCTGCCCATGCTTTCTCTTTCCTCTTTCTCTCTCTTCTCTATTTCACTATCTTACTTTTATTTCATAGGTTATCTCTAGTGCCGTCGTCCTCCTCTAGCATCTTCGCTGGTGACCCATGGAGCTTTCGATGTGACCCACTCTCTGTAGCCATAAGTATAATTTTTTTTTAAAATTTTATAGTATTATTTATTAATCATGTATATTTATAATAATTTATAAAATATTTATAATAAATATTATAAATATTTATTATAAATATTATAATTATCTGCATGCCATAGTTTTTGTATCGTGCCATGGTGGTGGCCTTGGACTGTGCCATGTTGGCGGCTGTGGACTAGATCTATCAACAGGTTTGGTTTGGATCGAAATCTAGATATTCAGATTTGAACCCAATTTTAATTATCAGTACTAGATTCAAACCCAAATACCCGATGGGTCTGTACTTGAAGATCAGATCCGAAACCTAATGGATCTCAGAAGGTCGGACCTGATTCTGGGATCCAAAACTAAGAAATGGAGCAACTGAGAGGGAGATCGATAGATTAAGAGAGGGAGGGCCGGTCGCTTGTCGGCCACCGACAAGGGAGACCGAGAGTGGGAGGGAGGGAGAGAGGGAGGGGGTCTAGACTCGCCACCATCACCGACGAGGGAGATTGAGAGAGGTAGAGAGGAAGGGAGGGATCCAACCTCACCACCATCATTGGGAGGGAGGGGGTCTGGCCTCGTCGGTGAGGGAGATCGAGAGAGGGAGAGTGGGATATTGAGAGAGCGAGAAAGTGAGGGAGGGGGTCTAGCCTCATTAGCATCACTAGGAGGGATGGGGTCCTGCCTTGCTAGTGAGGGAGATTGAGAGAGTAAGAGAGGGAGGGATGGGGTCCGATCTCGCCGGTGGGGGAGATTGAGAGAGGGAGAGAGGAAGATTGAGAGATGGAAAAGTTGGGAGGGAGGAGTTTGGCCTCATCGGTGTTAGTGATTCATTGGAGCCTAAAGAACCATATATACTTGACTCCCAAGCTAGTCAAGTCTTCTATGTTAGTGATTCCTTGGAGCCTTAATGGGTTGTTGTTGTGAGGATGGTGCCTAGGCATATTTTTGATGATACCGAAGTTGATGACGATATTGGACCATGCATGCAAAGCACTCCTCTAGGATAAAAATTATCCAGTACTGTCGAAGTCCCAGACACATTTGTTAGGAGCAATAGTGATGTCCATATTATAGATGCCACTAGGTGATGGCTTCAACATTCTGGTATAAATTATTAGAGTCTAATTATTGATTTTTATTTGAATTTTTCTTTATATCTTTCTTATTATGGTCAAAGAGCTCTCTTTCTTCTGATCTTTGAAAGCTTAAGAAAAATGTGTGCCATGTCGGTAGGCCATGCCATGCCGTGCCATATCGTATCGTGCTGTGCCGTGCCATGCCATGCCGTGTCGACCACTAAAAGAACCCCCATCTGGTATAAATATTAGTGACTATTTATTGATGCTATACTAATATTATTGTTCAACATGTCATATTGATTAATGTTCATTAATGTTGTAGGTCACGATGGCACCAAAATGCCATCTAGCTTGCACCCCTGTCCCTCGGTAGGTTACGCACAGTTCAGAATCCGAGGAGCAATCGAAACATACTCTGTCCACCTCGGCATCGGCTACTCAGGGATCTCCACCGCTGACATCTACTCCATCGACGGCATCTACTCCATTGGCGGCATCTACTCCACTGGTAGCTGAGCCTCTATCGTCACCAATATCTAAGAAACATGCTACTACGTAAGCATTTGAGTGTATGTTTTTATTATATTAGGACAACTTTATTTTTTATATAGTATTTGTACACTTATATATTTGCATAATGTATTTGCATTATGGGTGCATCATCCAGTTGGATATTTCATAGTCCCACATGTATGGCACACGTGTGGAACCGCCAGCATCAAGTGATGGTCTATTACGATGCAAAGGGGAGGTCGGTAGGGGAGACCATGCGGGAGATGCATTCCTTTTTTGGAGTCCTTGTGAGGCAGTCGAACATCATTCCCGTAGAGCCCAAAGATTGGCGTTTGATGGATGCTGCCGTCAGGGATAGGTTATGGGAGAAGATATGGGTAAGTACGTACATCTTAGTTATATTTATGCATTTTATATGTTTATGTTATATAGGTTTGATTAGAATAATTTTATAACTGATTTTTGATAACTTTGTGCAGAGGAGGCACGACTTCTCTGATCATGAGAGGGCTCGAGATGCCCGACTAAGAAAGATCGAAGAGTTGTACCAAGGTTACAAGATCAAGCTCCATAGAGGATAGCTTGAGCACCGACAAGACACTCCGGAGGAGCTTGTTCTCTGGATACAGGATTGTCCTTCGAGTCAGTGGGAAAAGATGGTTAAATACCGGAGGAGCCAGGAGTTTGAGGTAAAATTTCTAACCTTTAAATTTTTCAATATGCTTAAAGTTTTATTTAAATATTTTTTAAATATTTACTATTTTTTTGAATACTTATTAGGCTACATCCTATCAAAATCGAGAGAACTATGCAGCCCAGGAGTATACGCACAATTTAGGTCACGAGTCTATGGCCAATCATGTGCATAGAGAGGTAATTAATTCTAAATTTTAGTAGATAAATTAAATTTATATTTTTTATCATCTTTCTGATAAATTTATTTTTTGCTATAGCTAATGAGAGATGGAGTGTGTCCAGCCATAGCGAGATCTTTCGATCCTACCGCACGGACAAGATGGACAAATCGATGAACACCGCGATCGGGTGTAATTTTATAAATATTAAATATATTAGTATATATGATTAATATTATAGTATTTCTTATAAAATTTTATTTTAATTTATGATTACAGGATCAGTTAGATGCACTCATAAGCAAGGGCCCGGATACCTCTGGGGTCCATGACCATCTATCTTAGGTCTTGGGGCTTGAGCACTCTGAGAGGATCCGATGCAGGCTTTGACACACGCCGATGAGCTACTGATCCGAGGCGAGCATCTCCTCATAGACTTCTAGTGTCGTCAGTTGGGAGGAGCTTGAGGAGACGTTGGCATGGGTAAATCATGTTGTGATGCGGGCAGATCGGACTGAGGAGCATGCATCTCATCTAGAGGGCATCGTGAGAGACATGATGTCGATGCTCAACATGCATTTTGGAGTCACGAGCTTCGAGAATATGTTGGCCTACATTCCAGCTCTAGCACCGACTTCGGCTCCGACTCCTGATGACGACGATGATGATGTAGATTTAGAAGACTTTTGATGTATTTTATTTTTTCAAAAATATTATAATAAATTTTATTCGATAATAAAATTTTAGCATTTTAGAATAATTTTTATATTTATTATATTTTTTTATGTTATATATCTATATTTATTAAGTAAAATATATAAAAAATAAAAATTTTAATTTTTTTAATTATTCAAGATCTATGATAGTGGTTTTATAATCGTTGCCATATCCGTGCCAACCGTGACCATTCATTTCTGGTGCAAACGAAGCTAACCGCTACATTAGACCTATGGCAGCGGTTAAGAAACCACTGCTATAGATTACCTATGGCAGCGGTTATGTAATCGCTGCCATAGATAACCTATGACAGTGGTTACATAACCGCTGCTATAGGTCGATCTATTACAGTGGTTTATAAACTACTGCAATAGGCTATCTATGGTAGCAGTTCAAACAACTACTACCATAGAGCTATGATGATGGCTGCAGTAGCAGCGTTAGAGAACTTCTGCTATAGCTTATGGCAGCAATTTTTTAGACTACGGTAGCGGTTACGAACCGCTGTCGTAGTCCTTTTCTATAGTAGTAATAGCCAACATATACCTTAAGGTTTCGAATGGCTGGGAGATCGAGTTATGGTATAGTCAAATTATAACAACCTCAAGGTAAACTATCAATGCACCTCAGGTCAAAGAACTAAAGACACACTATAGCATCAAGTTAGTCATCGATGAGAAGATAGACTCCCTTATGACTGCTCGAGGTGGTCATGCTCAGTGTCCTTGTTCTTAACAAGTACCTATACTCCCGCTCCAGTGTCTCCATAATATAGACTAAAGATACATCTACTCTAGAAAAGCGATCATGCACCAATCTTCCAGATCGATCATCATTTTCACTACGATCCTACAATCGAGAGCAGTTTATGAGTTAATTATCAAAACACATGCCTTAAATTCTTAACTCTTGAGAATATGTGTTATAATGCCCGTTAACTCAATAGATGTATCACAGACACTTTATACATAATGTGATAGAATAAGTAATCTTTTAATTAATTTTAAATCAAAATTATGAAAATGCTCCTAGAAGGTATTTAACAAGTGTCGGCCAATCTGGCTTCTAGAGCACACATCTAACAAACTCCCACTTGATCTGAACCCAATTAGCTACAAATCTAGATCCCATCTTCTCAAGGTGGGCTTGGATCTTCTATGGAACTAAAGGCTTCATCAGTGGGTCAATGGTATGGTCAGTGGAGTTGACTCTCTTAACCTTGACATGTTTCTTCTCGAGGTAATCATGGATTAGGTAGAACCATCTTCTTAAAACTCTTCCAACTTACAGTACAACTATTGCATAAAAATAAATTTTCAGATATTGACTTTCGATCATCTATGTCAGACATAAAGTCTGAGTCTACATATTCCTAGATCTAGAGTTCACCATGCTGAACCTCTTCAACACCTTCTCTATATGAGAGACCTAGCATCCTCTTTAGTCTATCGTTATAGACCTTAAACCCTAAAACATGGGATGCCTTACCTAGATCTTTCATAGAAAATACCTTGCATAATCATACTTTGACCTATGTCAATATGGGAATATCATTCCCAGCTAGGAGGATGTCATCCACATATAATACAAGGAAGACAACAGCACGTCTACTGACCTTCTTGAATATACTTGATTTCTCCTCATTCTTGATGAAACCAAATGATTTGATTACATCAACCATTCCAACTCTGAGATGCTTGCTTAAGTCCATAGATGGGCCTATGCAGCTTGTAGACCTTTGTGATCACCATCACTAGATATGAAAATAAATGACCATTCCATAAATATCTTTCTTAAGATATCCATTTATGAACTCCATTATCACGTCCATCTGCCATATTTCATAATTAAAATATACTGCAATAGCAAGCAATGTGTGGATGGATAGCCACTGATGAGAAGGTATCCTGATACCCTTTCTCCACTAGCCCAGCCTTGAATGTGTCCACATTCTCATCTGCACTTATCTTTTTCTTGAAGATTCATTTACACCCAATAGGTACTATATCTTCAGGCAGATCTTTCAAGATCCTGATTTGGTTCAACCACATTAAGTCAATCTTTGACTTCATTGCCTTTAACCAATTCTTGGAGTCAATATTTGATATCGCCTCATTATAGATTTTAGGATCATCATCATGAACACAATTTTCTATGATGAACATTTTCTCTACATCCTCTAAAATAGTACCTGTTGGTGCAGAATCTAGTTGACGCATGAGCAGAGCTAGAGCGGAAAAGATGTGGTCACCGTTGGGGACCTGCAAAATAAAGTCTCATTTGGAGTCTAGGATGACGGCTCTGATAGGACTCTTTGATGATCAAGTCAGCTCTTTTGGCCAACAAAAATGGAATGCTTAGGAAAGAAAGTCGTAGAGTGCTGAGAAGGAGAAGATGGCTTAGAAAAACGTATTTAGAGGATCTATTTTATAGACGTAGCATGTAACAAACTGATGGTGATAGCCATAACCATCTGGTAGTGGGCCGTTCGGGACCCCATGAAGTTTGTTACGGAGAGTGGTGTCCATTGTCACGACTTGCCCATCGAGAGTGGTGTCCATTGGAGATTAACTATCAAAGTTTGGATGAAGTTGCACTGGTGGTGAAGAGCTCCAAGTCACAATGATTCTAGAGAAGTTCAGGCTCCTTTTGGGTTGTTTGCATGTAGGTCGACTTGCATTGTATTGAGAGTCGGACTTACATAGATAATGAGGTCCTTCTAGATGACCATAGGGGGTTTGACAAAAAGGAATTCTCCTTGTTGATCGATGGAATCTGGCTACGAAGAGTGTAGAAGGCCTGTAACTGGAGGAGTTTGAAAGGAGATCCGATGGAGGAGTCTGGAAGGAGTTCAACTTACAGAGAAGCTAGATGAAGGAGAAGTCCGAAAGGAGGAGACTTGTGGATAAGCCCGACCGAAGGAGAAGACCTACAGAGAAGCCCAGCTGAAGGAAAAGTCCGAAAGCAGTTCAATTGGTGGAGAGGTTCGAAAGGAGTTCGATTGGTGGAGAGGAGTTTGGCAAGAGAAAACTTGCAGAGAGGCCTGATTGAAGGAGAAGTCTGAAAGGAGGAGACTTGTGGAGAAGCCTGATCGAAGGAGAAGTTTGACAGGAGTGCGACTGGTGGAGAGATCCAGAAGGAGTTTGACTGGCCCCCAAGCTGGCCAGGCTAGACTGTCCGGGGGCTGCTCTCACTGTTCAAGTTCATTCGAAGGGGATCCAATGATAGGAGGGTGATCGATCGCTTTAAGACTTGACATTTAGCCGAACTTCGATGAGAGTGGGTTTATCCCAAACAATAGTCCCCCTATTCTCGAGTTCAAAATTCAAATGAAGAGAGTATAGATGTGACTGCCGAAGTTCTTTTTAGTCTCTCGCATCCATCAGGATAGGATGTCTTGACGTCTACTATGCTGGCATCGAAACTTCATAAATACGAGGTGATCCGAAAAGATATTTTTTTAGCCTCATGTTGAAACTCTATCCAAGGTACAATGCAATTAAGGATTTGTCCATCATCAGTTCTCTGCCATGATGAGTGGGATATGCAGCGCACACAGATCGACCAAATAAGATATGCGATCATAACTGTCTTGGGCTTCCCTTGGCTATTAAAGGCTCTCTTCCTCCTCCGAAGTCCATTCTGCCTGAGTCTTCTTCCTTCCTTCCTAAGTCCTCGTCTTCCTTCTGCCCGAGAGTCTTGATTCCTTCACACATCCCGTCTGCTCCCAGGCACTCTTCTGTTAGATTTTCATCATGCCCACCATCTTCTCACCTTTCTTAGTCAACTTACGTTAGATTCTTGATCCTTCTCTTTGAGCATTCACGCTTCTTAGATTTCTTGCTCTTTCAATTTTCTCTAGGAAGTTTTTGTATTTTATTTTTCTTGATTTTTGGAGACTTTTCTATGATTTATTTTGATCTGTATGTCTTCCAAAATCTCCTAATCTATCGATTCATGGAGCTCATCTGAGCCGACCTTCTTAGACCCCATTCCTCTAGCCGAGGTTAATCCTAGGAGTATGTCCCATCAGTCTTTCATCCCATATACCATTTCTTTTATCCTTAACTTTGAACGACCTCTCCCTGATTAGGGTACAATACGACATCCCATTAAAGTACAACCTTGAACTCCTTGGGTCAAGCGACCATGCTAGTTTGCCTCTAGCCGGTCAATTTTATCTGTATCTAGAAGCCTTGCGTGCCAGGCTTCGACTTCCAATTCCACCTTTTGTTGTCACACTTTTTCACTTTTTGAACATTTCTTTTACTTCCATCATACCAAACTCCTATCGATTTGTAATTGGCTTTCTTTTCCTTTGTCATCAAGCTGAAGTCTGGCCAACTATCTCATACTTTTGAAATTTTTATACCTTCAAGTGCCATCCTTCCACAAAGGACTGGTGGTACTTCTCCCCCTAATTCAATAAGATGGGATTACTGAAAAGTGCTCCTTCTTCCATTCATAACTAGAAGAAGAAGTACTTCTTCATTCGATGTCAAACCTTAATGCTTGACCTTCCTCCTTGGGGCTTTCTTAGGGAGTCAGTCTGCCGAACCCCTAGTTTAGATGGAGTCAACCTCGAGTCTTCAAGCAAACTCAAGGCATACTGAGCTTCTCTCCTTTTTGATCTTCTAAAGGAGTAGACCTTATTCAACCTTTTCCTGAGTCCTCTTAACCCTATCAGTATTAAATGTGTTTATATGCATATATATATATATATATATATGAACTCTCATGAAGTTTCATATGTACCTTGGCTAACTATAGTTTTGTCTTTGTTGTAGAGATGGATACTGATGCTATGGAAAGGCTCACCAAGGGCCTTTATGCCTAAAAGAAGAGAAAGGGGGTTGTCCCAGGTGGAAGTTCAAAAAGGGTGAAGGTCGGTGGCTTGAGTTCCAAGGTTTTGGATGTCCCAACGACTGCTCCTGAAATTATTCCAAGCATTGAGGTCCTTTCAATCACCGAGGGCAATGTTGGAGGTGTGAGCTCTTGACCTCCCGCATCCTTGAGCATCCCCATAGGGGGACCAATGGCGAAGCCCCCCATGGAGAGGGAAAGAGGGGATGGATGATAAGAAGAAGAAGAAGGCCGCTATCGTGAAGATGGCTTATAGGGCTGACCCGGACGAGTCAAGCAACAGCGACGATGACAATCTGGGGCTGGACCCCTTCGTTAACCTAGACATCATCCAAGATCTGACTGACATGTTTGCCCAACTAGAGAGGTGGACCGCCTAGCAGATCTCGATCGAATGTAGTTTGTTCGGGAGTTTCTTGGAACTTTTCTCAAGGTAATCATCTTGCAGCATTTTTTTTTATTTTTCTTCCCTTCTTTTCTTTATCTTATTATGACTCATCCATGGCAGTTGGGCCACTACATACTTGCCTACCTAAAGAGGGAAAATTGCCAGGAGGTGGAAGCATTGAAGGTCTAGGTGGACCTTCAAGCTGAGATCGATTGCCTTCAGGGGAAGGTTGCCGAGGCTGAGCACCTTGCGAAGGAGAAGGTGGCAGAAAATGAGAATCTCTAGGAAGCACTTCGAAAGGAGGAGCTCATCTTGACCGAGCTCAAGGATGCATTGGCTTTGGAGGAGGAGAAAAAGAAGGAGGCTGAGATCAAGGTCGATGAGCTAGAAGTTAAAATATCAAAGTCTATTTCGATGGTGGCAACCTAAGCCATGGAGAAGTTCAAGGCCTCTTCCAAAATAAAAGACTTAAATATTGCATTCAGCCAGAAGGTGTTCATAAAGATCTTCGAGCTCTGTGAAGGTAGGATGGTCCGAAAGTTTCCTGAGCTTGATCTCAGCTTCTTGAAAGAGGAGCCCAATGAAGAAACTGGGCCATCCAGCATTGCAACTAACCCCTCCCCCGATAAAGTGGTCTTCGAATCCTCCTAGCCTACTGCTGAGTTGTCCGAGTCAACGCAGAAGCTCAAGGTTGTCTCTGAAGCACCGATTGAACCCGTTCCCAAGCTCGTGGCTACCCCTGGAGTGTTGAGCTCCTCTGCTACTTCTCCTTTAGAGTTCGAGGGCTTTTAGTAGTTGTATTTTCATTTTTGCTTTATCCTGTACTCAAAAAATTTTGAATCAATGAAAGTAGAACTTCTTTTAATCAATAGCTTAGAGTGCTTTTCGTGCATTGGATGCAGTCCCCCATTGACGCCGAGCTGCTACCTCAGGAAATTTCTTTAAAATTGATAGTTAAAAATTTAAAGAAGGAAGTTCACCACTTGTGAAAGAAATTAAAATAGGCCAAAGATGAACTTCAAAAATCTAGGAAGAATGCATCGGAGGCGACAATTGAGGTTACCCAACTTCGTAAGCTACATATGAAAGATTCCATGACCTTCGCCATTAAGAAGGGCAGCTTCGAGAGAGAGTTAGTGGAGCTCAAGAAAAGTGCTAGTGATAAGTCTTGGGTGTTAACAGTGAAGGTCAGCTCCCACGAAGTTGAACTCCAAGTGGCGAAGGATAAGATTCAGTTATTGGAGGGGAGTTCACCGTGGTCTGCTGATAAGGCACGATACGAGTGGGATTGGTCAAAGAAGTTCTCTACGCTTTAGAAGCAGTTGCATGATGTCGAGCTCACTTATGATATCTATCAATTGGATTGGAGCGAGAGGATAACCATGCTTGAGCAAAAGCTTCATGCTGCTAACAGCAAGGTAGCTTGGCTCTAAAAATAACTCGATGACAGTCACCAATCTGGTGTGAGGAGGGGATTAGAGCAGGTTGCCTCCTTGACAAGGACTTTGGGAGAGCTCTCAAAAGTGGTTGGGAGGAAGAAGGCTGAGTTTCAATGGTTGAAGATCTAGTTGTTGTGCGAGCAGTAAGCCGTTAAGAATGCTGAGGTTGAGTCAAAAGTTTTGAGGAGAAGATTACGTGAATATGAAGAGAACTATCGTAGGACTGACAGAATGTTCCACAATAAATTAATAAGAAGAAAGAAACTCGAGGAGATGGTTGCCAGCCTAAAGGAGTCCTTAGTGATGGCCAACAGCCCTAGGTCCAAGGAATTTGATCCTTCTTAGGACTTCAGCTTCATCTTGCTTCTTCTCTTTTCATTTTTTTTATATACGGTCCTATAGACCTTTACATTTACCTTCACCTTGTAATCAGTTTTGTCTTTAATAAAACAACATTTTCTCCTATTGCCCTTCATTCTATACGAACTAAATGTTTGTTGATTGCTTTATATGCCTTACTTCATCTTTCATTGACGTGGCTGTTGGATGTGTTAGCCCGAAGATCTGATCTCGCATCAGAAAAAGGTTCATTGCCGAACTTCATTTTTATTAGGATGAGGTTCTCGAGATGAGGTCTTTTTCCTTTCTTCTATTCCTTACAGGATCGTAGGGGCATGAAAGGGCTGTAGGGGCATGTTAGGGCCGTTGGAAGGGCCTCTCCTCTCATCTCGTCTAAGATTAATGAGGACTTCACTTTGCTCATGTTAGGATGAGTTTCTTCTTCTATTCTTAATAGGACTGTAGAAGCACATTAGGGCTATTGGAAGGGCCTCTCCCTCATCTCGTATAAGATTAACGAGGTCTTTGCTTTGCTCATATTAGGATGAGGTTCTCCTCCTGTT
Organism: Cocos nucifera; assembly: GCA_006176705.1. Taxonomy (NCBI): domain Eukaryota; kingdom Viridiplantae; phylum Streptophyta; class Magnoliopsida; order Arecales; family Arecaceae; genus Cocos; species Cocos nucifera. The sequence continues at coordinate 694,712 of QRFJ01000220.1, read as the reverse complement.
CCTAAAAGGGCTGTAGGAACATGTTAGGGCCGTTGGAAGGGCCTCTCCCCTCATCTCTTCTAAGATTAACAAGGTCTTTGCTTTGCTCATGTTAGGATGAGGTTCTCCTTCTATTTCTAATAGGGCTGTAGGGGCACATCAGGGCCATTGAAAGGGCCTCTTTCCTCATCTTGTCTAAGATCAATGAGGTCTTCGCTTTGCTCATGTTAGGACGAGGTTCTCCTCCTATTTCTAATAGGACTGTAGGGGCATGCAAGGGCTATCAAAAGGTCCTATCCCCTCATCTCGTCTTAGATTAACGAGGTCTTCTTCTTCATTTAAGAGCAAAGTTCGATCAAACCATTTTCTATAATGACACAATTTCATAGATAGAGATATTGAATAGGAAAAATTTTATTAAGGTCGGATTATTGGTATACATTTATAATTTCTCTAAACTCTAGGGTCATGAGAGAGTTGTCCCTCCGAAGTCCTTCAAATAATATATTCTAGGCTGGATGACCTCTTTGACTTCATATGGGCCTTCCCAATTTGGCACAAGCTTTTCTTGGTTCTGTGGTTATGAAATAGCTGCTCGTCGAAGCACCAAGTCTCCCACTTTGAATACTTTATCTTTGACCTTTGAGTTGTAGTAGTGAGCTACTTTCTATTTGTAGGCTGGCATCCGGATCCGAGCATCTTCTCTCTTTTCTTTCAGTAGGTTGAAGTTAGCTCGAAGATCTTATGAGTTCTGCTGCTCATTAAATGCCACAACTCACGTTGACAGGAGTTTGATTTCGATCACAATGATTGCCTCTATTCCAAAGGCCAACGCAAATGGTGTCTCCCCAGTTGGCAATCTCTGGGTAGTTCAGTATACCCAAAGAATGTGATAGAGTTTATCTACCCAAGTCCCCTCGCTTTCTTGAGTCTTGTCTTGATATCTTGAAGCAAGATTTTGTTGGTCACCTCGACTTCGTCATTTTCCTGTGGGTGAGTCACTGATGTAAGATTGCGAGAAATATTCAGGTTCTTATAGAACTCGGCAAATTTTGTTCTGGCAAACTATCATCCATTGTCTGTTACGAGAGTGTGAGGAAGGCCAAACCTGCAAATAATTGAATTCTAAATGAAGTCCTATACTTTGGCCTTAGTAATCTTTGTCAGGAGTTTGACTTTGACCCACTTATGAAGTAGTCAATCACCACTAGGAGGAACTTCCTTTGTCTAGGCACCGTGGGAAAGGGCCCAAGTATGTCCATCCCCCACTATGCGAATGGCCATGGGGTGCTTAGATGGGTAAGCTCGAATGTCGATTATCTTTGAATATTTGCATTTATTTAGCATCGATCACACCTTCTGACATACTCTATAGAATCATTATGCATTGTCGGTTAATAGTAATCCTACTAAAGTAGCTTATGAGATAAGAAACGAGCCCCCAAATGACTCTCGTAGTTTCCTTCATGCACTTCTCGTAATGCAAAGTCGGCTTCGAAGGGTAGAGCCCTTTTAAGAGTGGTAATGAATATGATCTTTTGTATAACTTGCTTTCATAGAGAACATATCGAGAGGCCTGATTTCATAATTTTCGAGCTTCTTTTGGTTAATGAGGTAGAACTCCATCTTTGAGATAAGTGAGCAGTGGGTCGATCCAGCTCGGCTCATGCTCAACTTGCATTACGGATTGCAGTGTTTCCAAACTTGGGCATTTTAGGACTTTGAAGAAAACTTTCTTAGGCAGTTCAGCCGGAGCCAGTGTGGCCAATTTTAAGAGAAAGTCAATTCTGATATTTTTTGCTCTCAGAATCTGTTAGATGCCAAAACTCTTGAAGCTCAGAATTGAATTCCTCACTTTCTTGAGATACTTTATCATACTTTTCTCTTGAGCTTCATAACTACCACTGACCTGTTCGACTACCAATTGGGATTCACTATACACTTGGAGAAGGTCTGCTTCCAACTTCTTCGCTATCCTTAGTCCTGCTATCAGAGCTTCATATTCGGCCCCATTATTCATCATGAAAAACTTGAAGTGCATCACATACTCGACAATGACTCCCTCTGTGTTCACCAAAATTAGTCCAGTGCCTGTGCCCAAAGCATTTGATGAGCCATCAATATATAGGGCCCAAAAGCCTTCCAAAAGATTGGCCTTTTCTTTAGAGCAGCTTGACTATAGCAATGGAATGCTAACTTCATTCTATTCAAGTTCTATCTTATTTGGGATAGTGCATTCCACTACAAAATCTGCTAGTATTTGAGCTTTGATCGATGACCGAGGTTGGAAGTTGATGTCAAATTCTATAAGTTTAATTGCCCATTTTGCGATTCTTTCGAAGGCATCAGTTCGATGAAGAATTACCTTGATTGGCTATTAGTGAGAAGGGTTATGGTGTGTCCTTGAAAGTAAGATCAGAGTCTCCGGACTGCAATTAGTAGAGCATAAGTTAGTTTTTTTAACTTTGCATACCTAGTCTCGACATCCCTTAAAACTCGACTTATGTAGTAGATAGGCCGCTGCACTTTCGCCTCTTCCTTGATTAAGACTGCTGCAAGGGTTGCTGGGAAGACTGCCAAATACAAAAATAATCCTTCTCCTGGCTTGGGCTTAGCCAATAGGGGAGGCAAGCTGAGGTAGCTCTTGAGTCCCTCAAATGCCTATTGACATTTAACATCCCACCAGAAGATCTTCAGCTATTTAAGAACTTGAAAGAAGGACATACATCGCTCGACCGACCTTGAGATGAAGCAGTTTAGGGCTATCACCTTTTCAGTTAGGCGCTGAATTTTTTTGATTGATTTTGGGGCCATTATCTCTTGAATGGCTCAAATCTTCTTCAAATTTGCTCCAATCCCGCACCTCGACATCATGAAATCCAAAAACTTTTTCGAAGTCACGTCGAAGGCACACTTGGTTGGGATCAATTTCATCTTGTATCTCTGAAGGGCATTGAAAGTCTCCTTAAGGTTGGCTATGTGATTTGTTGAAGCTTGGCTCTTGACAAGCATGTCATCCATATACACCTCTATGTTGCGATCGATCTACTTCTTGAAGATCTTATTGATCACATGCTAATATGTTGCTCCTAGATTTTTAAGTCCGAAGGGCATGATCCTATAACAATAGAGATCACGGTTAGTAATGAAAGTAGTTTTCTCCTCATCCTTCGATGCCATTTGGATTTGGTTATAGTTGGAGAAGGCATCCGTGATGGCGAGGAGCTCGTGGCCCGAAGTTGCATCCACCAGTTGATCAATTTTGGATAAGGGATAACTATCTTTTGGGCAAGCCTTATTTAACTTTTTAAAGTTTATACACATCCTCCATTTGCCATTGGCCTTCTTATCAAGGACCATATTAGAAACCCAATTCGGATAGGAGACTTCTCGGATGAATGTAATCTTGAAGAGCTTATCAACTTCTTCTGCAATTGCCTTTTGTCTCTCTGGGGCATGGTTGCATACCTTTTCTTTCACTAGTCGATACTTCTGATAAATAGCCAGTCGATGTTCCATGATTTAGCTTCAATTCCTGGCATGTCTGCAAGAATCAAAGCAAAGATATCCATATTTCTCCATAGAAATTCGACAAGCTGCTCTCGCACACTTGCTCTCAAATTGGAGTCGATCTGCACCGTATGCTCATTATTCCCATCATTCAAAGAAATCGAGACAACATCTTCCATTGGTTCTTTTCTTTCTTCCATGAGGTCATCTCGGACGTCCAACCCATAAGGGTCAGATTGCTCATCCTTTCGCAGGGCAATTGAATAGCAATGCCTTGCTAGAGCTTGATCTCCTCTAACCTCTCCATCTCCATAACTTGTTGGAAACTTCACTTTCAGATAGTAGGTTGATACTACTATCTGAAGTACATTTAGATCAGGTCGGTCGAGGATAGCATTGTAAGCAGATGGAGGTTTTACCACTAAGAAATTCACTTATGCCCTGGATTACTTCGGATATCATCCTACAGCCACACTTGAAGCTGTCATGCCTTTAACTGGTACTATGTCATCAGTGAAACCAACTAATGAAGAATTCATTGGTCCAAGTTGGTTATCAGGTATAGACATTTTAGAGAAAGCACCATAAAATAAGACATCGACCAAACTTTCATTATCAACAAGAATGCGACGTGCAATATAATCTATAATATTTAAAGTAATTACAATCGCATCATTGTGCAAGAATTATATTTCTTGTGCATATTCTTCAGTGAAGGCAACGGGCTCCTCAGTTCTCCTCCTTTTAGCCAACCCCTCAGACATGTTGGCCTTCTCCCGCCGAAGTCCCCTAGAGATGGGATTAATGATGTCGAGGGGTGGTCGATCTCTTGATTGCTCCTCTCTCCTCGATGGCTCTGGTTGTGGTAGCACCCTTGGCCAATCGTCCCTCACCTCTGATCAGCGTCTCAAATATTGGCCCAGTCGATCCCACCTAGCAAGCTCTCCAATCTCATCTTGGAGCTGAATGCATTCCTCAATATCATGGTTGTGATCATGATGGTAAAGACAGTACTTATTTGGATTGTGCTTGTCAGGATGAGTGCGCATCCTCTTCAACCTTAGTAGCCTACATGATCTCCATCAGTACTTAAGTTTTTGGAGCATTGAGAGGAGCGTAATTATGGAATCTTCTAGGGAGACGACTTCTTCGTACCCTTCTATCAGGACTTTTTTGTCCATGAGCTCGAGGGAGAGTTTGGGCTTGCTTACGCCAAGGAGGAGTTTGCGAGCGTGGCCAAACTTTATTGGACTTTTCTTCAACTATGGGCCTACTAGATTCGCCCACCTATCGCTCACTCACAGCTTTCTCATCATTCAACTTGAAGGCCTCCTCAGCTCAGGCATAACCTTCAGCCCGAGCTAGTAAATCAGTAAAATTCCTAGGATACTTCTTCTTCAGGAAGAACAGTAGATCATTCTTCTGAACTCCATCCTTAAGCACGGCTATGGCAACCAACTGATCCAAATTTTGGACCTCTAGTGCAGCGATGTTGAAGCGGTTGACGTAGGCTCAGATGGTCTCTCCTTCTTGCTGCTTGATATTGATGAGAAAATTCGAGCCCCATCTTGGATGTTGACTGCTGATAAAATTAGCCATAAATTGGTGGCTCATTTGATCAAAGAAGAAGATCATACCTGGCTTCAGCACTGAGTACCAGTTTCTCGCTACTCTCTTCAAAGTAGAAGGAAAAGCTCGACATAGAATGACATCCGATGCACCGTGGAGCAGCATCATAGTCTAAAAAACTTCAGATGGTCAACCGGATCAGTGGTCTCATCGTAACTCTTGAATTGAGTGAGCTTGAAGTTCGGCCAAATTGATTCCTACATGATTCTCTAGGAGAAAGAAGGGTCAGTATAGATGTTATCATGGTTACCTGGGGCAGCATGGCCATACTCCTCAATTCATCGATCTATTTCTTGTAGTTTTGATCAAGGGCCTGATCTCGATCGTGGATCTGGGAGGGTTTCCAACTATAGATGGAAAAGGTCTCTTCTAGCGAAGAGTCATGATTAGAATAGAGGCTCTCTGCTCTCTATTTTTTCTTCTCAGAGATGATGGGTCTGCTGATCCAAGTATGCCTCGCAGGGACTGGTTCTTGATATCCCGACGGGGGGTTCCCTAGTCGGACTGTTGCTGGAGGCTATTGCGTGACTTGCACCATCTCGGTGAGGCCCCGAACTTACTGTATCAATAGGTTGAACTACTCTGGATCCACCATTATCATTGACGGAGGAGGTTGTGGTGCTAGTGAAGCAGGCAGATTTAGCCCAGATCTAGTGATAGAGGTGGTGGATTTTCGAGTGGTCATCTTCTTTGGAGGTATTTGAGGTCGAGGGAGAGAATGGAGATGATCCTTAAAGGAGAAAGCTCGTAGGATCGACTGAGCAGTCGTTTTAGAACAAGAGCTCAGAATTCTTTCTCTAGTGCGAATCCTGTTAGTGCAAAATTTGGTTGATGTTGGAGTAGAGCTAGAGTGGGGAGGATGAGGTCACCATCGGGGATCTATAAAATAAAGTTTCATATGGAGTCAAGGGTGGCGACTCTAGCATGACCCTCTGACGATCAAGTCAGCTTTTCTAGCCAACAAAAATGGAGTGCTCAGGAAAAAAAGTTGTAGAGTGCTAAGAAGGAGATGAGGGCTTAGAAAAATATATCTAGAGGATCCCTTTATAGATAGAGCATGTAACAAATTGATGGTGACAGCCATAACCATCTGGTAGTGGGCCACTCGAAACCACATGGAGTTCGTTACAGATAGTGGTGTCCATTATTGCGACTTGCCCATCATGAGTGGTGCTCAATGTCGTGACTTACCCATCGAGAGTGGTGTCCATTGGGGATTAATATTTAAAGTTTGGATGAAGTTGCGCTAGTGGTGAAGAGCTCCACATCACGACGGTTCTAAAGAAGTTTGAGCTCCTTTAGGGTTGTCTGCATGTTGGTCGACTTGCATTATATTGAGAGCCAAACTTGCGTAGATAATGAGGTCCTTTTGGCTGACCGTAGAGGGTCTGATAGATCATTGCCATCGCTATTGCTTGACTCGTCCGGATGAGCCCTACGGGCCATCTTCACGACAGCAGCCTTCTTCTTCTTCTTGTCATCTCCATCCCCTCTTTTTCTCTCCATGGGGGGATCCAACACCAGTCTCCCTATGGGGAGGCTTGAGGATGCGTGAGGCCGAGAGCTCGCACCTCTGACACTACCCTCGTTGATTGAAAGGACCTCGATGACCAAAATAATTTCAGGAGCAATCGCAGGGACATCCAAAACCTCGAAACTCGGGCAACCAACCTTCATCCTTTTTAAACTTCCACCTGGGACCACCCACTTTCTCTTCTCTTGGGCATAAAGGCCCTTGGTGAGCCTTTTCATAGCATCAGTATCCATCTCTGCAATAAAGAAAAACCTATAGTCAGCCAAGATACATATGAAACTTCATGAGAGTTCATATATATATTTATATACATGCATATAAATGTATTTAATACCAGCGGGGTTAAGAGGACTCAAGCCAAGGTTGAATAAGATCTGCTCCTTTAGAAGGTCGGGAAGGAGAAGAGCTCAGTATGCCTTGAGCTTGTTAGAAGACTCGAGGTCAGCTCCATCTAAACTAGGGGCTCAGCGGACTAATCCCTAAGGATGCCCGAGGAAGGAAGGTCAAGCATTAAGGTCTGGCATCGAACGAAGAAGTACTTTCTCTTCTAGTTATGAATGAAAGAATGAGCACCTTTCAGTAACCCCTTCTTACCGAACTAGGGGGAGAAGTACCACTAGTCCTTTATGGAAGGATGGCATTTGAAGGTGTAAAAATTTTGAAAGAGTGAGGCAGTTGGCCGAACTTTGGCTAGATGACAAAGAGAAAGAAAGTTAATTATAAATTGAAAGAAGTTTGGTACAACAAAAGCAAAAGAAATATTCAAAAAATGAAAAAGCACGACAACAAAAGATGAAAGTGGAAGTCGAAGACTTGTGCGCAAGGCTTCTAGATACAGACAAAATCAATCGACTGGAGGCAAACTAGCATGGTCGCTTGACCCAGAGAGTTCAAGGTCATACTCTGGTGGGATGTCGTACTGTACCCTGATCAGGAAGTGGTTGATCGAAATAAGGATAGAAGAAATGGTATCCAAGATGAAAGACTGATGGGATCTACTCCTAGGATTAATTTCGGCTAGAGAAATGGGGTCTAAGAAGGTCGACCCAAACAAGCTCCTTGAACTAGCAGATTGGGAGATTTTGGAAAATATACAAATCAAAATAAACCCCAAAAATGTCTCCAAAAATCAAGAAAAATGAAATACAAAGACACTCTAAAGAAAATCGAAAGAGTAAGAAATCTAAGAAGCATGAATGCTCAAAGAGAAGGGTTGGAAAGCTGACCTAAGTCAATTAAGAAAGGTGAGAAGATGGTGGGCATGACAAAAATCAAGCAGAAGAGCGCCTGGGAGCAGGGGGGATATGAGAAGGAACCAGGACTCTCGGGTAGGAGGAAGGTGAGGACCTAGAAAGGAATGAAGAAGACTTAAGGTAGAATGGACTCTAGAGGAGAAAGAGGGCCTTTATTACCCGAGGAAAGCCTGAGACAATTATGATCGCTGATCTCATTCAGTCGATCTATGTGCATTAAGTGTCCCACTCATCATGGCTGAGAAGTGATGATGGGCAGATCGTTAATTATGCCGTATCTTGGACAAAGTTTCAGCGGGAGGCTCAAAAATTATCTTTTCGGATCACCTCATATTTATGAAATTTTGGTGCCAGTGTGGTAGATGTCAAGGCATCTTATTCTGACAGGTGTGGAAGACTAAAAAGAACTTCGATAATCGCATCTGTACTCCCTACCTTCGAATTTCGTGAAGTAACTAGATCTAGGATTTTATAGGTAGACTGAAAAACTTTTTGAAGATCTTATAGCGAAAGACTCAAATAAATTAAATATTTATTTAAATAAATATATAAACACCTAGATATTAGATCTATTACATGAATAAGGTATGATATTAAATCATAAGATTAAAATCAAATAAGAAAGTAAAAGGTTGATCAAATCAACCTAGATCTACACTACATCAAATGCTGGTATGAAGTTAATAGATCAGATCTATTACCTGAGCAAGTTGGACATTCTAACTTAATGATCCAAGCTTGAGGATGTAGTCACGAGCTGCACACACGTCCGGCCTCTAGGAGTCGTCCACACGACCCTACGATCTCTGATCTGAAGTCTGATGCAAGAAATCAGCACAGAATGCTAGTACTGTGTTAATCCTTCTTCGACGATCGATCCCATGCTCTCTTCTTCAAAATTTAGATTTTCTAAAATATGAGAAGAAAGATGAGAGTTTACTGATCTAAGACTTTTTTATAAAAAGAACTCAAAAAAAAGGAGGAGAGATTGAAAATAAAACAGTCCTAGAAGAAGACCCTCTTCTTCTTCTCTTTTCTCTCACCTAGACACCTAGTTTGGTGCCTATAGAACCCCGATGTCCAAGAACCCCCTTCCTCTGATTTTTGCACACTCCAAATCTCTCCCAATGCTCTATATTTCATTAAAAAATTAGAATAAAATTCATCCAATAAATAGAGAAAAAGAAGCATCCAAGTTAGATCAAAATCCTAGACTAGGAATATCCAAACATGGGAAGTTGTTGGGGCGCCCAACTCTTGGGTGCCTCCTCCACAATTATTGGCATGGACCAACAAGGGAGGATGCACAAAAAAAAAATTATTTTTATGTAATAAGAGAAGAATTAATTAAAAGAGGGGGCGGCACTCAAGGAAAGGTGGTTTGGTCAACAAGGATTCTATCTTATAGAATCCTAAGCAAAACTAACTCCTCTTTTGACTTGGTCTTCCATCATATTGCCTTATAAGAAAAGGAGGAGAGAAAGAGGGCATGAGAAGCCATAGAAGTGGAAAATTTTCATGTAAGAAACAAAACAAAAAAGAGCATGGAGCGTGAGGATTAAGTGGCGCAAGTGATAGGGAGTCCTAGTCACACTAGGACTCCTATTTTGACTTGGTCAAACAAGATCTTTTAACCAAATAAAATCAAGATTAAACCAACCCAATTAAATAAGTCCCTAATCAATTTAAGAACTTAATTAAATTAGATTAAATTAAATTTAATTTTGATTTATTTTCTAATTAAATTAAAAAATTGGGTTAATCCGAGTCCTAGTTAGACTTGGACTAGTTCTTCCTTGCACTTTGGCTTATCCAATAAATCAATTGAATGTTATCCAATAAAGCCCAAACTAAATCTAATTAAATCATATTTAATTAGACTTATTCTCAACCTATTGGCTTAATCAAATTAAGCCAATTAAAAATTTAATTATTAATCAATCCTCCTGCAACACTTGCACTAGTTTAAACACCAATCGTATTGATTGTTTAACCCTACAACGATTCTTAATCGTTAATCAACCATCCGATCAAATTGTAAGCTCTAATGTGTGTGACCTCAGAGGTCCAAACCTAAGTCGATAGCATAAGAATAAATTTTTGTACCAATCAAAGTGACCATCTAACAATGATATCCAATGGTCGGATAGATCGAAGGTGTAGAACACCATCCTTAGATCCCATGCAGATATAGTTTCCATATAATTCATCCCCTTGACCACAATGCTCATAGGACACCTTAGAGTTCAACTGTCAACTCTGATAAGGTTGTCTACATTGTATTTTAGAGTATCAAATCCATCTAATGGATTATCCTGGCCAAGGTTTTGCTATATTGAAATAAAGTGATACATTCTTGTCAAACTCTTGGAATGGTCAATTCCATCTTAATCATACTCCAACTTCGCAAGTACTTGACTATACCCAAAAGCCTTCTATTGCTGAATTAGAAATTCAGTTAGTCCGATACCAAAGCACAGTGAGTTGCTTACAAGTCACTGAGGTGATCTCAGGTCTAAGGGATACTTATACCTATATCCTATTAGAGACATTCTCGATAGCAGAATGCTCTGGAGTTGGTCACATTCAATGATGATGTACCCATACTTCTCATCTGTATGTCATACCAGTGTCTCCACGCTCCTTAGTTACGAGGACAACCAATCTATATGGCATATAGCGGCCTATATTTGATAGACACTTTTGTCCTAATTAATAGCCTATCATTTGGTCATGAACAAATTTAAGGACTAATCGATAAATCCTCTCTTTATCAAAACTAAACAGTCCTAAAAACTTCATCACAACAATGGAGTTTATTAGAAGATGTAAACTTATGATGAAAAAGATGCCAAAATATTTTTATTAATTAATAAATTATTTATAATTATAAAATAGCTCAACCATCAATAGGCTGATGATTGGCTTTAGAACATAATTTTCAACAACTTCTACTTATCCTAAAGCCACTCGACATTGTATCTAATATCCATCTTTGACTTATGGTTGTCGAACTCCTTGATTGCCAGGGCTTTAGTAAAGGGGTCGGCTAGGTTATCCTTTCCATCGATCTTCTGAAGGTCGACGTCATCACGATCTATAATTTCATAGACCAAATGAAAGCAGCGCAAAATGTGCTTTGTCCACTAGTGTGCCTTCGATTTCTTTGCTTGAGCTTTGGCACTAGAGCTATCACGGTAGAGTAGAACTAGACCATCAATTGAGGGTGCTACTCCAAGCTCGGTGATGAACTTCCTCAGCTGTGCAGCTTTCTTTGCTGCATCTGATGCTGCCATGTACTCTGCTTTGCAAACAAAGTCAGCCACTGTATGCTGCTTGAAACTTTTCCAGTAGATGGCTTCATCATTTAGAGTAAAGATATACTCTGACACACTTTTACTATCATCATGGTCAGATTAAAAATTGGAGTCTATAAATCCCACATGCTTCAGATCTGACTCACCATAAATCAACCATTGGTTCTTAGTATTTCTCTAATACTTAAGGATGATTTTAACCACCTTCCAATGATTTTCTCTAGAGTCAGACTAGTATCTACTCACCACTCCTAGTCAGTATGCCACATTTGATCTCGTACATATCATTGCATACATAATAGACCCCACTGCCAAAGCATTTGGGATTCTACTCATATGCTCTCTCTCTTCAGAAGTTGTCGGATAATCCTTCTTAGAGAGAGAAATTTCTTGGCCTATCGGGAGATAGCCCTTTTTGGATTTCTCCATGCTGAACCTCTTCAACATAGTTTCTATGTACGTGGACTGAGATATGTCAAACATTCTTTTAGATCTATCCTTATAGATCTTCATCCCTAGGATGTAGGATGCTTCACCCAAGTCCTTCATAGAGAACTATGATGATAATCAGACTTTTATTTTTTGTAGTGCGGAGATATCATTCTCGATTAAGAGAATGTCATCCACGTACAAAATAAGGAATACCACTACTGGATCATTTGCCCATTTGTAAATGTAGGATTCTTCTCTGTTCTTAACGAAGCCATACGTTTTGATCACTTTATCAAAATACATGTTCTAGCTCTAAGATACCTACTTCAATCCATAAATGGATCTCTAAAGCTTACACATCTTGGACTCATCTGTGGATGTGAATCCTTCAGGTTGTATCATATATGCATCTTCGATCAGCTCTCCATTTAGGAAAGCGATCTTCACATCCATCTACCAGATCTCATAGTTCAGATGGGCAGTAATGGCAAGCATGATCCGAATGGACTTGGGCATTGCCACAGGGAAGAACATCTCGTCATAATCAATACCAAAATGTTGACGATACCCCTTGGGAACTAGATGAGCTTTATAGGTCTCCACCTTTTCATTTGCACCCCTCTTCCTTTCGAAGACCCATATTCACCCAATGGGTTTAACTCCTTCAGGTGGGTCAACTAATGTCCATACATCATTAACCTTCATGAAATCCATTTCGAATCTCATGGCTTCTAGCCATTTTTTAGAGTCGGATCTCTGCATCGCATCCATATAAGTAATCAGATCCTCATCATTCTCATCGAGTTCAATGGGATCACCATCCTAGATCAAGAATCCATAGAATCTGTTTGGATGGTGCGATACTCTACTAAATCATCTTAATGGTGCGAGTTCACTAGGCTTCGGATCTGATCTGATCAAATCGGACTTAGGTTCAATATTTTGTATCGAACTTTCTACCTATTGAACTTCATCAAATTCAACCTTAGAGGCAAGAGTTCCTTCACCAAGGAACTCCTTTTCCAAAAAGGTTGCCATAAGGCTGACAAACACCTTTTGTTCATTAGCATGGTAGAAATAGTATCCTTTGGTCTTTTTTGGATACCCTATGAATGTACACTTATCTGTCCTAGGTCCAAGTTTGTCTATAACTAACCATTTGATATAAGCCGGGCACCCCCAAACCCTAACGTACGAAAGTGCTGGCTTACGTCCTGTCCATATCTCATATGGAGTTTTAACTACAGACTTACTTGGAATCCTATTTAATAGATAACAAGCCGATTCGAGTGTATATCCCCAGAAGGATATCGACAAGCTGGCAAATCTCATCATGGATCGGATCATGTCTAACAAAGTTTGATTCCTCCTTTCAGACACACCATTATGCTGTGGTGTTCCAAGAGGAGTTCATTGGGAGAGAATTCTATTCTCTCCTAGATATGTGAGAAACTCACTAGAAAGGTATTCTCCTTCTCGATCAGACCAAAGAGTTTTAATACTCTTTTTAGTTTGTTTTTCTACTTTACTTCGAAATCATTTGAATATTTCAAAAGAATCTGACTTATGTTTCATCAGATAGACATATCCATATCTGGATAGATCATCTATAAAAGTGATAAAGTAGACATATCCACCTCTAGCACTTGTGCTCATTGGTCCACATAGATTAGTATGTAGTAGACCTTAGAGCTCATTGGCTCTCTTATCTTTTTAAGTAAAAGGTGACTTAGTCATTTTACCAAGAAGACAGGACTCATAGGTTGGAAGTAATTCACAATTATTGACTTCGAGGATTTCCTCTTGAGTCAACCTATTTATCCTATTCTTGTTTATATAACCTAGTCTACAGTGCCATAAGTGGATATCTGATATACAATCTAATCTAGGGTGCTTGCCAGTAGAATAGACTACATTAATAGGTTGTGATAACATATATACACTATTATTCAATTGTCCATAGAAAGTAGTAATACCATTAACAATGACATTACAAACTCATTTCTTTATTAAAATTTCATAATTGTTCATAGCCAAAAGACCTACATAAATGATATTTAAAAAAAAACTAGGATAGAAATGACAATCACTAAGAACAACGGTATGAGATTCAAATAAAAGTTTCAAAATTTTTAAAGCTAGAACTAGAACTGATCTTCCATCTCCAATGTTTAGGAATCTCTCATCTTGCTCGAATCTTCTACTGACTAGCAACCCCTGCAATGAATTACAAATATGGTAAGGGCTACTGGTATCCAATATCCAGTCAGTAATATCATAAATAGAGAAATTTTAAGAAGTTATTATATAAATATCTTGCCCAGCAATAGCTTGCTTCTTTCTCTATCTGTTTGGATTCAGGAAGATAATGTACTGAGGATAGTTCCTCTTTCAGTGCTCCCGCTTCTTCCAAAAGAAGCATTCAACTTGAATCTTATCGAACTTGATCTTCCTAAACTGACCCTGCACTGATGTCCCAACCTGAACTTGTACCTTCTTTATTTTCTTCTTCTTGTTCTTCTTCCCTTTCTTAAAGGGTCGAGAACTAGAAGACGAACCTTCCACTAAGTTCATCGACTCTTTATGGAGCTGGTGATCCTTCTCAATGTTCTGAAGTAACCCTAGTAAGCCATGGTAGTTTGCTTCAGGCTTTGTCATTCTATAATGAGTAAGGAAAGGGAGATAGGACTTTGGTAGTGAGTTTAGTATTGCATCTTTTCTAAGCTGTTCATGCAAGGAAAAGTCAAGTTTGATCAAGTGCTCTATCAGCACAATCATATACAGTACATGATCAGTGACAGAGGCTCCATCTCGCATTCTGGTGTTGAAGATGGTGCAACTAGTCTTATGCCTCTTAACATCATCGGATGTGCTAAAAGAATCCTCCAACACTTGGAGCATTTTATTTGGCTAAGCTATCTCAAACCTCTGACTGAACTCATCACTCATCATAGTCAGCATAATGCAGCACACCGTGGTTCGATTATTGAGCCACTTCTGATAAGTATCTCTGACTATTTTACATGCATTGGCAGCTGGCTCCTCAGGTGCAGGATCTGTCAGCACATATAGAATCCATTCATTTTTTAGGATAATCTTTAACTTTTGGTACCAGTTATCGAAGTTAGGTCCCACCAACTTATTGTTGCCCAACAATGATCAGAGCAATAGGAAAGTGGCCATGTCTGTACAAAGAAAAACCAAAATTTAATTAGTAATTGATTCATTAAACCTAAAGATTTGGATTTTAATCAAAAGGTTTCTCCCACTATTTTATTCAAATTGATAGCTTTTACCTCTAATTCGAGGAATTACCCTAATTACATAGTGGGTATTAGAATCCACATAGACTGTACAAGAGCCCAACTTTGGTTGGCCCACCCATGTACATCTAAGGATAGGTTCATAATCAATTATTTCTCTAAATAATTTTCAGTAATTAAATTTTATCCCAGGCCCTGATCAGTTGGCTTCGGTCTTCTTAGAAAAGGGTCCAGTTAGGTCCAACCATTAATATGACCATACTTGGTCCATCCAACCAATGAATGATCAGGCCCAATTTTGGTTGGCCCACCTGACCATCGTTTCAAAAGATGTATCCAAGAGATCATATAATGAATGATAATTCCATCAATCGATAAGCACCAGGCCTTTGGGCCTCCAATGATTATCCAAGTGATGGACTCATTGTCATCCACTTTAGTGGGAGGCTATGATCCAGTTATCATATAATTATTTTACTTTAGGGATCTAATAATTTTAGTAGATTTAATTTATAGAAGCGAGTAGGATAGATTAACCAACTTGTCATGATCCATCCACTAACTTCACCAAGTCAGCTTAAGGGAGATCATTAATAGACTGATCTAGGAGCACCTAAATTAGTCAAACTGATTTACCTAGATAACATGGGTCCGCTCGAATAGTTAAGCAATCGAATCAAAACATAATCTCACCAAGAGGCCAGGTAAGTTCTATAAGTGGAAGGGTCTGCTAGGCTTGCCTTAGACACCATCAGAAATGGCCAAGTAAGTAAGCTGCCAATTAAAAACCACTGGTCTGGTTTACTTTAGACACCAACTGATTTAATTAGTTTCAATTAGATCAACCTAACAGTTCATGCTAGACCACGTAGTCAAAAATCAAGTCCATCTTGGGTCTTGTTAAAGATGTGGACTTGACCAACTATAACTATTGTAATTGATCTAGAGAATCCTTGACCTAATCTAAGGCAACAATTGATTAGATTTAGTCAATTCTCTAATTAAGTCCATTCTTTAATCTAATCCTAGGTCTAACCCAATTAATGGACCTAATCCCCACTAACCCATTAACCCAATGTGTTATGATTTGTGTCATAGGATCTTCAATTTACAATCCTAGAACCTAATCAAACAACTTCTTAATTCTTAATTAAGTTTTGGGCTGAGGGTTGGGGTTTGGCTTTTCAAAAATAGTTTTTATGTTTGTAAAATATTTTTACAATATTATTCGATTAACCAAGTTGCATGTTTGATTCATAATCAATATGCAAGTAACATAAACATGAATCTACTTTAGATCTAATCTAAATAGGTTCATGTAATTGAAATAGTTTCAATAATAATCAATCATAAATCTTTCTAGATTAAATCTAACATATTTATAAAGATTAAAACTAGATTAAAATATTTTTAATTAGATCATAAAATTTTTTAGATCTAATTTAAAATTTTATGATCAATATTTTAGATCAACACATACTACGACAACCTATTCACTGTAAGGGATAAACCTTGCAGCACAACAACCTTATGGCAGTTCATGCAATCTAAAATATTTTATTTTTAGATATAAATTTTTTTAGAATCTATTAAATCATAAGTAAAATTAGATTAAATCTAATAAATTTATGATTAGAGTTAGATCATCATGAACTAGGATAACCTATTCACTGTAAGGGGTAAACCTTACAGCAAGACAACCTTATGGCAGTTCGTGAGATCTAAATTTTTTTAAAAAAAATTTAGATCTAATAATTAGATTATAAATTAGATCTAATCTAAGAAATAATCTAAAAATATATAAAAATTATGTAATAATAACCTTGCTCTGATACCAATTAAAGGAACTAGATCTAGGGTTTTACAGGCAAATCTTGAAAACTTTTTGAAGATCTTACAGCGAAAGATTTAAATAAATAAAATATTTATTTAAATAAATAAGAAAATTTCTAGATATTAGATCTATTACATGATCAAGGCATGATATTAAATTATGAAATTAAAATCAAATAAGAAAGTAAAAGATTGATCAAATCAATCTAGATCTACACTACATCAAATGTAGGTATGAAGTTAATAGATCAGATCTATTACCTGAGCAAGTTAGACATTCTAACTTGCTGATCTAGGTTTGATGATGAAATCATGAGCCACACACACATCCAGACTCTAGGAGTCATCCACACGAGCCTATGATCTTTGATCTGAAGTCCGATGCAAGAAATCAGCATAGCATGCTAGTACTGTGCTGATTCTTCTTCGATGGTCGATCCGATGCTCCCTTCTACAAAATTTATACTCTCAAAAATATGAGAAGAAAGATGAGAGTATACTGATCTGAGACTCTCTTAGAAAAAAACTTAAGAAAAAAGAAGGAGAGATTGAAAATAAAACAGCCCTAGAAGAAGACCCTCTTCTTCTTCTCTTTTCTCTCACCTAGACACCTAGTTTGGTGCCTATGAAACCCCCATGCTTGAGGATCCTCTTCCTCTGATTTTTGCACATCCAAAACCTCTCCCAATTCTCTATATTTCATGAAAAAATTAGAATAAAATTCATCCAATAAATAGAGAAAAAGAAAAGTCCACGTTAGATCAAAATCTTAGACTAGGAATATCCAAACATGAAAAGTTGTTGGGGCGCCCAACTCTTGGGCACCTCCTCCATAATTATTGGCATGAACTGGCAAGGGAGGGCACATAAAAAGGAGATTATTTTTATTGAATAAGAGAAGAATTAATTAAGAAAGAAAGGGGCACCCAAGGGAAGGTGTTTTTGTCAACAAATATTCTATCTCATAGAATCCTAAGCAAAACTAACTCCTCTTTTGCCTTGGTCTTCCAACAAATTGCCTTATGAGAAAAGGAGGAGAGAAAGAGGATGTGAGAAGCCATGGGAGTGGAGAATTTTTATGTATGAAACAAAATAAAAAAGAGCATGGGGCATGAGGATTAAGTGGCGCAAGTGATAGGGAGTCCTAGTCACACTAGGACTCCTATTTTGACTTGGTCAAACAAGATCTTTTAACTTAATAAAATCAAGATTAAATAATCTTAATTAAATAAGGCCCTAACCTATTTGAGGACTTAATTAAATTAGATTTAATTTTAATTTATTTTCTAATCAAATTAAAAAATTAGGTAAATTCAAGTCCTAGTTAGACTAGGACTAGTTCTTCCTTGCACTTGGCTTATTTAATAAACCAATTAGACTTGATCCAATCAAGCCCAAACCAAATCTAATTAAATTATATTTAATTAAACTTAATCTCAGTCTATTGACCTAATCAAATTAAGCTAATTAGTAATCTAATTGCTAATCAATCTTCCTATAATACATGCACTAGGTTAAATACCAATCATATTGATTATTTAACCCTAGAACGATTCTTAATCATTGATCAACCATTCGATTAGATCATAAGCTCTAATGTGTGTGATCTCATAGGTCCGAGCCAAAGCTGGTAGCATAAAAATAAATTTTTGTATCAATCGAAGTGACCATCTAGCAATGATACTTGATGGTCGGATAGATCAAAGGTGTAGAACACCATCCTTAGAATCCATGCGGATATAGTTTCCATATAATTCATACCCTTGACTACAATGCTCATAAGATATCTCAGAGTTCAACTATTAACTTTGATCATGTTGTCCACATTGTATTTCAAAATATCAAGTCCATCTGATGGATTACCCTGGCCAAGGTTTTGCTATATTGAAATACAGTGATACATTCTTCTCCAACTCTTGAAGTGGTCAATTCCATCTTGATCATACTCCAACTTCGTAGGTACTTGACTATGTCTAGAAGCCTTTCAATGCTGAATTAGAAATTCAGTTAGTCTGATACCAAAGCACGGTTAGTTGCTTGCAAGTCACTGAGGTGATCTCAAGTCTAATGGATACTTATACCTATATCCCATAAGAGACATTCTCGACAGCAGAATACTTTAGAGTTGGTAATGTTCAATGATGATGTACCCTTACATCTCACCTGTATGCCATACCAGTGTCTCCATACTCCTTGGTTAAAAGGACAACCAACCTAAATAGCATATAGCAATCTATGCTCGATAGACGCTGTTGTCCTAATTAACAGCCTATCATTTGGTCGTGAATAAATTTAAGAACTAATCGATAAATCCTCTCTTTATCGAAACTAAATAATCCTAAGAACTTCATCACAATAATGGAGTTCATTAGAAGATATAAACTTATGATGAAAAGATGCCAAAATATTTTTGTTAATTAATAAATCAATTATAATTACAAAATAGCTTAACCGTTAATACGTTGACGATTGGCTTTGAGATAAAATTTCCAACATTTTGAACTCGGAAGTAAGGGGACTATTGTTGAGGATAAACCCACTCCCATCAAAGTTTGACAAAATGTCTAGTCTTAGAGTGATCTTGGTCACCCTCTTATCATTGGATCTCCTTCGGATGAACTTGAACAATGAGAGCGGCCCCCTGGGTAGTCTAACCTGGCCAGCTTGGGGGCCAGTCAAACTCCTTTCAAACCTCTCTGCCTGTCAAACTCCTTCCATACTACCCCTTTGACTGGGCTTCTCTACAAGTCTCCTTCTTTCAAACTTCTCTTTCAGTCGGGTCTCTCCACAAGTCTCCTCCTTTTGGACATCTCCTTCAACCGAACACCTCTCTGCCAGTCGAACTCCTTCCAGACCTCTCTACCAGTCGAACTCCATCCGAACTTCTCCTTCAATCGGGCTTCTCCTCAAGTCTTCTCCTTTCAGACCCCTCCTTCAGTCGAGCTTCTCTACAAGTTTCCTCCTTCCAAACTTCTCCTTCAGTTGGACTTCTCTGCAAGTTAAACTCCTTCTGGACTCCTCCATTGGATCTCCTTCCAAACTCCTCCAGTCACAGGCCTTCCGCACTCTTTATAGCTGGATTCCATCGATCAACAAGGATAATTCTTTTCTGTCGAACCCCCTATAGTCACCCAGAAGGACCTCATTATCTATGCAAGTTCGACTCTCAATTTAATGCAAGTCGACCTACATGTAGACGACCCTAAAGGAGCCCAAACTTCTCTAGAACTATCATGACTTGGAGATCTTCACCACCAGAACAACTTCATCCAAACTTCAACTATTAATCCCCAATGGACACCACTCTTGATGGATAAGTCATGACAATGGACACCACTCTCGATGGGCAAGTCGCGACAATGGACTCCACTCTCCATAGTAAATGCCATGTTGTCCCGAGCAGCTCACTATCAGATAGTTATGACCGTCACCATAAATTTGTTACATGCTACATCTATAAAAGGAATCCTCTAGATATATTTTTTTTAAGCCCTCTTCTCCTTCTTAATACTCTACGACTTTCTTTCCTGAGCACTCCATTTCTATTGGCCTGAAAAGCTGACTTGATCGTCGGAGGGTCCTACTAGAGCCGCCACCCTCGACTCCATACGGAACTTCATTTTACAGGTCCTCGGTAGCGACCTCATCTTTTTCGCTCTAGCATCAACCAGATTCTGCACCAATAGTACCTAAGTATCTTTAGGAGGATGGAAAATCCTATTTGACCTACAAGGTTGAAAAGGTAGTGAATTATGGATCGACTTAGACTAATTAGGTTCCTTGGCTCTTTGCTCTTTGGAGACTTTCTTCTCAAGCTTAATCTATCTTTTGATATCACTATCTTGAATAAACTATTTTTCATGAAAAATGGTGTGTCAACCTATATTCACATTATGGTCTTCTAAAAGATAGAAGTAATATCCTAATAACTCTTTAGGATATCCAATAAATCTAGCTCTAAGAGACCTAGATTCTAACTTGTCTGTTGCCGGATAACTCCAATTCTGAGATGACTCAGACTTGGCTTCTTTCCATACCATATCTTAAATGCAGTGGCAGGAATAGTTTTAGATGGAACCTTATTTAGTAATTAGATAGCTGTCATTAAACTATGTCCCTAAAGAAACTCAGGAAGGTCTGTGAAGCTCATCATGGATCGAACTACATCTAATAGGAATCGATTTCTCTATTCTAGAACCCCATTAAGTTAAGATGCTCCCAATGAAGTCCATTATGAGACTATGCCATTTTTCTTAGGATGGTCTAGAAATTTTCAACTAAGGTAGCACCTCCTCAATCTGATCGAAGAATCTTAATGGGCTTTTCAATTTTATTTTTGACTTCGTATCTAAATTTCTTGAATTTTTTAAAGATTTAGACTTGTGTCGCATCAGGTACACATACCCATATCGAGATAGATCATCGGTAAAGGTAATGAAGTAGACAAAATTATCTATGAGCAACATATCAAATAGGCCACACACATCTATATGTATCAGGGCAAGTAGGTCTGTGACACTTTTTCATGTCCTACAAAAGGAAGCTTGATCATTTTGCCTTGAAGGCATGATTTAGAAAATAGATATGACATGAAAGTCAATAGACCCATTAGTTCAGATTTCTTCAATTTGTTAAACCTATCTTTAGCTATATGACCTAGCCTAAGATGTCACAGATACCTTTCATCATACTATCTCTAGACTATTTTGGTCCTCCTTCCTTCTTATTCTTTAGGCTAGCTAGGTATACATGGCAGTTCTGCTTCTAATGACCATCGGAGTTGTAGCGAAAATACTTTTCCTTCTCCGTGGTCTTCTTCTTCAGTTTGCCCTTCTTTTTTCTTGGATTTTTTATTTCTTCACAAACTTCTTCTGCATTCGAAAAGACTTTCTCTTGAAAGAAGTCTGCTACACAGTCAGAACTGAGCTCTTTAAACTCTTCAAAGTTTGCTCAATAGTAACCAGTATATTCATTAACTCATTCAAGGTGCACTAGAGATAATTCATATGGAAGTTTATAATAAACTGCCCATACGTATCATTCAAGGATTGTAGGGGCACATCAATTTATAGATCCTTGTCCATTAAGACATCAAGCTTCTCAAGCTCTTCTAGGTCCTTTATCATTGCCAGGCAATGATCTTTGATCGATTGCCCATCACACATCTACATCTTAAAGATTCTTCTTAAGACTTGATAATACGCTATGCGACTCTGATCACCAAACAACTCTTATAGGTGAGCCAATATTTGACGTGCAGTCTTAGTGTCTCCATGTCGGCACTGCAATTCATTAGACATTAAGTCAAACATGTAGTACCTAGCTTTGTTAACATTGTCCAATCACTTTTATGAGACACTCTTTGATCCTTGGTTGAACGTGCTGGTAAAGTGAGGTTGGTCCTGGTCTAATACATTGGTCAGCTTTTTTGAATCCAAAATAATTTTGAAGTTCTTTAGCCAATCCTTGTAATTTGGGTCTGGTCAACTTGTGGATATCTAGAATTTGGGCTAGGAGGTTTGACATAGATATTTTCCTATAGAGAGTTAAATTTTCTAGTTAGACTTGTAATTTGACTTGATTAATTTATTTAGAAATTGTATATTTTAAATAAATAGGCTTTCATTATTTTCTTGGATCCCTACACTCCTTGGGTAGAGATGCAAAATTCTCCATGATCATTAATTTCTAGTGGATGGTGCAGTCCCACCGACTGGCTCACCACCTCACCTAACGATTATTGATGATGGGTCAGCTAGTGAGTGGACAACTCTCGTCCAATGATTCTTTAATCATGGTGCATCCAAACCTGATCTCTAATTCATGAAGCTCACCATGCCTTGAATATTGCTCCACTTCTTAATTAAGTCAAATCCATCATTTGTGCAAATTGGATTCCTGATTGGATCTCTCATCATATCTGAAATATTAAGCCCAACCCATCCTCCAACCCATAGCATCCAATGCCTAATAGATATGGTTGCATCTTTTTGATGCAACTGAAACCACTGTATCCAGCTAAGAACAATCAACCTAAGGAAGGACTTGCACATCTACAATGGTAGAACACCTAGAATTTAATATTTTCTAAGAAAGATTTGATTTGATCTCTTAGACTCAACTAGTCATAACATTTATGACTAACCTAGTGGCATGGGTTAGCTCGAATTGTTAGCCACCTCAAATCAGAACTAGGTCAACTCAATCGATTAAGTAAGTGAGATCAGTGGAAGGAATATGCCATTAACTTGCCGTACATGCATTCAGGTCGAGTAGCTTTCAATTAAAAACCACTGGTCGTATCTTCCATACTTACCTTAGACACTGACTTATCTTATCAGAACTGATGGGGTTAGCCTATAATCTAGGCTCAAACCGTGGAGCCAAAAGAGATCTTATTTGATCGACCATATGAGACTATGAGTCAACCTTGATCCCAACTTACAACTATTAGGCTGGTCAATTCTAAGTACTCTCGATCCTACTTAACCAACTCTTGATTTGGTTTGATCAACTACTAGACCTAATTGAGCTATCCATACCCGAACCGATATTTTATGAAGGTATCTTAGATCTAAAAGTTCATAATTTTTAGATCTAATTAATTTTATAAGCTTAATTCTTCATTAAGTCAAAAGATTTAAAAACAAAATATGTATCAAAAATCCTACGATTTCAAGATCTAGGGTTTTGCAGAAAAGTATGTTTTGATTTCTATTTAAGGACAAACGCGCAGCACCCCTACGCGCCATAAGAGCATCCCATCAAATGAAAAGAGAGAGCCTTTAAACCCATTGTACTCTTATAATCGGATGGTCAAGAGGAATGCCTTAATAAAAAATATTAGCTATACTACAAAACTATTAGATCTAAAGCATATAACTATTACATGATTTAAGATCTAATCTATATATGTTTTGCATATATCTCATGTATCAAATTTAATATTTAAATTTATATTTCAGATCTGATTATATCTAATATAATATCTAAAAATAAAATTTTAAATAATCTAATCATAAAAAATAATTTAATCTAGACTACTCATGACATAGATCTAAGGAACTAGTCTAGACATAAATTGCATACGTCATACAAATATTTTTTTTTTAATGCATCTCATGCTCTTAGATCTTATTATATCACATATAATATCAAAAATTTAACTAATTAAATCATATTATTTTTAAAAAATTAAATAAACATTTTATTAAAAATTTTGATCTAGACTATGACATTAAACTATAGATCTAGTCAAGATGTGCACTACTTATATCATATATATTAAAATTTTAAATTAAATCTTATATTTTAAATCTGATTGCATATAATTTATTAATATCTAAAATTTAAATGATCAAATTATAAAAAATAAATCAAATCTAATCTAAAATATATTTGAATGACTACCACGATATAGAACTATAGATCTTGACTAGAACATGCATTGCATATATCAAATATATAATTTTAAAATATATAATTTTTGATTTTAGATCTAAATACATCTCATGTAATATCTAAAAATCAAAAATTAGATCATAAGAAATAAATTTAGATCAATCTAAAAATAGATCTGGAAGTAGCAACCTAGCTTTGATACCAATTGAAGGAAAAATCGGATTTTCCAACAGCAAGATGCATCTGATCGGATCAAATTTGTAGCAGAATAATTTTAAATTTTTCTCATGATCTGATTAGATCTGAGAGTTCTTAGATCTAATTATATTGATCTAAAATTTATAAATAAAAATAAAATAAAATAATGATATCTGATATCACCTGATCAGATAAGCCATTTATCCATTATGATGATCTGATGACTGATTCGAGATTTTGAATGTGCCGCGCACACGCCCAACCTCTATTGGTTTCCACTTGGATCATATCTAGAAGTCTCCTTCTTTTGGATTTGATCTCCAAAGATCAGATCTGGTGTCTTTCCGTATAGCCTTTAAATTAAACTACGAAAGCTGCATGTTCGTCTCTCGCTGATCTTTGCACCAATGGAACTTGATCTTTGCTCACAGACTTTGTCCAACTCTTGGGTGTGGAGAAGAGGGAGAGGATCAGTTGAGGGAGGCATGGAGATGGAGATTTTTGTAGGGCTTCATCGTAAAATAATTTTCATACATAAATAGTTTGCACGGGATCTTATTTATAGACCTAGTCAAGAGTCCCTTCGCATGTGACTTTGAACAGGTCAAAGCCAATAAGCAGAAGGACTCTTCAATGATCTGCATGCCCCACACCACTTTTAATCTAAATTTTGTTGCACAAAAATCAAAAATATGGCATGAAAAAACTTTGGAGAAGAGGCTTGGCATAGAGATAAGTTTATCTCCTAGAAGTTTGAATGTTTCAAACACATTGACCCATTCAAACTTCAATCAAATGGGTAACTACCAATTCCTATCCATTAGGGGCGAGCACTAAGAGGGATGTGTGCCCTCCTCTCCATGTTAATCCCATTAAGGGCACGTGCACCAATCCTTTAATTCTTGCATGACCGGGTCAACATTTGATTCTTATCCTATTTCCATCTTATGGGATTTAGGACAAAACCTTTTCAAGTCCCATCCAATGGATTTCAAGCAAGTCCTTATCAAGTTAGAACAAGTCTTGATCTAGCTAGGACTAGGTCCAGTCAAATCAAAAAAAAATCCATCTAGAATTTTTGAGAGAGGCTTGTCCAAATTTCATCTCATGAACTTAGGACAAGTCCTAATCTAGCAAAAAGAACCCTTGTCTTGTTCCTATCTTATGGGATTTAGGATAAGCCTTGATCAGGCTAGGATAAGATCCAGTCAGATCAAGATAAATCTCTATATAGTTTTTGGATGAAGCTTGTCCAAATAGTTTCAGAAATTAGTAGGTCTTGTCTTGTTTCCATTCAATGGATTAGGACAAGGCTAGATCAGGTTAGGAAAAGATTTTTTTGATCCAGACAAGTTTTAGCTAGACTAGGATAGAGCTATATAAGGCTTTTGAATGAGCCAAATTCAATTTGGCTTAATGGAGACTAATCAGAAAGATTACAAAAAAAGAATATTAACTAGCATGATTTTCTTGACCCTAATTGGATCTAATCTAAATCAATCAAACTAGGTTAGCTCAATTGATGACATCCTGATCTAAATTCTTGTTTGTATGATCCAGTTAGATTCAGTTCTGTATGGTAATTAGATATGTCATGATCTCCATCATCGATATCATCGAAACACCTTTCAATGGACCAAAACTCTTTCGATTCACCCAACTAGAATTATCAATCATCAAGATAATTCTAATTGATCCCAAAATCCACTAGTAATTTCAATAGTATATGGTGGCAACCCATCAGAATCGAAAACAAACCTCTCGGTGTAGCTATCTGTGTGATTGGGTTCTTCTATCATGAGCTCCGATGAGATTAGGGTTAGGGTGAACTCATCAAATCCAACATCCATTATATGAATGAATCATTCAATTCGAGTCCGATATGAAACCCTAATAGAAACTTCTTTATATTATTTTACATTACCATGGGCATGGGTTTTAGGACTCGCTCTCATGATCATCATAGGACCACTCCTCCTCTACAGAGATTGATAGATCCCATCTTGGTGCAATCAAATTCTTTTAATGAACATGCTATAGCCAACATACACCTCAGAATTCTAAATGGCTAGGAGATTGAGTTATGGTATAGTCAAATTATAATATCCTCAAGATGAACTACCGCTGCACCTCAGGTCAAAGAACCAGACACATGCTGCAGCATCGAGCTAGTCATCGACGAGAAGGTAGACTCCCTTATGACCGCTCGAGGTGGTTACATTCAGTATCTTTATTTTTAATAAGTACCGTACTCTCACTCCGATGTCTCCACACCATAGACTCAAGATACATTTACTCTAGGAAAGTGATCATATATCAATCTTTTGGATCGATCACCATCCTCGTGGTGATCCTACGATCGGGAGTAGTTTATGAGTTAATTATGATGACACATGCCTTAAATTCTTACCCTTGAGAATATGTGTAATCATGTTCGTTAACTCAATAGATGTATCACAGACACTTTATATATAATATGATAGAATAAATAATTTTTTAATTAATTTTAAATTAAAATTATAAAAATATCACTAGAAAGTATTTAACAAGTGTCGACCAATCTATCTTCTAGGGCACACATCTAACAGCAAATTCATAATTTTTAAATCTAATTGATTTCATAAACTTAATTCTTAATTCAATTAGGGTTCATAAATAAAACATGCATAAAAATCCTAGGGTTTCATGATCTAGAATTTTGCAAAAAAATAAATTTTGATTTTTGATTAAGGACAAATGTGCAGCAGCCCTACACGCCATAAGAGCACCCCATCGAATTGAAATAGAGGGCCTTTAAACCTTTCTTACTCTTATGATTGGACAACCAAATGAGATGCCTTAATCAAAAATTAACTACTACATTGTCTTAATCAGAAATTAATAATTACACTACAAAACTGTTAGATCTATAATATATATTGCATATATAATTAAAGATCTAACTATGCATGCTTTGTATGTATCTCATATATCAAAATTTAAACCAAAATATGCATGTTTGAGATCTGATATATCTAATATAATATCTAAAAAATAAAATTTTAAATGATCATATCATATAAAATTTTATACTAGATAATTCATAGAATAGTTCTATAAACCTAGTTTAGATATGCATCAAATATATCTCATATATTAATAAAATTTTAATCTACTAATTGAAGATCTAATCATATTTGATGTAACATCTAAAATCATTAATATAAGGATATAAATAAAATAAAAATTAGATCTAAGGTAGATTTGAATAACTACAAACATGTGACATCTAAGACCAGTTGTAGAAAAAACTAGATTTTTCGCCGCAGGATCAATATGATCTAATCAGATCTATAATGAAAAGTTTAAAATTTTTTTCTATAAATTCTAATCAGATCTAAGAGTACTTGGATCTAATTCTTATGATTTGATACTAAAATCTAAAATTAAAATTGATCAGGAACAACCTTTGTTACCTTTTAGGGTAAACCATTATCCTGATGATGATATATTATAGCCTGAGGTCTCGAAGCCAGCAATGCACGTACCTGGCCTCTACCAGAGTCTACTCAAGCTAGTTCTGGATGTTTTCTCCTGCTAGATTTGATCTTCAAAAATCAAATTTAGATCAAATATGTAGAACCTTCAAAATAAATGTTGAAGGTTGTGCACTCATCTCACAAACTCCATCATCTCTTCACTTGATCTTTCACATCTACAGGACTTGAATTTAATTCACTGCCTTTGCCCAACTATTTGGGCATGGAATAGAGGAAGAGGAGTAGAGGAGATGGCATGGAATAAAGGAGGGGGAGGCAGCTTATTGGCATGGAGAAGGGAGAACTCTAAAATCCTAGGGCATAGGGTCTCTTATATAGAGTCTTGTGCCAACCCTAGAGTCCTGTTTGATCAAGCAATCAAATTGCTTGATTAAATCATATTTTAATATGATATTTCATTCCAAATACTAGGTTTCTACCAAGTTTTGTCATACAAAAATCTCCTAAAATTTCCACACAAAATAGATAAGGGAGGAGGATGGTGCAAGCGACTAATTTCTAGTCTTTGATCTCATCAAGACTCTTTGACCTAGTCAAATCTAATTTGTCTGGGTCAAATCCCTTATCTATATGGGGTGCACACCTAGGAAAACATGCACCCTCCCCTCTCTCATGAAAACACCTTAGGGTGCGTTCCCCTAAAAATTCTTTTGGGGGTACACGCTCCCTATCCTTTGTTTCCTGCATCCAGATCAACCTTTGACTCTTGTCCTAAAAGTTTCAGAAATTAGTAGATGTTATCCTGTTCCCATCCGATGGATTAGGACAAGCCTAGATCAAGTTAGGATAATACTTTTCTGACCTGAACAAGCTCCAGTCACACTAGGACAGGGTTCTTGGGTGAGCTAAATCCAATTTGACTTAGTTGAGACGAACCAAATGACTATAGAAGAAGAATATTAGGCTCAATCATGTGCTAACATGATTTTCTTGAACCTAATTGGATCTAATTCAAATCAATCAAATTGAGTTAGCTCAATTGATAACATCCAGATCCAAACCCTTGTTTGTGTGACCTAGTTAGGTTCAATTTTTTATGGTAATGTGATATGTCACGATCTCTATCATCAACATCATCGAAATATCTTTCGATGGACTAAAACTCTTTCAATTCATCCAATTAGAATGATCAATCGTCAAGATCATTCTAATTGCTCCTAAAATCTACCAATGATACCTAGAAGTATATGGTGGCAATCCATTAGAACTGAATACGAATCTCTTGGTGCAGTTATTTGCATGATTATGTTCTTCTATCGTAAGCTCTGATAGGATTAGGATTAAGATAAACTCCTCAAACCCAACACCCCGTCATGTGATTGAATCATTCGATTCGAGTCCAATGTGAAATCCTAATAAAAAACTCTTTTCTATTACATCACACTACCATGATCATGGGCTTAAGGACTCGATCTCATTATCATCATAGGATTACTCCTTCTTTACCAAGGTTGATAGATCCCATCTTGGTGCGATTTAGTTCCTGCAATCAACATGCTAGAGCCAACATACACCTCAAGATTTCAAATGGCTAGGAGATCGAGTTATAGTGTAGTCAAGCTATAACACACTCAAGATGAACTACCGATGCACCTTAGGTCAAAGAACCAGACACACAACTGCAACATCAAGCTTAATCATCGATGAGAAGGTAAACTTCTCTATGACTACTCGAGGTGTCACGCTCAGTGCCCTCATTCTCAATGAGTATGTGTATTCTCACTCTAGTCTCTTCATACTGTAGACTCAAGACTCATCTATCCTAGGAAAATAATCAAACACCAATCTTCTAGATTGATCACCATCCTCATGATGATCCTATAATTGAGATCAGTGTATCAGTTAATTATGAAAATACATGTCTGAAATTTTCAACTCTCAAAAATATATATTATCATTTCCATCAACTTGAAGGATGTATCACTGACACTTTATACATGATGTGATAGAAGAAAATAATTCTTTATTAATTTTAAATCAAAATTATAAAAATATTCCTAGAAAGTGTATTACAAGTGTTAGCCAATCTAACTTCTAGGGCACTCATCTAACACTTATGAACTGTGACATAAGATGCTAATTAAATTCAGCTTAGCCATTGTATCCTTGCCTAGTAGGTGAGGTGGGGTGTTACAGGAGTTGTGTGTTTATGTTGTTCCTTATTAATATGTTCATCTAGTTGAGAAATATTTTGTGTTTCTTTTTGTAGGTCCTGAACTTCACAAAATTCATTTTTTTCCACTGCCTCTTTCTAGGATAAACTCTTTTTTCATAAAAGTGGCATGCCTACTAACAAAGTCTATTTGTTAAATAGGGTGGTAGAAAAAATATCCCATGCTATCTCTAGGATATCCGATAAATAAACATTTGCCTACTCTAGCTTCTAGCTTTGGTTCAAAATTTTTTTGACATGTGCTGAACATCCTTATATCATAAAATACTTAAGATTAGGTTTCTTACCTCTCCATATCTCATATGGAGTGCTAGACACAGATTTAGAAGGTATCCTATTTAAGATATAAGCTACGGTCTCTAGGGCATGACCTAAAAAAAAATAGGTAACTCTATAAAGCACATCATAGACCGCACCAAATCTAATAATGTTCGATTCCTCCTTTTGGCTACACCATTTAACTGCGGTGTATAAGGAGGGATCCCTTCATAGAGAATTTCTTTTACTTTAAGATGGTTTAGAAATTCACTAGATAAGTATTCTTCTTCTCAATCTGATTGAAGAATTTTTATACCCTTTCTAGTTTGTTTCTCGATTATACTTTGATATTCTTTACATTTATCAAAGGCTTTTGATTAAAATTTCATAAGATACACATTTTCTAACCTACATAAATCATCAATGAATATTATAAAATAAGAGCATCCACCTCTGGCTTGAGTTGTCATAAGACCACATACATCTATATGTACATGTCCTAACTGTTAGATGAGTGCCCTAGAAGTTAGATTGGCTAACACTTGTAATACACTATCTAGGGGTATTTTTATAATTTTGACTTAAAATTTTTAAAAGATTATTTTTTTCTAACACATCATGTATAAAGTATCTATGGTACATCCTTTGAGTTGATGAAAATGATAATACATATTTTTAAGAGTTGAATATTTTAAGAAATATATTTTTATAATTAACTTATAAATTGCTCCTGATTGTAGAATCATCATGAGGATGGTGATCAATCTAAAAGATTAGTATACAATCATTTTCTTATGATAGATGAGCCTTGAGTCTATGGTGTGGAGACACCGGAGTGAGAGTATAGATACTCATTAAGAATGTGGGCACTAAGCATGACCACCTTAAGTAGTCATAAGGGAGTCTACCTTCTCATCGATGACTAAGCATGATGCTGCAGTTGTATGTCTAATTCTTTGATCTGAGGTACATCGATAGTTCATCTTGAGTGTGTTATAGTTTGACTACATCATAACTCGATCTTCTAGCCATTCGAAATTCTGAGGTATACGTTGGCTATAGTATGTGAAGAAAAAATCCTATTTTCCATCATAGGATCGTGCAGATCTGATCAGATTTAAGATGGATTTTTTTAAAAATTTCTAAATAATCTGATCTGATCTAAAAATTCTCATATATGATCATGAAGATTTGATATTAAAAATTAAAATAAAAATTAAATTAGATTTAATATCATACCTTGTTTGGGTAATCTGATTACCCTACGATGATCCTGATATTTTCTAAGGTTCTGGAAGGAGCCATGCATGTGCCTGACCTCTACCAGTATCTACTTAGGAAGGATCTAGCCATCTTCTTCTCATAAATCTTTTCTCCAATGATCAGATCTGAATCTAATATGAAAGTACTTCAAAAATTTTTTGAAGGCTGCATGTCCGTCTCACGAACACCGTTGCGTAGATGCTAAAGTCTTCATAAATTTGACTGAATCTTCTTCTTAGATTTGTTCCTAACCTTTTAGACATGTAGAAGAGAGGGAGAGAGAGGATAGAGGGGGTGTGGGATATTTAGAATGGCAACCTTTGGATATGAAAAATATTTTGAAGGAAAGAGCCTTGATGCAAGGGTTCTTATACAAAAGCATAGCACCAAGTTAGAGTCCCTCTTTAATCAAAATCCTCATTTTTTTGACCATTGGGAATCCTAGACTTGATCTCCACAAAAATCCTCTAAACCCATCTAATTTTGACACCAAAAATCAATCTAGAAGGTGGTAGCATGAGTCGATAAGGAAGAGTCCACTGTGCCTAGGACTCTTCCCTTAAGAGTTTGATCCAAATCAAACTCTATCATAACTTAGTCTAGATACTTTCAAAAATTACAAAATTTGGTACACCAAATATATAGTTCTTGCTCTATCACATATCCAAAAATTAGATCAAAATAATTTCTAGAGAATTTTATAAAAGCATCTGATCTGGTGACCCTTAATTCTCTCAAATAGATCAACTTTTCACCCTAGTCCAATTTGACTATGAATGGATTTAATTTCTACAATTAATTTGATCTGAACTTATTCCAATCAGATGAAAATAAATCCATTCAAAATATAAGAATGAGTCAAATTAAATTTAATTTGGTTGTGATGAATCAGAAAGATTTTGGAATGAGAAAGTCAGGCTCAATCGGGTGCTAGCATAATTACCTTAAACCTAATTAGATTCAATCCAAATCAATCAAACTGGGTTAGCTCAATTGATGACATCCAAACCCAAATCCTTGTTTGTATGATCCAGTTAGGTTCAATTCTATATGGTAATGAGATATGTCATGATCTCCATCATTGACATCATCGAAACATCTTTTGATGTACCAAAACTTTTTTGATTCATACAATTAGAATGATTGATCACCAAAATTATTCTAATTGCTCCCAAAATCCACCAATGATACCTAGCAGTATATGGTGGCAACCCATTAGAATTGAAAGTGAATCTCTTGGTGTAGTTACTTGTGTGATTGGATTCTTCTATCTTAAGCCCCGATAGGATTAGGGTTAAGGTGAACTCGTCAAACCCAATGTCCATCATATGTTCGAATCGAGTCTAATGCGAAATCCTAGTAGAAACTCTTTCTATTATCTACACTCTACCATGGCCATGGGCTTAAGGACTCAATATCATGATTATCATAGGATTATTTTGAAGGGAAATCCTGATTTCCCGGTCCAGGTTCGTCCAGATCTGATTAGATCAAGAGATATATTTCAAAAATTTTCTCTTGATCTCTATCAGATCTTGATATGTTTCAGATCTGATTCTTATTATTTTAACAAATAAAATAAAACAAGATAAATTAAATCAAATTCAATTTACCTGATTTGGGTAATCCTATTACCCTGTAGATGATCCTGATTGCAGCGGAAGGCTCTGGATCTTAGCCACGCAAGCGCCTAGACTCTACCGGTATCCACTTGGGTTGGATCTGGAGATCCTCTTCTTCTCTATCACACCTCCAAAAATCAGATCTGGATCTGATCTGGAGGATCTTCAAAACTCTTTTGAAGATCTGCAGTCGTCCTTTTGCAGCAGCGCAGCCTTCTTGCTTTTGATCGCCTTTCCTTGATCTGAATCGCACCAAACCTAAGTCCAAAACACTTTTGGACGTGGAGAGCAAGGGGAGAAGAGAGTATGGCATGGAGAAGGAGGGGAGAGGCAGCCTTGGACGTGGGAAATCTCTATTGAATTCACTTTGGATTAGGGTTGGGCGCAGGGTCTTATTTATAGACCTCTTCCTCTCAACCAATCACAACCCTTTGTGAAATCAGATCTAAATCTGATTGGTTGGAAAATAGAGACCCCTGGATTCCTCCTTAGAGGGCGCCTAAGACCAGTCAAACTGGATTCTTAGTAGAACTCTGATTGGAATCCAAAAGGGAGGTGGAGTCCTTGTCCAACAAGGACTCCTAGGCGCCTCCTACTTGGGCTCACGCCACCCTTGGCGTGCGCCCTTCTCCTTGCCAGGTTCTGGCAGGGGGACAGGCCCCCACCAGCTCTCCAATAGGTGCATGACATGTGGTCAAAAGTCAAAGGTGTCAATGGTCAACGTTTGACCAGTCAAAGGTAGACTTTTGACCAAAGTCAAAGAACAAGAAATGGCAGGTGACCAAAAATGGCAGGTAATGTCTTACAAAATAAGACAACCTATTCTGACTTGGACAACCTCCAGTCAGACCATATGAAGGCCTCTGATTGAGCACAAACTCCTTTGGCTCAGTCAGGACAACTTATTTATGATAGTAAAAGAAGAACGTTAGGTTCAATCGAGTGCTAGCACGATTTCCTTGAACCTAATTGAATCTCATTCAGATCAATTGAACTAGATCAGTTCAATTGATGATCACCAGATTCAAACCCTTGTTTGTGTGACCCAGTTAGGTTCAGTTCTGTATGGTAATGGGATATGTCATGATCTCTATCATCGACATCATCGAAACTCCTTTCGATGGATCAGAACTCTTCTGATTCGAACAGCTAGAATGATCGATCATCTAAATCATTCTAATTGCTCCCAAAATCCACCAGTGACACCTAGCAGTATATGGTGGCAACCCATCAGAGCTGAATGCGAACCTCTTGGTGCAGCTACCTGTGTGATTAAGTTCTTCTATCTTGAGCCCCGATCAGATTAGGGTTAAGGTGAACTCGTCAAACCCTAGTCTCTGTCATATGATGTAATCATTCGATTCGAGTCCAATGTGAAAATCTAAATAGAAACTCTTTCTATTATTTCACTCTGCCATGGCCATGGGCTTCTGGACTTGATTCTCATGATCATCATAGGGCTGCTCCTCTACCACCGAGGTAGATAGATTCCCATCTTGATGCAATCCAGTTCCTACAATGAACATGCTATAGCCAACATACACCTCAGGGTTCCATATGGCTAGGAGACCGAGTAATGGTGTAGTCAAACTATAACACCCTCAAGGTGAACTGCCGATGCATCTCAGGTCAAAGAACCAGACACACTACTGCAGCATCGAGTCAGTCATTGACGAGAAGGTAGACTTCCCTAATGACTACTCGAGGTGGTCACGCTCAGTGCCCTCGTTCTCTAACGAGTACCTGTACTCTCGCTCCGGTGTCTCCACACCGTAGACTCAAGACTCATCTACTAAAGAGAAGCGATTGTACACCAACCTTCCGGATCAATCACCATCCTCGTGATGATCCTATGGTCGGGAGCTGTTTTATGAGTTAATAATGATTATTCATGTCTTAAATTTTCAACTCTTGAAAATATGAATTATCATTACCATTAACTCAAAGGATGTATCACAGACACTAAATACACATATGTGATAGAAAATAACCCATTTTATTAATTATAGTCAAAATTATAATTTTGCCCCTAGAAGTGTATTACAAGTGTCAGCCAATTCTGGCTTCTAGGGCACATATATCTAACAATCTCCCACTTGTCCTAAAGCCAATTGGCTACAAGTCTAAGTCCCATCTTCTCAAGGTGGGCTTCGATCTTCTGCTGGCCCAACGGCTTTGTAAGTGGGTCTGCCACATTATCTGCGGAGTTGACTCTCTTGACCTCAACGTAACCTTTCTCAAGGTAATCGCGGATGAGGATGGTATCGCCGCTCAATGTGCTTGGATTTCTGGTGAGACCTCGGCTCCTTAGCAAGGGCTATGGCGCCATTGTTGTCGCAGTAAAGAGGAATGGCATCTGATGGCATTACTCCAATTTCTGCAGCAAACTTCTTGTACCAGAATGCTTCCTTTGCAGCCTCTGATGCAGCGATATATTCTGCTTCCATGGTGGAATCTGCTATCACAGTTTGCTTGGAACTCTTCCAGCTGACAGCTCCACCATTGCACACAAACAGACTTCCAGATGTCGACTTTCGATCATCTATATCGGACATGAAAGTCCGAGTCTGTGTATCCCTGGAACTTGGAGTTCTCCATTACCAAAGACCAACATCATATCCTTAGTTCTTCTCAAGTACTTAAGGATACATTTCACAGAAGTCCAGTGTTCTTCACCTGGATTTGACTGATATCTGCTTGTGACACTCACAGCATGGGCTATATCAGGTCGTGTACATAGCATGGCATACATGAGGCTCCCTATTGCAGAAGCATAAGGGATCTTGCTCATGCGTTCTATTTCCTCAGGTGTGCTGGGGCACATCTTCTTGGAAAGATGAATACCATGTCTGAAGGGTATTAATCCCCTCTTAGAGTTTTCCATACTAAACCTCTTTAGTACTTCCTCTATGTACATCTTCTGTGAAAGTCCTAGCATCCTATTCGGTCTATCCCTATAGACCTTAATTCCTAGAATAAAGGATGCTTCACCTAGGTCTTTCATGGAGAATTCCTTGGACAACCACATCTTGACTGATGTCAACATGGGAATATCATTCCCAATAAGGAGGATGTCATCCACGTACAATACGAGGAAGACAACAGCGCTCCCACTGACCCTTTTGAAAACACATGGTTCCTCTTCATTTTTGATGAAACCAAACTTTTTGATCACATCATTGAAACGAGTGTTCCAGCTCCGAGATGCTTGCTTAAGTCCATATATGGACCTTTGCAGCTTGCAAACCTTGTGATCAGTATCACTGGATGTGAAACCTAGCGGCTGTTCCATATAGATATCTTCCTCAAGATATCCATTTAGGAATGCCGTTTTCACGTCCATTTGCCATATTTCATAATCGAAATAGGCTGCAACAGCAAGCAATGTGCGGATGGATTTTAGCATAGCTACTGGGGAAAAGGTATCCTGATAGTCAATGCCTTCGCGTTGACTATAACCTTTTGCCACCTAGTCTAGCCTTGAATGTCTCCACATTCCCATCTGCACCAATCTTTCTCTTGAAGATCCATTTACACCCAATAGGTACTATACCTTCTGGTGGATCTACCAAGGTCCAGACTTGGTTTGAGTGCATCGAGTCAATTTCTGACTTCATTGCCTCTAGCCATTTCTCGGAGTCGATATCTGATATCGCCTCGTTGTAGGTTTTGGGATCATCACCATGAGCACCATTACCTATGAGGAACATTTCCTCTACTTCCTCTGAAATAATACCTAAGTATCTTTCAGGGGGACGGGAAACTCTTTCCGATCTACGAGGTGGAGGAGGTAGTGTTCTTATTGGCTCAACCTGATTTGGTTCCAACTTGGTCCTTAGCTCGTTCTGACTTGTGAGACTTTCTCATCAAGCTTAATCTGCTTTCCAATGCCGCTATCTTGAATAAACTATTTTTCAAGAAAGATGGCATGTCGACTCACAATCACATTGTGGTCTTCTGGAATGTAGAAATAGTATCCTAATGACTCTTTAGGATATCCTATGAATCGAGCTCTAAAGGACCTAAACTCTAACTTGTCCGCTTGTTGTCTTTTGACATGAGCCGGACAACCCCAAATTCTGAGATGACTCAGACTTGGTTTCTTACCGTGCCATATCTCATACGGTGTGGTAGGAACGGTTTTAGAGGGAACCCTATTCAGTAGATAAGATTGAAGTTAACAATGAATGTCCCCAAAGAAAATCAGGGAGGTCTGTGAAGCTCATCATGGATCGAACCATATCCAATAGAGTCCGATTTCTCCGTTCTGAAACCCCGTTGAGTTGAGGTGTTCCTGGTGGAGTCCATTGAGAGACTATGCCATTTTCCTTAAGATAGTCTAGGAATTCCCGGCTAAGGTATTCACCTCCTCGATCTGATCGAAGAACCTTAATGGGTTTTTCCAGTTTGTTTTTCTACTTCATGTCTGAATTCTTTGAACTTTTCAAAAGCTTCAGACTTGTGTCTCATAAGATACACATACCCATACCTAGACAGATCATCGGTAAAGGTAATGAAGTAGACAAAATTGCCTCTAGCCGGCACATCAAATGGGCCGCACACATCAGTATGTACTAGGGCAAGGAGATCTGTGGCCCTCTCCCCATGTCCAACAAAAGGGAGTTTAGTCATTTTGCCTTGAAGACAAGATTCACAAGTTGGATATGACTCAAAAGTCAATGGACTCAATAGCCCATTTTTCTCCAATTTGTTGATCCTATCTTCTGCTATATGACCTAATCTCAGGTGCCATAGATATCTGTCGTTTGGACTATCCCTAGGTCGTTTGGCATTCACGTTTTGCTCGATAGTTAAAATAGGTACATCAATATGTAGCTGATAAAGACCATTAATAAGGAAACCATTTGCAATTTTATTTCTTTCATAAAGAATGTTACAATGGTCCTTAAAGAAGGTGATCACATAACCTTCTTGTGCTAAGCATGAAACAGAAATCAAATTCCTGCTAGCTGCAGGCACATAATAACAGTCTTTTAAAACTAAGTCTAAACCAGATGGTAATCGAAGAGGGTATGTTCCCACGGCTACTGCAGCAACTCTTGCTCCATTACCGATGCGTAGGATCATGTCTCCATCCCTCAGCCTCCTGCTATCCTCAAGACCCTGCATAGAAGTGCACAGATGAGCACTAGAACCAGAGTCAAGCACCCAACTGGATGCAGAAGAAACCGTAAGGTTAGACTCAATAACGAGCATACCTCCAGAAGGACCTTCCTTCTTGTTCTTCAGGGTGGCCAGGTAAGTAGGGCAGTTCCGCTTCCAATGGCCGTCGCTGTTGCAATGGAAACACTTTCCTTTGCCATCGGACCTTTTCTTCGGTTCTGCCTTCTTCTTCTTTGATCCTTCCACCTTTTGCTTTTTCACAGACTTCTTTTTCTTTCCATAAGACTTTCTTTTGGAAGAAGTCCGTTCCATAGCAAGAACTGAGCCTTTAGAACCTTTCATAGAAAGCTCAGCGGTAACCAGCATATTCATTAACTCGGCCAAGGAATTTTGAAGTTTATGCATGTGGTAATTCATGATGAATTGCCCATATGCATCAGTCAAGGATTGCAGAATAATATCGTTCTGCAAGATCCAAGTCCAACTTCACACCGAGCTTCTCAAGCTCTTCCATGTCCTTGATCATTGTCAGACAGTGATCTTGGACTGACTGCCCATCACGCATCTTAGCCTTAAAAAGTCATTTTTGTGACTTGATATTTGGCTGCGCGACTCTGTTCACCAAACATCTCCTGCAGGTGAGCCAACATTTGGCGAGCAGTCCCGATATCTTCATGTTGGCGCTGGAGCTCATCAGACATCGAGCCCAACATGTAATATCTGGCCTTATTATCTTCGTCAATCCATTTTTCCAGAGACGCTCTCTGTTCAAGTGGATGGACGAGCTGGTAAGGTGGGAGGGTCCTGGTCCAAAACATGGTGTTAACTTCTCTGAACCCAAAACAATTTTGTAGTTCCTGAGCCAATCTTTATAATTGGGTCCAGTCAGTCTATGTGTGTCCTAGGATACGTGCCAATGGGTTGGACGCAGACATTTTTCCTGTAGAGAGTCAAAGATTCTAGTTAGATACTGTAATTTTGACTTGACCAATTTGTTTAGGGATTTTATTTTTAAACAAATTAGCTCCCACTATTTTCTCGGATCCCTACACTCCCTCTGTAGAGATGCGAAAATCTCCGCGATTAATGATTTCTAGTGGGTGGTGCGGTCTCACCAACTGACTCATCACCTCACCTAACAGTTATTGGTGATGGGTTAGCCAATGAGTGAACAACTCTTGTTCAATGATTCTCTAATCATGGTGCACCCAAACTTGGTCTCTAATTCATGAATCTCACCGTATCCGGAATATTGATCCACTCCTTAGTTAAGTCAGACCCACCATTTGCATAGACTGGGTTCCTAATTGAGTCTCTCACCGTATCCGGAATATTGAGCCCAACTCATCCTCCAGCCCATAGCATCCAATGCCTAATAGACATGGTTGCATCTTCCCGGTGCAACTGAGCCACTGTATCCAGCCGAGAACAATCAACCCCGGGAAGGGCCCGCACATCTACAATGGTGGAAGACCTCAGACTTAATCTTTTCTTAGGGAGAATTGATTCAGGTCTCATTAAACTAGACTTGGCTTAGTCATAACAATTATGACTAACCTAGTGGCATGGGTTAGCTCGGATTATTGACCACCTCAGATCAGAACTGTGTCAACAGATATGGCCAGGTAAGTGAGACCGGTGGAAGGAATATGCCATTAACTCGTACAAGAACGCATTCAGGTCGAGTAGCTTCCAATTAAAAACCAGTCGGTCGTCTGTGCCAAACTTACCTTAGACACCAAATTGTTGAGTCAGAACCAATTGGGTTAGCCTACAATCCAGACTCTAACCTCTGAGCCTAATTAGGTCTTGCTTGATCGTGACTCGATCTTGACCCAGACTTAATCCTATTAGGCTGGTCAATTTAAGCATTGTTGATCCCATCTAACCAACTCTTGATTCGGTTTGATCAACCGCTTAGACCTAATTGAGCTACCCAAGCCCGAACCCAGTATTATGAATATGTCTTAGATCTGAAATTCTCAATTTTAGACCTAATTAATATTCCATAAACTTAATTCTTAATTAAGTTGGGTTCATAAACAAAATATGCACAATAAATCCTAGGGTTTCAGGATCTAGGGTTTTGCAGAAAGTAAGTTTTTGGTTTCTGATTAAGGACGAACACGCAGCACCCCTACACGTCATAAGAACACCCCATCGAATGGGAAGAGAGGGCCTTTAAACCCTTCTTCGTTCTTATGACCGGACGGCCAAGAGGAACGCCTTAATCAGGAACATTCAATACTACAAAACAGTTATAGATCTATATCATATATCTCATATACAAATTTAGATCTAATCATGGCATATTTTGCATACATCTCATGTATCAAATCATGCATGTTTTCAGATCTAAATTATCTCATAATAATCTAAAAAATTAGATTTAAATTGATCTAATCAAAATAAATTCTAATCTAGACAATTATGTAGAACTATTCTACAACTAGTCTAGACATGCATCAATCATATCTCATATGATATTTAAAATTAAATAATTTTTATTTGCTGTTTATCAGATGTTATTATAACACTTATAATATCAAAAAAATAGTAAATAAGAAGATCTAAAATATGATTTAATCAGATTAAATCAAAAGACATGCAAAACTATTCTATAGAACTATTCTATTCTAGAACTAGTCATGCATATCTTCATGTAATCTTAGATCCAAATCATTTAATTTTAATTTTTTCTGATTTCAGATCTGATCACATCTCATGTGACATCTAAAATCACACTTTATTTTTAATTAAAATAAAATTAAAATCAGATCTAAACAATTTTAGAACCATGGCTCTGATACCAGTTGAAGGGAAATCCTGATTTCCCGGTCCAGGTTCGTTCCAGATCTGATTAGATCAAGAGATATATTTCAAAAATTTTTCTCTTGATCTCAATCAGATCTTGATATGTTTCAGATCTAATTCTTATTATTTTAATAAATAAAATAAAAATAAGATAAATTAAATCAAATTTAATTTACCTGATTTGGGTAATCCTATTACCCTGTAGATGATCCTGATTGCAGCGGAAGGTTCTGGATCTTAGCCACGCAAGCGCCTGGCCTCTACCGGTATCCACTTGGGTTGGATCTGGAGATCCTCTTCTTCTCTATCACACCTCCAAAAAATCAGATCTGGATCTGATCTGGAGGATCTTCAAAACTCTTTTGAAGATCTGCAGTCGTCCTTTTGCAGCAGCGCAGCCTTCTTGCTTTTGATCGCCTTTTCCTTGATCTGAATCGCACCAAACCTAAGTCCAAAACACTTTTGGACGTGGAGAGCAAGGGGAGAAGAGAGTTATGGCATGGAGAAGGAGGGGAGAGGC
The DNA here is from genome assembly GCA_006176705.1 of Cocos nucifera. Lineage (NCBI taxonomy): Eukaryota > Viridiplantae > Streptophyta > Magnoliopsida > Arecales > Arecaceae > Cocos > Cocos nucifera. The sequence continues at coordinate 653,050 of QRFJ01000220.1, read as the reverse complement.
AGCCTTGGGCGTGGGAAATCTCTATTGAATTCACTTGGAATTAGGGTTGGGCGCAGGGTCTTATTTATAGACCTCTTGTGATCCAACTCCTCTTCCTCTCAACCAATCACAACCCTTTGTGAAATCAGATCTAAATCTGATTGGTTGGAAATAGAGACCCCTGGATTCCTCCTTAGAGGGCGCCTAAGACCAGTCAAACTGGATTCTTAGTAGAACTCTAATTGGAATCCAAAAGGGAGGTGGAGTCCTTGTCCAACAAGGACTCCTAGGCGCCTCCTACTTGGGCTCACGCCACCCTTGGCGTGCGCCCTTCTCCTTGCCAGGTTCTGGCAGGGGGACAGGCCCCCACCAGCTCTCCAATAGGTGCATGACATGTGGTCAAAAGTCAAAGGTCAATGGTCAACGTTTGACCAGTCAAAGGTAGACTTTTGACCAAAGTCAAAGAACAAGAAATGGCAGGTGACCAAAAATGGCAGGTAATGTCTTACAAATAAGACAACCTATTCTGACTTGGACAACCTCCAGTCAGACCATATGAAGGCCTCTGATTGAGCACAAACTCCTTTGGCTCAGTCAGGACAACTTATTTATGATAGTAAAAGAAGAACGTTAGGTTCAATCGAGTGCTAGCACGATTTCCTTGAACCTAATTGAATCTCATTCAGATCAATTGAACTAGATCAGTTCAATTGATGATCACCAGATTCAAACCCTTGTTTGTGTGACCCAGTTAGGTTCAGTTCTGTATGGTAATGGGATATGTCATGATCTCTATCATCGACATCATCGAAACTCCTTTCGATGGATCAGAACTCTTCTGATTCGAACAGCTAGAATGATCGATCATCTAAATCATTCTAATTGCTCCCAAAATCCACCAGTGACACCTAGCAGTATATGGTGGCAACCCATCAGAGCTGAATGCGAACCTCTTGGTGCAGCTACCTGTGTGATTAAGTTCTTCTATCTTGAGCCCCGATCAGATTAGGGTTAAGGTGAACTCGTCAAACCCTAGTCTCTGTCATATGATGTAATCATTCGATTCGAGTCCAATGTGAAAATCTAAATAGAAACTCTTTCTATTATTTCACTCTGCCATGGCCATGGGCTTCTGGACTTGATTCTCATGATCATCATAGGGCTGCTCCTCTACCACCGAGGTAGATAGATTCCATCTTGATGCAATCCAGTTCCTACAATGAACATGCTATAGCCAACATACACCTCAGGGTTCCATATGGCTAGGAGACCGAGTAATGGTGTAGTCAAACTATAACACCCTCAAGGTGAACTACTGCCGATGCATCTCAGGTCAAAGAACCAGACACACTACTGCAGCATCGAGTCAGTCATTGACGAGAAGGTAGACTTCCTAATGACTACTCGAGGTGGTCACGCTCAGTGCCCTCGTTCTCTAACGAGTACCTGTACTCTCGCTCCGGTGTCTCCACACCGTAGACTCAAGACTCATCTACTAAAGAGAAGCGATTCGTACACCAACCTTTCGGATCAATCACCATCCTCGTGATGATCCTATGGTCGGGAGCTGTTTATGAGTTAATAATGATTATTCATGTCTTAAATTTTCAACTCTTGAAAATATGAATTATCATTACCATTAACTCAAAGGATGTATCACAGACACTAAATACACATATGTGATAGAAAATAACCCATTTATTAATTATAGTCAAAATTATAATTTTGCCCCTAGAAGTGTATTACAAGTGTCAGCCAATTCTGGCTTCTAGGGCACATATATCTAACAACCAAGTGTATGCGAATTCTGTAGCGGATGTAGGTGACTACAGCATCGAGTCAGTCATCGACGAGAAGGTAGACTTTCTTATGACTAATCGAAATGGCCACGCTCAATGCCCTCATTCTTTAACAAGTACCTATACTTTCGCTCTGGTGTCTCCACATCATAGACTCAAGACACATCTATCCTAAGAAAGTGATTGTACACCAACCTTCGGGATCGATCACCATCCTCGTAATGATCCTACGGTCGGAAGCATTTTATGAGTTAATTATGAAAATTCATGTCTTAAATTTTTCACTCTTGAAAATATGAATTATCATTATTATTAACTTAAAGGATGAATCACTAACACTTTTAAATACACACTATGATAGAAAAATAATCTATTTATTAATTTAAAGATAAAATTATAAAATTATTTTTAAAAGTATTTTATAAGTGACAGCCAATCTGGCTTCTAAGGTACACATCTAACAAACTCCCACTTGACGTAAAGCCAACTGGCTATAAATCTAGGTCCCATCTTCTTAAGGTGGACTTCGATCTTCTATTGGCTAAATGGCTTTGTTAGTGAGTCAGCCGCATTATTTGTAGTGTCGACTCTCTTGACCTTGACGTATCCATTCTTAAGATAAATGCGGAAGAGATGGTATCGCCACTCGATGTGCTTAGATTTTTAATAAGACCTCGACTCCTTAGCTAGGGCTATGGCGCCATTATTGTCGTAATACAGAGGGACGGCATTTGATGGCATCATTCCAAGCTCTATAGTGAACTTCTTGTATCAGAATGCCTTCTTTGTAGCTTCTGATGCAGCGATGTACTCTATTTCCATGGTGGAATCTGTTATCACCGTCTACTTGAAATTTTTTCAGCTGACAGCACCACTATTACAAATAAACAAACTTTTTGATGTCGACTTTCGATCAACTATATCGAATATAAAATTGGAGTTTGTATACCCCTGGACCTAGAGTTCTCCATTACAAAAGACTAGAAACATATCCTTAGTCCTTCTCAAGTGCTTAAGGATACATTTCACAGAAATCTAGTGCTCTTCATCTGGATTCGACTGATACCTGCTCGTGACACTCACAGCATGGGCAATATCAAGTCGTGTACATAGCATGGCATACATGGGCTCCCTATTGCAGAAGCATAAGGGATCTTACTCATGCATTCAATCTCCTTAGGTGTGTTGGGACACATCTTCTTGGAGAGATGAACGCCATTACTGAAGGGCACCAATCCCCTCTTGGAGTTTTCCATGCTAAACCTCTTTAGCACCTCCTCTATGTACATCTTCTATGAGAGACCCAGCATCCTATTTGGTCTATCTCTATAGACCTTAATTTCTAGACTAAAGGATATCTCTCCTAGGTCTTTCATGGAGAATTCTTTGGACAACCACTTTTTGATGATGGTCAATATGGGAATATGATTCTCAATAAGGAGGATGTCATCTACGTACAGTATGAGAAAGACAATAGTGCTCCCACTGATCTTTTTGAAAATACAGGACTCCTCCTCATTCTTGATGAATCTAAATGATTTGATCACATCATTGAAACAAGCATTCTAGCTCTGAGATGCTTGCTTAAGTCTATATCGATCTTTGCAGCTTATAGACCTTATGATCAGTATCACTGGATGTGAAATCCAGCGACTATTTCATATAGATATCTTCCTCAAGATATCCATTTAAGAATGTCATTTTCACATCCATCTGCTAGATTTCATAATCAAAATAGGCTACAATAGCAAGCAATGTGTGGATGAATTTGAGCATGGTTACTGGCGAAAAGGTATCCTGATAGTCAATACCTTCATGCTGACTATACCCTTTCGCTACGAGCATTACTTTTAATGTCTCTACATTTTCATCGGCACCTATCTTTCTCTTGAAGATCCATTTACCCCCAATAGGTACTATACCTTCAAGTGGATCTACCAAGGTCCAGACTTGGTTCGAGCGCTTTGAGTCAATCTCTGACTTCATATCCTCTAACCATTTCTCGGAGTTGATATCTGATATTGCCTCATTATAGATTTTGGGATCATCACCATGAACCCCTTTTCCTATGAGGAACAATTTCTCTATGTCCTCTGAAATAGTACCTAAGTACGTTTTAGGGGGATGGAAAATTCTTTTTAATCTATAAGGTGGACGTGGTAGTGATTGGATTGGCTCAATCTAATTTGGTTCCATTGGTTCCTTAGCTCATGGCTTTTGGGAGGCTTTCTCCCCGAGCTTAATCTGTCTTCCGATGTCACCATCTTGAATAAACTACTTTTTAAAAAAAATGGCATGTCGACTCACAATCACATTATCATCTTCTAGAAGATAGAAATAATATCCTAATGACTCTTTAGGATATCTTATAAATCGAGATCTAAAGGTCCTAGACTCTAATTTATCCATCTGTTGTCTTTTGACATGGATCGGACAACCCTAAATTTTGAGATGACTCAGACTTGGTTTCTTACCATGCCATATCTCATACTGTGTGGTAGGAATGATTTTAGATGGAACCCTATTTAGTAGATATATAGCAGTCAATCAACTATATCCCTAAAGAAATTCAGGGAGGTCTGTGAAGCTCATCATGGATTGAACCATATCTAATAGGATCCGATTTCTTCATTTTGAATCTCCATTGAGTTGAGGCATTTCAGGTGGAGTCCATTGAGAGACTATGCCATTATCCTTAAGATAGTCTAGGAATTTTCAACAAAGATATTCACCTCCTCGATTTGATCAAAGAACCTTAATTGATTTTTCTATTTATTTTTCTACTTCGAGTCTGAATTTCTTGAACTTTTGAAAAGCTTCAGACTTGTGTTGCATCAAATACACATATGCATATCGAGATAAATCATCGATAAAGATGATGAAGTAGATGTAATTATCCCTAGCTGGCACATCAAATGGGCTACATACATTAGTATGTACTAGGGCAAGTAGGTCCGTGGCCCTTTGCCCATGTCCTATAAAAGGAAGCTTGGTCATTTTCCCATGAAGGTATGATTCACAAATCAGATATGACTCGAAAGTCAATAGACTCAATAGCTCGGATTTCTTTAATTTGTTAATCCTGTCTTCAGCTATATGACCTAGCCTAAGGTGCCAAAGATACCTAATGTTTATACTATCCCTAGGCCACTTTGATCCTATGGCATTCACATTTTGCTTGATATTAAAAATAGAAATATCAATATGTAACTGATATAGACCATTTATAAAGAAAACCACTTCAAATTTTATTTCTTTCATAAAGAATATTACAATGGTCCTTAAGAAAATTAATTACATAGCGTTTCTATGCTAAACATGAAATCGAAATCAAATTCCTACTTGTTGTACGCACATAAAAATAGTCCCTAAGTACTAAGTCTAATCCTAATGGCAATCATAGTGGATAGGTTTCCATAGCTATAGCAGCAACTCTTGCACCATTTTTGATGCATAGGATTATCTCACCATCCCTTAGCCTCCTACTATCCTCAAGATCCTACATAGAAGTGCACAAGTGAGCACTAGAACCAGAGTCAAGCATCCAACTGAATGTAGAAGAAACTGTAAGATTAGATTCTATAACGAGCATACCTCCAGAAGGACCTTCCTCCTTCTTGTTCTTTGGGCTGGCCAGGTAAAGAGGGCAGCTTTGCTTCCAATGGTCATTAGTGTTACAATGAAAATATTTTTCTTTGTCAGTGGCCTTCTTCTTCTTCCCACCATCAATCTTTTGCTTTCTCATGGACTTTTCCTTTTTTCCAAAAGACTTTCTCTTGGAAGAAGTCCACTCCATAGCAAGTACTGAGCCTTTAGAATCATTCATAGAAAGCTCAGTAGTAACCAGCATATTCATGAGCTCAGCTAAGGTATTCTGAAGTTTATGCACATGGTAGTTCATGATGAACTGGCCATATGCATCAGTCAAAGATAATAAAATTATGTCAGTCAGTAGATCCTGATCTAACTTGACATCGAGCTTCTCAAGCTCTTCTAAGTTCTTGATCATCATTAGACAATGATCTTGGACCGACTGTCCATCACGCATTTGAGCCTTAAACAATCTTTTAATGACTTGATATTTAGCTACATGACTCTATTCACCAAACAACTCTTGTAGGTGAGCAAACATTTGGTGGCTAGTCATAATATCTTCATGTTGGCATTGGAGCTCATCAGACATCGAGCCCAACATATAATACCTTGCTTTGTTATCTTCATCCATCCACTTCTTGGGAGATGCTCTCTGATCTGCGGATGAACGGGCTGGTAAGATGGGAGGATCCTATTCCAATACATGAGTTAATTTCTCGAAATCCAAAATAATCTTAAAGTTTTGGAGTCAATCCTTGTAGTTGGATTCGATCAGTCTATGAGTATCCAGGATACGGGCTAGTGGATTGGATGCAAATATTTTTCTATAAAAATCAAAGTTTCTAGTTAGATTTTGTAATTAGACTTAACCAATTTATTTAAAAATTTTATTTTTAAAATAAATTAGGCTCCCACTATTTACTCGGATCCCTACACTCTCTTGGTAGAGATGCAAAAATCTTAATGATTATTGATTTCTAGTGGATGGTGCGATCCCACTAACTGACTCACCACCTCAACTAACAATTATTGATGATGGATCAATCGATGAGTGGACAACTCTTATCCAATGGTTCTCGAATCATGGTGCACCCTAACCTGATCTCTAATTCATGAATCTCACCATGTTCAAAATATTGATCCACTCCCTAGTTAAGTCAGATCTACTATTTGCATAGATTGAATTCTTGATTGGATCCCTCACTATATCCAAAATATTGAACCCAACCCATCCTCCAATCCATAGCATCTAATGCCTAATAGATATGGTTGCATCTTTTCGTTGCAACTAAACCACTATATCCAATCGAGAACAATCAACCCCGAGAAGGGCCCGCACATCTACAATGGTGGAAGACCTTAGACTTAAAATTTTCTTAGGAAGATTTAATTTAGGTCTCTCAAAATTTGACTTGACTTAGTCATAACAATTATGACTAACCTAGTGGCATGGGTTGGCTCGAATTGTTAGCTACCTCAAATCAAAATTAGGTCGACACAAATGGCCAGATAAGTGAGACCGATGGAAGGGATATGCCATTAACTCGATAAAAATGCATTCAGATCGAGTAGCTCCTAATTAAAAATTAGTTGATCATATCTGTCAAACTTATGTTATGCACTAAATTATCGAATCAGAATCAATTAGATAAGCCTGCAATCCAGGCTCGAACCGTGGAGCAAAATTTGGTCTTGACTTGATCAAGTCACATCTTAATGTGATTCGATCTTGACCCAGACTTAATCCTATTAGGCTGATCAAATCTAAGCTTTCTTTGATCCCACCTAACTAACTCTTGATTTTGTTTGATCAACTGCTAGACCTAATTGAGCTACCCAAGACCAAACCCAATTTTATGAATATGTCTTAGATCTAAAAATTCATAATTTTTAGATCTAATTAATTTTATAATTTTAGTTCTTAATTATGTTTTGGGTTCATGAATAAAATTTGTATAAAAAGTCCTAAGATTTTAGGATCTAGAATTTTGCAAAAAAATAAGTTCTAATTTTTGGTTAAGGATGAATGCATAGCACCCCTACACGCCATAAGAACACCCCATCGAATGGAAGGAGAGGGCCTTTAAACCCTACTTTATTCTTATGACCGAATGGCCAAGGAGAACTCCTTAATCAAAAATATAATTTTTTTTTACTACAAAACTAGTTAGATCATATATCACGTATAAAAAGATCTAACTAATACATGTCTTGTATACATCTCATGTATCATCAATATGCATACTTTCAGATCTGAAATATTACATGCTAAATTAAAAAAATAAAATTTTAAATTTGATCATATCAAATATAAAACTATTATAGACATCTTATACAACTATTCTATGACTAGTCTAAGCATGCATCTTTCATATCTCATATGAATAAACTAAAAATTAAAAATTTTATTTTTTATTTTTAGATCTAATTACAATAATTATAATATCAAAAAAATAAAAATTAAATAGATCTAAAATTATATTTACTTAAAATAAATACATGATTATACTAGACTATATATAGAACTATTCTATACCAAGTCTAGTCATGCATCTGATACATATTAGATCTAAATTATTTAATTTTTAATTTTTTAATTTTAGATCTAATCATATATGATGTGGCATCTAAAACTTTTTAGTATCAAATTATAAATAAAAAAAAATTAGATCTAAGGTAAATCTGAAGAACTGCTAACGTATCTCTGATACCAGTTGAAGAAAAAAATCCAATTTTCCACCACCAGATCGTGCAGATCTAATCAGATCTGGGATAATTTTTTAAAAAAAAAATTAAATGATCTGATCTAATCTATGAGTTCTCAGATCTAATCATGATGATTTGATATTAAAAATTTAAATAAAAATTAAATTAGATTTAATATCATACCTTGTTTGGGTAATCTAATTATCTTATGATGATCCTGATGTTTCCTAAGGTTCTGGAAGGAGCCACGCATGCACCTAGCCTCTACCAAAATCCACTCAGGAAGGATCAAGACATCTTCTCCTCATAAATCTTTTTTTCAAAGATCAGATCTGAAAGTCCATCAAAAATTTTTTGAAGGCTGCATGTCCATCTCACGAACACCATCATGTAGATGCTGAACTCTTCACAATGTTAATTGGATCTTCTTCTTCGATTTGTACCTAACTTTTTAGGCATGTAGAAGACAGGGAGGGAAAGGATCGAGGGGGTGTGGGATATCTAGAATGGCAGCCTTTGGGTGTAAAAAATATTTCTACGTGAAGAGCCTTAATGCAAGGGTTCTTATACAAAAGCATAGCGCCAAGTTAGAGTCCCTCTTTGACCAAAATCCTTATTTTTTTGACCATTGGGACACCTGGACATAATATCCATGAAAGTACCCAGATCTCATCTAATTTTGACACCAAAAATCAATCAGAAGATGGCAGCATGAAAAGATAAGGAAGAGTCCACTGCGCCAAGGACTCTTCCCTTAAGAGTTTGATCTAAATCAAACTCTATCTTAAGTCAGTCTAGGTACCTCAAAAAATCAAAAAATTTGGGACACCTAATGTATAATTCATTTTCTATCACATATCCAAAAAATAGATCAAAATGATTTTTAAAAAATTTTCTAGAAGCATCTGATCAGGTAACCCTCAATTCTCTCAAATAGGTCAACTTTTGACCCTACTCCAATTTTTAGTATGAATGGATTTAATTTCTACAATTAATCTGATCTGAACTTATTCCAGTTAGATGAAAATAAATTCATTCAAAATACAAGAGTAAGTCAAATCAAATTTGACTTGGTTGCGATGAATCAGAAAGGTTTTAGAAGGAGAAAGTCAGGCTCAATCGTGTGCTAGCACGATTACCTTGAACCTGATTGGATCTAATCCAAATCAATCAAACTAAGTTAGCTAAATTGATGACATCTAGATCTAAATCCTTATTTGTGTGATCCAGTTATGTTCAATTCTATATGGTAATGAGATATATCATGATCTTCATCATCGACATCATCGACATACCTTTCAATGGATCAGAACTTTTTTGATTCATACAATTAGAATGATTGATCATCAAAATCATTCTAATTGCTCTCAAAATCCACCAATGACATCTAGCAGTATATGGTAGTAGCCCATCAGAACTGAAAGTAAATCTCTCAGTGTAGTTACCTATGTGATTGGATTCTTCTATCTTGAGCTTCGATAGGATTAGGGTTAAGGTGAACTCATCAAACTCAGTGTCCGTCATATGAATTAATCATTCAATCCGAGTTCAATGTGAAACCCTAATAGAAACTCTTTCTATATTTATAGTCAACACCTTTGTGCTGACTATATCCTTTCGCTACTAATCTAGCTTTGAATCTCTCTATATTTTCATATGCACCAATTTTTTTCTTGAAGATTTATTTACAACCAATGGGTACAATACCTTCAAGTAGATCTACCTATAGGAATTTCTATTCCTAAGCCACAGGATCAATCGAATCGGATCAGATCTAAAGCAAATTTTTTTCAAAAAATTTTTATGATCCCATCAAATCTGAGAGTTCTCAGATCTAATTAGATTAATCTAAATATTAAAATATAAATTAAAATTAAATCAATAATATCTAATATTATCTGATTGGTTAAATAATTTATCCTACAGTGATGATTTGAATTCTTCGAGGTTCTGATACTAGCCATGCACATGCCGGCCTCTACATGAGTCCACTCAAGTCAGATCTGAAGGTCCTCTCCTTCTGGATCTGATTTCAAAAACTTAGATCTGAAATCAGTTTGTGGTATCTCAGATCTGATCTTTGGTAGCAACACTTTCATCTCTCCATCAGGAAGTAATTACACAGGCTTTATAGGATCAGAGACTCAACTCTTAATCTTTGATTTTTTGCCCAACTCCTTAGACATGGAGAAGAGGAAGAGGAGGAGAGGGGGTGAGTGAGATGGAGAAAATGGTAGAGTTTGGGTGTGGATTAACAAGAATAAGAAACCCCAGGGCGTAGGGTCCTTTATTTAGACATTGTCACAGTTCTGGAGTCCTACAGCTTTAAGCAACAAGTTTGCTTAAAGCAAAAGGAATCCTTCATGAATTCCATGCCACATTCTAATTCCCACCTATTTTTGTCACACAAAATTGCATGGAAAATGACACCATGTAGGTTGGATAATTCCTCATTGGCGCAGCATTTTATCTCCCTAGAGTTTGAATCAAATTCAAACCCTTGACCCATTCAAGCCCTTTTGAATGGGGCACCTCCATCTTACCCATATGGGGCACATGCTAAGAGGTGTGTGTGCCCTCTCTTTTCCACACAAAATAACTTAGGGAGCATGCCTCTAGAAATTCTCTAGGGGGTGCACGTCCCTCTCCCTTCTTTCCTGTAAAGCTAGGTCAATTTGACCCCTTATCCCGGTCCCATCTTATAGGATTAAGACAAGCTTGGATTTAATCAGGACAAGTCTTGATCTGACAAGGATAAACTCTAGTTAGATCAAGATAAATCCATATAAGATTTTTAGATAAGCCAAATCTAATTTAACTCAGTCAAGATGAACTAGAAAGATGACTAAAGAAGAAAGTCAGGTCCAATCGTTTGCTAGCACAATTTTCATGGACCTAATTGGATCTAATCCAAATCAATCAAACTAGGTTAGCCCAATTGATGACATCCAGATCCAAACCCTTATTTGTATGATCCAGTTAGGTTCAGTTCTAGATGGTAATAGGATATGTTGCAATCTCCATCATCAACATCATCAAAACACCTTTTGATAGACTAGAACTCTTTCCATTTATCCAATTAGAATCATCGATTAGCAAGACAATTTTAATTGGTCCCGAAATCCACCAATGATGCATAGGAATATGTGGTAGCAACCCATCAAAACTGAATACGAACCTCTTGGTGCAGCCAACTATGTAATTGGGTTCTTCTATCATGAGCCTTTACCAATCTTGGTCAAGGTGAACTCATCAGACCCTACACCTATCATATAAATAAATTATTCGATTCGAGTCCAATGTAAAATCTTAATAAAAACTTCTTTCCATTATATTCATACTGCCATGGCCATGGACTTAAGAATTCGATCTCATGATTATCATAGAACTACTCCTCCTCTATCGAGGTTGATAGATCCTCTATTGGTGTGATCCAATTCCTACAATGAGCATGCTATAGCCAAAATATTTCTTAGTATTCCAAATGGCTACGAGACCAAGTTATGGTGTAGTCAAACTATAACACCCTCAAGGTGAACTATCGATGCACCTTAGGTCAAAGAACTAGACACACAACTATAGCATCGAACTAGTCATCAATGAGAAGGTAAACTTTCTTATGACTACTCGAGGTGGTCATGCTCAGTGCCCTTATTCTCAATAAGTACATATATTCTTGCTCAGTGTCTCTACACCACAGACTCAAGACTTATCTATCCTAAGAAAATGATCATATAATAATCTTTCGGATCAATCACCATCCTCGTAATGATCCTACGATCGAGAGCAGTTTATGAGTTAAGTATGGTAACAGATATTTTAAATTCACCAATACTTTAAATACACAATGTGATAGAATAAATAACTCTTTTATTAATTTTAAGTCAAAATTATAAAAATATTTCTAGAAAGTATATTATAAGTGCCGATTAATTTGGCTTCTAGAGCACACATCTAACACTACCATGGTCCAGTCTTGGTTCAAGTGCATTGAGTCAATTTCTGACTTCATTGCCTCTAACAATTTCTCGAAGTCGATATATGATATCATCTCATCATAGGTTTTAGGATCATCTCCATGTACCCCATTTTTTATGAGGAATATTTTCTCTACATTCTCTAAGGCAATATCCAAGTATTATTGGAAATAGTGTCCCAAAGCCAATCATCAACATATTGATGGTTGTGCTGACTCTTATATTTATATATAAATTAATAAATAAATAAAAATTATTTTGGCTTTTTTATTATAAATTTTTTCATCTTCTAATAAACTTATGTATTGTGATGAAGACCTTAAGACTATTTAGAATCAACAAAGAAGAATTTATTATTTAGTCCTTAAATATATTCATGATCAAATAATATATTGTTCTCAAGAATGACAATATTTATCGAGTATAGATTATTATGTGCCTTATAGGTTGGTTGTCCTCTTAACCAAGAAGTGTGGAGACACTGGTATGGCATGTAGGTAAGATATAGGGGTACATCTGTACTGAACATGATCGACTTTGAAGCTTTTCTTTTATCAAGATTTGTATCGATGGAATATGGGTATAAGTATTGTTCCAAACTAAGACCACCATGGTGACTTTCAAGCAACTCACTATACTTTGGTGCTAGGTTATCTGAATTTCTAATTCAATGATGGAAGATGTTTAGGCACAATCAAATACTTAAGAAGTCAGTGTGTGAGTCAAGATGGGATTGATCACTCCAATTTAGGAGCTTTATTCAATTCTATTTTAATTTAGCAAATCCTTAGCTAGGGTAGTCCAAGTGAGAAGTCATGGAACCGATTGCATTAACATATGACTTGGATGTATTTTTTAGGGTTGACAGTTTAACACTGAGTCATCCTATATATAGAGGTCAAAGGAATGAATTATATAGTAACCATATTTATATAGATTCTGAATATTACGATTATGACTATTTGACCTATACGGATGTTGGGTACCATTGCTAGATGGTCACTTTGATTAGTACAGAAATTGATTCTTGTGCTACCGACATAGGTTCAAACCTACGGGATCACACATATTAGAGGTTCCTACCTGATCTGATGGCTAATGAAGAGTCCCATTAGAATGAGACTCCGTGGTCAAGAGTCTCACTAGACTGGGACTCTTTAATCAGGAGTCCTACTGGGCTAAGACTCTGAGTCTCGCTTGTCTAGGATTCTATGATCAGGAGTCGCATTGGACTGGGACTCTATGATCAAGAGTCTCATTGGATTGGACTCTTTGACCAAGAGTCCTACTACATTGAGACTCTAAGTTCTACTTATTTAAAATTTTGTGATCGAGAGTTTTACTAGTCTAGGACTATCATCACAAGTTTCATTCATTTGGGACACTGGGGTTAAGAGTCCAATTGGTTTTGGACTCTTTGATCAGGAGTTTTATTTTGATGAGACTCTATTATCCGGACAGCCACGGAATTTAGACTCTATATTTATGAAAAAATTAATTAGTAGTTTGATCACTAATTAACTTAATTTGATTGAATAATTATTTTTGAATCAAGTCCAATTGAATTGGATTCAGTTTGGTTTGACACGATTAGGTTATGAGATGACCTAATCGCCAAGGAAGTTTGTTCCCTGATTTGATTAGGGTTTGAGCTTAATCAATTTTTAATTTGATTAATATTTAATTAAGATTATTTTAGTTTGAATTAGTTGGGTTTAATCTAGTATAATTGGGCCTAACCAATTTGGATTGAGTTGATTCAATTGGATGAGAAGTTATGAGATTAGTTTGACCTAGTCTTCCATGCACCACCTCACCTTTTTTATTATGTCAATCTTTCTCCATGAGAAAGGTTTTCTCATGATGTTTTTCCATGCAATAGAAGGCTTGTGCCCTCCCTTCTCATGCCTAAGAGGATGGGTTTTATCCGATTGCAATTTGAATTCAAATAGGATTTGAATTCAAATGGCTAATCACTATCCCATCTTTCCCTCAATCCACTTTGAGTTTGTGCCTCAATTAATTCTTGGAATTTTTGAATGCATGAACATCTGATGATGAACCCCCTTCCATGTGTGAGCCCTCCCCCTTTGCATGACAAAAACTTGAAAAAAATCTGAGGGAAGAAAATCAAAGAGAAAGTAAGGCCCGAAGGTTTGTGTGAAACTACTACCCTAGAATTCTGATCTAGGGTTTGGCATGCACTTTCATGAGATCTGAGTGCCAGATCTTCACTAGATTTTTTGGAAACCCTCCTAAACCTCCTCTCTACTTTTGCTATTGATCCAGAGCATCCAAAGAATTGATAGAGGGAGATCAAACTAGTTCAATCAGCATCAGCTATCAAACGATGCTACATCGAGCTAGCACTTGGGAGGAGCCGATCGGGACCTGGACCTCGTGTGGACCATCCATGTAGGCCAGACATTTGTGTGGCTACATTGTGATGATTAGATCTTCCTAGTGGTAATAATCAAATATTCTTGATGGTGATCAAATTGCGGAGATCAACTACCCGCGCAAAGATAACATGTTCTAACCACGTAAAGTAGTAAAATCGCTGATTATTTCTATTTTTAGATTTTCATGCATGCATGTCACATTAGATATTGGTAATATAAGATTTATAGATTAGATCTATAGCTCTTTATAAATTAATTAGACTAATTTTTAATTTTACTATATTTTATTTTTGAAAAAGTTTCGAAAGTAATGCTAGAAACCTTGCATGACAAACCAGCAATGCTATCAGAGAATCCAGGTTGTTTAATGTGATATATATGTATGCTTAAATTATTTTTTAGATTAGATCTAACTAATAATATAACTTTTAGAATTAAAAATAAACTCATGATTGCACAGACTGATGGTTATCCTACTGTAAGATTTATCCCTTACAATGAAATGGTTGTCCTGGTATGTTGCTGATCTAAAATATTGATTATAAAATATTAAGTTTGATCTAACATCTTTTATGATTTGATTTAATTTATTTTAATCTAATTTATGTCATGAATATGTGTTTAGATTAGATCTAAAATGATTTATGATTTTTATGTAGTGTACATAGATTCGGGCTAAACCCTACAACTAGTATTGTTTGTGAAATGAGTTGACCCAACTTTTGAGATGAGTCGACCCATTCCATGAATAGTGCTTGTAAAGAACCTTTCAAAATTTTAAAAAAATATTTTTGAAATGCCGAATCCCAATCCTCATCCAAAAACTTAATTGAGAATTAAGTATGATGAATTAGGATCTAGAATTATGAATTAAAGATCCTAAGTCATTGATCATAAAATTTGGGTTATTGGGTTAGATGAATTAGGTCCATTGATTGGGTTACACCTAAGGTTAGATTAAAAAATGGACTCAATTAGAGTAATTGGTCAAATCTAATCAAATATTTAATTAGATTAGGTCAAAGACTCTTTAGACTCGATTATAATAGTTGTAGTTTGTCAAGTCCATGCCTTTAATAAGGACCAAATGGACTTGATTCATGGCTACGTGGTCAAATTCAAAATTACTTGGTTGAACAAATTAAAACTAATGAACTGGATGGTGTCTAAGGTAAGTTTAGCAGTCTTGACAAGTAGTTTTTAATTGGGAGCTACTCGCACTGATTTTGATCTTTGATAAGTTAATGGCATATTCCTTCGATTGATCTCGCTTACCTGGCCATCCTAGTGAATTAGGTTTTGATTAGATCACTTAGATATTTGGGCTTACCCATGTCAATTAGGTAAATCAGTGTGACTGATTTAGGTGCTCCTAATGCCGACTTGAATTAGGTCCTTTTTTATCTAACTTGGTGAAGTCAATGAAAGGATCCAAATTTGTTGGTTAATTCTTCTCTCCTTTCCTTAAAATCAATTAATAAAATCCTCTACAATTATTAGGTGAAGGAAATGATCTAGGATTTCAGGGATGGATTTTAAAATATTTTCAATAATCGAATAGCAAAAGTAACAAATTAATCATATTAATTTATTTAAAATATATAAAAAAAGTCCTAAATCTAGGATCCTATCACATGATTTAAGCATCCTATTAAGTCTAAAAATAAAAATAATCAAAAGGTGATGTTGATCATATCAACATCCGATAATTCTAGATCTGATCTAAATACATAAGAAATATTATATCAACCTTACCTTTGCTAGATGAGTTCTCTAACTTACTGATCTAAGGCTAAGGTCATTTCTTTGACTGGACATGTGTCTGGCCTCTTCAGGTTGTCCATACAAGGTCTCAATGCAAGATCCAAAGTCCGATAACAAGAAGTCAGTACAACATGTTAGTACTATGCTAATCTTTTTTTGATAGCTAATCTGGAACCTTCTTTTCCAAATCTTGGACTCCCCAATTTTTAAGAGGAAGGAAAGAGATTTGTGAACAAGAGACAACCCTAGAGAAGAACCCTTTCTTCTCCCTTCTTTTTCTCTCACCAGGATACAACGATCTATGTCTCAATGAAGCACCACTCCTAGATATTCTTTGGTGCCAAGCTTCCCACATCTCAAATCTCTCTCTCTTAGATCTAAAACATATAGAAAACTCATGTTCTAACTCTCTTTGAATAGAGAGTTATGATAGAGTCCTTGTTTAGGCCAAATACCTAGAAAGGTAGGTCCAATTTGAGTAAGGATTGGGGCACCCAAATCTTAGGCATCCCCTCCTTATTTCTTCTTGTAGACTCTAAAGATATGCTCAAATAAGTCTTCTATTTTTCATAAAAAAATCAGAGGAAAATCAAGTGGTTTTGTGCCTCAAAGAAATAAGGAATAATGATGTATTAAACTCTATCCAATAGAGACATAGGTCAAAACAACTTCTTTGTTTTGACCTATTCCATAACTAATTTCCTTCTAAAATAGTGAGAGACATAAAAAGGGCATGAATACTCTCTAGAAATAAAATTTTTCATAAAAATTCCAAGAGAATTATTGTGGGGGGGCATGGAAAGCAAGATGGCACAAGATGGAGAAATCCTAGTCACACTAGGACTTCTAGTTTTGACTTAGTCCAACTAATTATTTGAATCCAATTAAATCAAAACTAATGCAACCCAATTAGAGATGATCTTATCCCAACTAAGAAACTAATTAAGTAAGATTAAATTAAATTTAAATTTAATTTAAATTTAATTTAATTTTTAATTAAATTAAAAATTAGTTGCATACAAGTCTTAATTGAATAGAGACTTGTTCTCCCTTGCAATTGACTCATCCAATGAACCAATTGGACTTGATCTAATCAAATCTAAATCAAATCTAATTAAATTATATTTAATTAAACTTAATTTTAGCTCTCTAGGTTAGTCAAATTAAGCTATTTTATAATTTAATTGCTAATCAATCCTCCTGCAATACTTGTACTAGGTTAAATATCAATCGTATTGATTATTTGACCTTAGAATGATTCTAAATCATTGATCAACCATCCGATCAGATCGAGACCTCTTAGTATGTGACCCCATAGATTTGAATCTAAGCTAGTAGCATAGAAATAAATTTCTATACCAATCAAAATTATCATTTAGTAATGATATTCGATAGTCGGATAGGTCGAATGTGTAAAGAAACACTCCTAGAATCCATTTGGATATAGTTTTCGTGTAATTCATCCCCTTGACCAAAATGCTCATAGGGCAACTCAGGGTTTAATTATCAATCTTGATTAGGTCATCCATATTGTGTTTCAAAATACCAAAATCATCTCGTGGATTATCCTAGCCAAGATTTTGCTAAATTGAAATACAGCGATGCATTTTCTCCAATCTCTTAGAGTGGTTAATCCTATCTTGATCACTCACTAACTTCACAAGTACTTGACTATGTCCAGAAACCTTTCTTAATTGAATTTTAAGTAATCTAGCACCAAAGCATAATGAGTTGTTTGCAAGTTACCAAGATGATCTCAGCTCTAAGGGATATTTATACACATATCCCATCAGAGCAATTATCGATCGTAGAATGCTCCGGAGTTGGTCATATTTAGTGATGATATATCTTTATATCTCACCTATATGCCATACTAGTATCTCTACACTCCTTGATTAAGAGGACAACCAACCTATATGGCATACAACGATCTATACTTGATATACATTATCGTCCTAATTAACAATTTATCATTTCGTCATGAACAGTTTTAAGGACTAATCGATAAATCTTCTTTATCAAAATTAAATAGTCTTAAAAACTTTATCACAACATAAGATGTTCATTAGAAGATGTAGAATTTATGATGAAAAAACTAAAATAATTTTTTTTAATAATAAATTATTTAAAAGTATAAAATAGCACAACCATCAATAGGCTAACGATTGGCTTTAGGACATAATTCCCAATAACTCCCACTTATCCTAAAGTCACTTGGTACAATATCTAATATCCATCTTCGACTTGTGATTATCAAACTTCTTTACCGCTAGGGCTTTTTCATCAATCTTCTGAAGGTCAATGTCACCTCAATCTACTATCTTCTGGACTAGGTGGTAGCAGCGTAGTATGTGCTTTGTTTGCTGGTGTGCCTTCGATTTCTTTGCCTGAGCAATGGCACTAGTGCTGTTATAGTAGAGCAGAACCAAACCATCAAGGAAGGGTGCTAGTCCAAGTTCAGTGATGAACTTTCTCAGCCACAAAGCTTCCTCCATGGCATCTAATGCTGCGATGTACTCCACCTCGGATATAGAGTCTATCACAGTGTGCTGCTTGAAACTCTTCTAGCAGATAGCTCCACCATTTAGGATAAAGATATAATCCAACATGCTTTTATTGTCATCATGGTTAGATTAAAAACTAGAGTCTATAAATCCTACTAGTTTTAATTCTGACTCACTATAAATAAGCTACTAGTTCTTAGTATTTCTCAAATACTTCAGGATGGTTTTCACTACCTTCTTGTGGCTTTCTCCTAGATCAGAATGGTATCTACTCACTACTCCTAATAAATATGCCAAATCTGATCTCGTACATGTCATGGTGTATATGACAAATCCCATAACTAAAGCATATGAAATTTTACTCATACGCTCTCTCTTCAAAAGTTGTCAGACAATCCTTCTTAGAAAGAAAAATTTCATAGCCAATCAGAATATAGTCCTTCTTAAAATTCTTCATGCTGAATCTTTTCAGCATAGTTTCTATGTGCATGGACTGGGATAACCCAAGCATCCTCTTGTAGAAAAATCAATATTTTTCCACCATAGGATCGTTCAGATTCGATTAGATCTAAAGGGATATTTTAAAAATTTTCTAATAGGTTCAGCTAAAGGTGTTGGCTTTTCTACCCATTGAACTTTCTCAAGTTCAACCTTAGAGGCAATAGTTTCTTCACCAAGAAACTTCTTTTCCAAAAAGATTGCCTTCAGACTGATGAACTTATTTTGTTCATCAGCATGGTTGAAAATATATCCTTTATGTTTCTTGGGGTACCCTATAAACACACACTTACCAAACTAGGATCCAAGTTTATCTGTATGCAAATGTTTGACACAGGTCGGACAACCCCAAACCATAAGTGAGAGAGTATAGGCCTATGCCTAGTCCATATCTGATATGGAGTCTTTGCGATAGATTTACTTGGTACATTATTCAACATAAACAATAAGTCTCAAAAGCATAATCGCAAAATAAAATAAGTAGACTAGCAAAACCCATCATGGATCAAACCATATCTAAGAGGATTCTATTCCTCCTTTCCGACACCATGATGCTATGGTGTCCTTGGAGGTGTCCATTATGAGAGAATTCCATTCTTTTCTAGATATATGTGCCCTAGAAGCCAGAATTGGCTGACACTTGTAATACACTTCTAGGGGCAAAATTATAATTTTGACTATAATTAATGAAATGGGTTATTTTCTATCACACCTGTGTATTTAGTGTCTGTGATACATCCTTTGAGTTAATGGTAATGATAATTCATATTTTCAAGAGTTGAAAATTTAAGACATGAATAATCATTATTAACTCATAAACAGCTCCCGACCATAGGATCATCACGAGGATGGTGATTGATCCGGAAGGTTGGTGTACGATTGCTTCTCTTTAGTAGATGAGTCTTGAGTCTACGGTGTGGAGACACCGGAGTGAGAGTACAGGTACTCGTTAGAGAACGAGGGCACTGAGCGTGACCACCTCGAGTAGTCATTAGGAAGTCTACCTTCTCGTCAATGACTGACTCGATGCTGTAGTAGTGTGTCTGGTTCTTTGACCTGAGATGCATCGGCAGTTCACCTTGAGGGTGTTATAGTTTGACTACACCATTACTCGGTCTCCTAGCCATATGGAACCCTGAGGTGTATGTTGGCTGTGACATGTTCTTTGTAGGAACTGGATTGCATCAAGATGGGATCTATCTACCTCGGTGGTAGAGGAGCAGCCCTATGATAATCATGAGA
The DNA here is from genome assembly GCA_006176705.1 of Cocos nucifera. Lineage (NCBI taxonomy): Eukaryota > Viridiplantae > Streptophyta > Magnoliopsida > Arecales > Arecaceae > Cocos > Cocos nucifera. The sequence continues at coordinate 632,585 of QRFJ01000220.1, read as the reverse complement.
ATCAAGTCCTGAAGCCCATGGCCATGGCAGAGTGAAATAATAGAAAGAGGAGTTTCTATTTTTTCTTATAGGATTATATATTCTCACTTTTGTAGGATAATCCCAAATCCAAAAATGGTACAAACTAGATTTTCTACCAGTCCAAATTTCAAAAGATATTTTGGATATAAATTTACTAGGAATCCTATTAAGATTATGTAAGATAGTTTTAATAGCCTCACTCCATAGATATTCTGATAAATTTGACCTACTCATCATGCTCCTCATCATATCTTTAAGAATACGATTACGTCTTTCGGCCATACTATTTTGCTCAGGACTATCAGACATAGTATATTGGGCTATAATTTTATAATCTTATAAATATTTGGCAAACAGACTCATATGCTGCCTTGCTATATCATGTTTGCCATAATGCTCACATCCATGGTCAGATCTCATAATCTTGATGACCTTTTTCAATTATTTTTCAACTTCTATTTTAAAAATTTTAAATTTTTCAAGAGCATTAGACTTTTCTTTAATCAAATAAAGATAACTATATCGAGAGAAATCATTAATAAATATGATAAAGTATTTATTGCTATAGACTATAGAGAAATAAGATCCACTAATATCAGTATGAATTATCTCTAAAAGGCTTGAACTATGAGTTGCCCCTTTCTTTTTAGTCTTAGTCAATTTATCCCTAATATGATCAATGCAAATCTCCATATTCCTAAAATCTAAGATAGGTAAGATATCATCCTTAATTAGTCTATAAATTCTTTTCTTAGATATGTGCCCTAAGCATTATGCTACAACATAGAGGATCTTTCTTTGATTCTAGAATATTTTATAATCATATTCTCAATATTCAAAGAAGCATATGGATTGTCATATGATAAATATAATTTATATAATCCATCACTCAAAATGCCATAATCAATAATTTAAGAATTAAATATTGAATTAACTTTTCTATCATGAAAATCAAAATCAAAACTAATCTTATCTAAAGAGAAAAAAGAAATCAAATTCCTTCTAAAAAAAGAAACATAAAAGATATTTTATAAAGAAATTTCAAAATCAGACTCTAAAGATAACTTGACAAGTCCTATGTATTCTACTTCAACTTCAAGATCATTTTCTATTTTCAACTTAGTCTCTTTCAGGCTTGGTTTTCTCTTGTTTATGAATTTCTGCAAATAAATGGCAACATGAATTGTGGCACTACTATCTATCCACCATGAATCAACAGGGATATCAACTATATTTGATTCATAACAAACAAGAGCTAGGGACTTACCTTTTTGTTTTTATTATTTTTTTAAACCAAGACTTGAACTTGTAGCATTGACTTCTTATATGACCTTTCTTTTTATAGTGAAAATATTTGCTACTTTTTTCAATGGCAGTTGTAGGATCTCCTACAAAATTATTCTGACCGGGATTGTTACCATGTCCTTTAGCATCCTGAGATTATTTAGGAACAGCAGGTTTATTCTTTTTCTTCATAAAATTTTTGCTAGAATGGGATTTTGATTGCAAAGAAAGAAGGGCAATTTCACTTTTTTATTTAGTTTTTCTTTCTCAGCAACACATTTAGTGATCAACTCATTAATATTTTAAGTTTCATTTAGAGTATTATAGGCAGTTTTGATTTAGAAGAATTCAACAGGTAAGAAATTCAAAGCATGAGGTACTAAAAAGGAGTCAGACAATTCAATTTTCAGATCCTCAAGTTTGGTTTGAAGATGAACCATTTTTAGAATGTATTTTCTAACACCCCCAACATTGTCATATCTCATGATCATCGATTTTTTCATCAGACATCCAGACTTAGCATTTTCAGATACAAGATATCTCTATTCTATAGCATTAAATAGTTTCTTAGCACTATTGATCTCTAGTAGATCACTCAGAAGATGCTCAGAAACTGACCTCTTAATAGTAATTAAGCTAAGCTTGTTAGATTTTTTTACTTAGTAAAATAATCTTTCTGTTTTGGTATACTTTGGTCATTAAGATCATCAGATTTCACGTAATGCCATATCAATGTCAGCAATCCCTAGAGCAAATTTTATATCTTATTTTCATCTTTTATAATTTGATCCAGTCAAGACTTCAACAATGATATTATTATTATTGACACCAAATGAAACTGTGCAAACAAACAATAAAAATGTAAAATATTAGACAATGGGCATTTACAAATAATAACATAATTATATAATGATATAAATCATAAATAAGAGCTCAAACACTATATCACATATTCTTTCTTAGGCAGAACATGAAATATGCATAAGAGCTCTTTACATGAGGCCATAAAAAAATATCCTAGCATTCAAAAATCTATCTTCTTTAGGTAGATAGATCCAAAAAGTTAGAGTACCCTCACAACATAATGGTTTATACAATTTCTAATTAAAACATACAATAACCCCCTTTGGACTAGAAAATATTCCTCTAATGATGAAAAATTTTATGAACTAACATAAATAAATCACTTTGGTGATAAATATTCATGCTAATCTATAAAATTATCTATATAGAAAATTAAATGCCTAAAATGATCAAGTTCATTATGGGATACTTAACAATATGCATCCCATTGATCATAATACAATAAAATATTGCATTTCATAAGTTGCAGTAATATGTTTGTACAGTTCAAAAGATATATTATGCCAAAAAATAATATCAAATATAAATTTTTCTGAAGAGTATTTTTTAGAAATAAATTTTCAGGAAGCAAATTAAAAGTTTGAATGGCTAATATAAAACAATAACCTTCAACAGGGGCTTAGTTGCAAAATATAGAGATTTTATATAATAAATTATATTATAGGAACTAAAATATAATTTTATTAGACTAAAAATAAATTTTTATAATTATAGGGACTATTCTATAATTTTTTATTGGACTAAAATTAGATTTTTATAATTATAGGGACTAAAATGCAAAAATTGCAACATAATAGCCTAAATGCCAAATTGGGTTTGGATTTGGATTGAAACCCAAAACTCGAAACCCATTTGGCCTTCTTCTCCCTCACCATGAGTCTCCATTTTTTTTTTTTTGTTCTTGGGCAACGGAGAGGAGGGCTCACTAGCCTCTCTTCTTCGCCTCAAATCCGATCTGATGGTTATCGGGAAAGGACCAACCAATGGACCGTCGGCTTCAGCCACCATCAAACGTTGGCAAGGTGGCGGCAATCGACCATGATGGGAAGGAAGAAGAAGAAGGGTGCGGCGGCTTGAGCAGCCGCCCCTCGCATCCCCATTTTTTTTAAATTTAGGCCAGCGGTCGGTGAGAGGGCGACCGCCATCCTCTCTCTGGCCATACCGGTTGGTTGTCGGCATTGCTCCACCGTCCGTGGGAGAGGAGGAGCGCTCGACATGGAAGAGCCGGCAATCTCCTCCTTTCCTTCAACCTTTTTTTTTTTTTTTATGTTGTTTATGATCGGATCTTTAGATCCTCACCGGCTCACGAGGTGATCGTCAGATCTTGATTTGGCCGAGAGAGATCCGACTAGCAAGAAAAAAAAGAGGGGAGGGCACGGTCTCAGAATATCTATCCATTCTTTTTATTTTAACAAAATTTTTGATTATAATCTTTTACAATTTCTACTCTGATACCACCTATAAATAATTTTTATGAATCTATGTAGAAGATTAGAATACAAAAGACAGATGCGTAGCTGTGTTTGCCATTAATTTACCAAGAACAGTAGCAGCAGATGCTCAGATGAACACCGCAAATCAGATCCTTTTCTATCAGCTTTTTCTCAATAGGTGGCTATTCGATGGAACAAGTCAGAGAATTAGTTTCACGATATTTATAGAAAGTGAAGAGAAAATCTAGTCATATAAAATAAAATTCTAACAGACCCATCCATCATTGACTTATGTCGGGCTAAAGTCTACACCGTGCCATCTTAACCATACCAACTCAAAATAAGATACATCTTATCCAAAACAAAAGGATCACAAACAATATTATGCTTACATGCATGTCTATCAACCTGGATTACATAATCAGTCTATTTTTAATAAAATAATTAATTAATGATAGTCCATAATTAAAAAATTCTCACATAAGTATAAGCTTTCATAGAAGCTTGGTCATTTATTTGAATATGATAGAGAATGAGTCAGCTTAATTTGCATCTTGGATGATGGGTTCTCTTCCTTTTCAATACCTGGGTTTGTCTCTTCATCTTAAAAAATTGTCTAAAGATTGCTGGATGTCTTTGATTGATAATATAAGCTCAAAACTAGCTGCTTTCAAAGAAATGTTGCTTTCATGGGGTAGGAGGCTAACTTTACTCAACGCGGTACTATTTGTACTTTCTTTCTATTATATATCTATCTTTAAATTACCAAGATGGGTTATAAATAGGTTGGATAAGATGCACAAAGCATTTCTTTGAAAAGGCTCCGATACTATGGATGGATTTCAATATTTAGAAAATTAGGATACTTTTTATAAATTTAAGGAGGTTTGGGAGTGATGAATTTAACTCAGATAAACCAGTCTCTTTTGGTCAAACGGGCTTGGAAGTTTCTGCAAAGATCCTGCAACCCTTGGTGGTGGCAGATTGCGTGCGCCTACTATATGAGGAAGAGATTCGACATCAGGTCAAGAAAAGATGCATTTGGATTTTCTCTCTTGGAAGGATGTATGTTCAAAAATTTTAGTATTCTGAAATTATTCGACATTCAAAGCTGGAAATCAAGATTTCATTAGATTTTGAGAGAATATTTTATTACTAAAAATAAGAATTTCACTAATGAAATATTTTGATGGACATGATCCATTAGAAATTTCTGATGGATTATCGATATATTTCCATCATAAAATAAATGATAAAACATAATTGATATGTTACAAAATTTCTAACAAATTTTTGATGAATTATTTATCAGAAACAACTTCAAAAAATCTATTAAAATTATTTTATAAAAAAATTAAAAATATATATAAAAAATTTTATGATAAATTATTTATCAATAATATTTCTGATAGAAACTTCAATCAGAAATATAATTTTAATAATTTTTAAATTATTAAAATAATTATTCTTGATGAAAAAGTGGTTAACAATATTTTAATAAATAAAAATAAATTTTATGATAGATAATCGATCAGAAATTAGTATTTTAAACTTAAAAATAAAAATCAAGATGTATTTTTTAATTTTTTAAAAAATATATTTATAAAAATTGGAAGGAAAGATTAGATCTTGAAACCATTTGACAAAATATCAAACATCCAACCACCCAGGCTACATTTATAAGCATTTGTTTATCTGTTGATAATTTATTTATATAATTTAAACCACTACTTTATACCTTCAGAGGGCACATTGTTTCCTATTCTTCCGAACAAACTTTCTTCGCTATTCAAGCACCGTGTTTCGTATTCCCCAAAATCCTAAGGTTCCCATTCGGCCGCTCCAAGCTTCCCACCACCTTCGGTCGCCCCAAGCCTCCCATGCAACTCCTGAATACTGAAAAAACAACGGAAAACCGAGGGAAAACAAAGGCCCTTCCCTGTGCATCTGCTCCAATCCTCCAAAAATTTTGAAAGGTAAAATTATTTTCCCCTTTTCAATTTTTTTTTCTTTTCATTCATTATCTTTTTCGGAGATTTGAGGGGAAAGAGAACACCTGAGAGAGAGAGTGTGTAGGGATTTCTTAGGTTCCGATTGGGGTTTGTGAGAGTTGTGGCGGTTTGAGTTGGTCCTTAAGAGCTTAATCTTTGTGGAAGAGATCTGAAGGGAAGGAGAACATGTGAGAGATAGCGGAGGGGTTTCTTAGGTCCTGGTTGGGGTTCGTGCGGTGGACTATTTACCTTTCATTCCATTCTTCTTTTGAGCTATTGAGTTGCAATTACTTTAATTTAATTTTCGTAACTATTTTTCGCGCAGTTTTAGTAAACATGCTTTGAAATTATTCTTTGGTGCAAAGTTTGTGGAAGATAATTTATGTGCCTAATTATGAGACAAGCATTATAATATTCTGTGATTCCGGTTCTTAGAAATAGCTTTTTTTATAGCAAATCCTTCATGCATCAGTAGTTATGTCAGCACGGTATCGTGATATCATATGGTTGCCCTTTTTATGCGTACCTCCATTTTCTTATGTTGCTTATGGGAATGCTCACATCGTTGGAAATCCATCTTTCAAAATGATTGAATAACTACTGCTGTTGTATATTCCATTTTAGGTAGTTCTATCAGGAGTACAGAATGCTGCATAATTAGTGAGTGCTGAAGTTGGAAGCATGCTATTCTAGATCTAAGATTTTTCTTCTTTGAGTCCTGTGGAAGAGTCTTTATGTAGAAGCATGATACTTTACGGTATTTGGGTGTTTGGTTCTAGACATGATTCCAGATAAAAAAAAAAATTCATGGCAAGCTTTGATACGATCGGATACTTAAAATTCTTATTTTCTTTTTGTGTACCTTCTTTGATTGTTTGGCAAGCTTCGAAAGTGAATTTTCTCCTCTTTCTCTTATGCAAAATTGTTCCCATCTAGTGAAGCTTTACTTGATGGTTTTAACATATCAAGATTCAAGATTTCTATTCACTTTCTGGTGATTGCAGGTGTCCATGAGAAGTATGATTTATATTTATCAACATGATGTAATATTTGTGATGTAATATTTGGAATATTAGTATTTACTGTTAATTATTGTATATGTAATATCTATAAAAGTGTATAAAGATGAAACTCTCTATTATTTATCTTGTTTCTTGTATTAGTATATGTTATTTATTCCATTTCTTTTATTAGTGCAGAACAAAAATATGTCTGGGACCGTACTTGGATATATAATCGGTTAACCAATGGATATATAAATGCTAAATTTATTTTAGGGGTTGAAAAGTTTCTTGATTTTGTTTTTTCTCAATTTGTATATATGAGTGAGAATAAAATAAGGTGTTCGTGCTCTAAGTATCGCAATCAAAAGTGGAGTACTCGTGATAAAGTGATAGTAAAATTATATAAAAAAGGATTTGTTGAAGGATATGCTATATGGATTTCAGATGGTAAATCGTATGAAGAACAATGGGTTTTCAGAGAATCTTCAATAAGTAGGAATGAGAATATATATGTGGAAGATGATGTGACGCAATGATAATGGATGTAGCAGGTAATGATTATGAATGGCTTATGGATAGAGTTGATGAGATTGGATTTAATTCCGAACCTCCTAATCCAGAAATTTTTAAATTTTATGATTTATTAAAAAATGTTGATAAGCTATTATGAATGGGTTGTGAAAAGTTCATAAAACTATCTATGATTTCATAGTTTCTAAATTATAAGTTCGAATTCAACATAAGCAAGGGTTGTTATAGCCGCTTATTTTTCATTAAAAAAGGTATGTTGCCAGAGGATGAGAAGTTGTCATGCAATTTTTATGGGACAAAAAAGATGGTTGCAAAGCTTGGACTTAGATATATGAAGATAGATGTTTGTCCTAATATGTGTATGTTATATTATAAAGAAGATGAGAACAAGATGGTTTGCTCGATTTGTTCACATTCTTAGTATAGACCAAGGAGAAATATTGACAACACAATGAGAAAAGGTATACCTTATAAAGTCTTGCGCTATCTTTCTTTTATAGAGAGACTTCAAAGATTTTATATGTCCTCAAAAACTGCTGAGCATATAATATGGCATATGATGAATAGATATGTTGACGGTATTATGGTACATCCATGTGATAGTGAGGTATATAAAAGCATTTTGATCGATCCACCCTGACTTTGCCTCTAATCCAAGAAATGTGCAACTTGGACTATGTACGGATAGATTTAATCAATTTATCTACTCATCAACTTCTTATTCTTGTTGGTCAGTGATTATAACCATATATAATTTGCCTCCCTGGATGTACCTCAAACAACCCTACATGTTCCTAAATATGATCATATCAGGATCAAAAAGTCCAGGCAAGAATATCGATATATTCTTTATACCTTTGATTGATGAGTTAAAAATATTATGGAGTACAGGAATCAATACTTACAATATTTATCGAAAGTAGAATTTTCAAATAAAAGCAGCACTTTTATGGATAATCAGTGATTTTTTTGCTTATAGTATGCTATCAGGATGGAGCATACATAGACAATTAGCTTGTCCTTATTGTATGGAGCGTGCTTAGATATTTATTTTACGGAAGGATGGAAAGGCATCTTTTTTTGATTGTCACCATCAGTTTTTGCCAATTAATCACTCTTACATGAAGCAGCGGGATACTTTTAAGAGGAGTACAATTGAAAAATCTCTTGAGTTCCAAGCAAACTGTGATAGCAGATTCCACCATGGAAGCAGAATATATAGCTGCATCAGAGGCTACAAAGGAAGCATTCTGGTATAAAAAGTTTGCTGCAGAAATTGGAGTAATGCCATCAGATGCCATTCCTCTTTACTGCGACAACAATGGTGCCATAGCCCTTGCTAAGGAGCCGAGGTCTCACCAGAAGTCCAAGCACATTGAGCGGCGATATCATCTCATCCGCGATTATCTTGAGAAAGGTTACGTTGAGGTCAAGAGAGTCAACTCCACAGATAATGTGGCAGACCCACTTACAAAGTCGTTGGGCCAGCAGAAGATCGAAGCCCACCTTGAGAAGATGTGACTTAGACTTGTAGCCAATTGGCTTTAGGACAAGTGGGAGATTGTTAGATATATGTGGCCTAGAAGCCAGAATTGGCTGACACTTGTAATACACTTCTAGGGGCAAAATTATAATTTTGACTATAATTAATGAAATGGGTTATTTTCTATCACACCTGTGTATTTAGTGTCTGTGATACATCCTTTGAGTTAATGGTATTGATAATTCATATTTTCAAGAGTTGAAAATTTAAGACATGAATAATCATTATTAACTCATAAACAGCTCCCGACCATAGGATCATCACGAGGATGGTGATTGATCTGGAAGGTTGGTGTACGATCGCTTCTCTTTAGTAGATGAGTCTTGAGTCTACGGTGTGGAGACACCGGAGCGAGAGTACAGGTACTCGTTAGAGAATGAGGGCACTGAGCGTGACCACCTCGAGTAGTCATTAGGAAGTCTACCTTCTCGTCAATGACTGACTCGATGTTGCAGTAATGTGTCTGGTTCTTTGACCTGAGATGCATCGGCAGTTCACCTTGAGGGTGTTATAGTTTGACTACACCATTACTCGATCTCCTAGCCATATGGAACCCTGAGGTGTATGTTGGCTGTGACATGTTCTTTGTAGGAACTGGATTGCATCAAGATGGGATCTATCTACCTCGGTGGTAGAGGAGCAGCCCTATGATAATCATGAGAATCAAGTCCTGAAGCCCATGGCCATGGCAGAGTGAAATAATAGAAAGAGTTTCTATTTAGATTTTCACATTGGACTCGAATCGAATGATTACATCATATGACAGAGACTAGGGTTTGACGAGTTCACCTTAACCCTAATCTGATCGGGGCTCAAGATAGAAGAACTTAATCACACAGTAGCTGCACCAAGAGGTTCACATTCAGCTCTGATGGGTTTGCCACACATATACTGCTAGGTGTCACTGGTGGATTTGGGAGCAATTAGAATGATTTAGATGATCGATCATTCTAGCTGTTCGAATCAGAAAGAGTTTTGATCCATCGAAAGGAGTTTCGATGATGTCTATGATAGAGATCATGACATATCCCATTACCATACAGAACTGAACCTAACTGGGTCACACAACAGGGTTTGAATCTGGTGATCATCAATTGAACTGATCTAGTTCAATTGATCTGAATGAGATTCAATTAGGTTCAAGGAAATCGTGCTAGCACTCGATTGAACCTAACGTTCTTCTTTTATTCTACATATAAGTTGTCCTGACTGAGCCAAAGGAGTTTGTGCTCAATCAGAGGCCTTCATATGGTCTGACTGGAGGTTGTCCAAGTCAGAATAGGTTGTCTTATTTGTAAGACATTACCTGTCATTTTTGGTCACCTGCCATTTCTTGTTCTTTGACTTTGGTCAAAGTCTACCTTTGACTGGTCAAAATGTTGACCATTCACCCTTTGACTTTTGACCACATGTCATGCACCTATTGGAGAGCTGGTGGGGGCCTGTCCCCCTGCCAGAACTTGGCAAGGAGAAGGGCGCACGCCAAGGGTGGCGTGAGCCCAAGTAGGAGGCGCCTAGGAGTCCTTGTTGGACAAGGACTCCACCTCCCTTTTGGATTCCAATCAGAGTTCTACTAAGAATCTAGTTTGACTGGTCTTAGGCGCCCTCTAAGGAGGAATCCATGGGTCTCTATTCCAACCAATCAGATTTAGATCTGATTTCACAAAGGGTTGTGATTGGTTGAGAGGAAGAGGAGTTGGATCACAAGAGGTCTATAAATAAGACCCTGCGCCCAACCCTAATCCTAAGTGAAAGTGAATGCTATTAGACATGCCCCAAGGCTGCCTCTCCCCTCCTTCTCCACGCCATAGTCTCTTCTCCCCTTGCTCTCCACGTCCAAAAGGTGTTTTGGACTTTGGTTGGTGCGATTCAGATCAAGGAAAGGTGATCAAAAGCAAGAAGGCTGCGCTGCTGCAAAAGGACGACTGCAGATCTTCAAAAGAGTTTTGAAGATCCTCCAGATCAGATCCAGATCTGATTTTTGGAGGTGTGATAGAGAAGAAGAGGATCTCCAGATCCAACCCGAGTGGATACCGGTAGAGGCCAGGCGCTTGCGTGGCTAAGATCCAGAACCTTCCGCTGCAATCAGGATCATCTGCAGGGTAATAGGATTACCCAAATCAGGTAAATTAAATTTGATTTAATTTATCTTGTTTTATTTCATTTATTAAAATAATAAGAATCAGATCTGAAACATATCAAGATCTGATTGAGATCAAGAGAAAATTTTTGAAATATATCTCTTGATCTAATCAGATCTGGACGAACCTGGACCGGGAAATCAGGATTTCCCTTCACTTGGAGGTGTCCATTATGAGAGAATCCCATTCTTTTCTAGATATATCAAAAACTCAATGGATAGATATTCACCTCCTCGATCCGACCAAAGAAATTTAATACTCTTTTCACTTTATTTTTCTACTTCACTTTAGAATTGTTTGAACATTTTAAATGAATTTGACTTATGTTTCATTAGATAGATATATCCATACCTAGATAGATCATCTATAAAAGTGATGAAGTAGAAATATCCATCTCTAGCACTTGTACTCATAGGTCCACATACATTAGTATGTACTAGACCAAAGAGCTCAATGGCTCTTTCATCTTTTTCAGTAAACGGTGACTTGATTATTTTTTTAAGAAGATAGGACTCAGGTTGAAAGTGATTCACAATCACTAACTTCAAGGATTTTCTCTTAAGTCAACCTATTTATCTTATTCTTGTTAATATGACCTAGCCTATAGTGCCATAGGTAGATATCAGAGATATTATCTAATCTAGGATGTTTTCTAAAAGTGTACATTACACTCACAAGCTGTGATAAAATATAAATATCATTTTTTTGTTGTTCTTGCATTATCATAACATCATTCATAATGATATCACAATAATCATTCTTTATTGATAAATAATAACCATCTTTGGCCAAAAGGTCAATAGAGATAATATTCATCAGAAAAGAAGAACAATAATGACATTCATTTAGGGGGAGCTTGGTTGGAGGGAGTAGGGGTCTGGAATCAGAATGAGAATGGATGACTCCCATTCCAACCACTTGGTTAGAGGGAGTCCCATTTTGATTTCGATTTCAGGATGGAATGGAAATGGCCCAATCTACCTAAAACTCAATCTCCGCTTTTTCCTATAGATTCAAATTTTCATTTCCAATCCCATTTCCATTTCCATTTCGGTCATGAACTGAACACTTCAGTAGATTAGGCCATTCCAATTCCGATTCCAATCCATTCCAATTCCCACTCCGATTTCGAGTCCAGTTGCAAACCAAGCACCCGCTTAAAGAAATGATATCAATATTGAAAATAAGTTGAACTATTCCCATAGCTAGGATTGGAACAGACCTTACATCTCCAATATTTAGAAATCGCTCATTATTTTCAAATTTTCTATTAATTTGAAGTCTTTGCAATGTAATGCAAATATGGATTAGACTTCAAGTATCTAATACTCCGGTAGTAGTATCACAAACAAAATAATTACAAGATGTTATTAGATAACATCCTTGATTAGCAACTCCTTGCACTTTTCTCTTACTCAGCCAGTTAGGATCATGCGAAGTAAGATATTGAGAATAGTTTCTCTTCCAATGCCACTTTTGCTTATAGTAGAAGCACTCTGCCTGATTTAGGTTAATCTTGGACCTTTTGTTTAAACTGGGCATAGAGTCCCTAGCACGAGCCACTTCATGCTGCTGAACAACATTCAACTTTCAATAGTTATTATCGAAGTTGGGTCCTATAAGTTTATTACTATCTAACAGTGAATGAAGCAACTATGGTTTGAGTTTAACTACATAAAGAAGAACCAAAAACCTAATTAGTAAATGATTTATTAATTCTTAAGATTTAGACTTTAATCAAAAGGTTCTGTAACACCCCACCCTTATCTAATGGTTTAAGGAGATTTCAATGCTATATCTGAACTGAAGAATCACTTAAACCTGCTCAAAATAATTATCTCAATTTTTTTTCAATCAAAAATATTTCAATTTATCTTCTTTACCTGCTAAAGAAAATATCTTAACTTCGTTCAACATTTCAAAATACCAACCTTAGGGTTTCCAATTTACAAAACCATACTGTATTTATACATTCTATTCATTGAATCATTCTTTATAACATATATATGTAAAAACAAACTAAAACATGTATATATAACTATTTTTGGCTATACAACACTTCTGAAACTACATTTGTTTTACAAATCATTTTTACAAAAATACTTCCTCCTCTCAAGGTACCGATACACAAGCTGAAACATATCTTCAAACCTAGCTACTCCAAAAACTATAAATAAAAAGAGTGAGGGGTGAGACCTGGGGAAAGTCTCAGTGAGTGTATCCAACTATCAATGGAAAACATACTGTACTTATTATTTTGCAATGCATAATATGTATCAACAAAGTACTGAACAATCAAATAGGATAACTATGAATCACATAAAAAGTTCTTGTAAAACATAAATCTTTGCTTACCATTGTTGATACTATAGTAACATATTTTCATAGAATCTTGCTCGAGTATTTGTACCATAGCCACATATGAGTAACCATATCATAAGTTCATCCACATGTGAGCAGTCTCATGATACACTTTCACATGGAGCAACCAGCGCACAAACCATACCATAATTTTATCCACATGTGAGCGGTCCCATGACACACTCTCACATGGAGCAACCAGTACAACCATAAATGGACTGATTCTATGGGTAGCCTACCTTATCACCAAAAGAACAACACACTCCTATGAATGGACCGATCCTTTGGGCAGCCTACCTTATCACTAAAGGACAACACATTCCTATAGGGTTCTTATGAGCAGCCTGCCTTCTCATCCAAAAGAACAACACACTCTCATAAGTACTACTTTTATTGAGAACAACAAACTCTCACAGGATTCTTATGAGCAACTTGCCTTATCACCCAAAAAACAACACAAACTCAAAAGCACACCATCCCTATGAGTAGCCTATCTCACTGATAATGGAACAACACACTCTCATAGGGTTTACCATTGCTATGAGCAGCCTGTTCGTGCTCATAATTATCCATCAGCATCATGGCACATAAATAGGAATCAACCATGTCAAAAATAAAATCATAATAGATATCATTATATAACTTGTTTAAAATTACCAAAGCCATGCTATCAAAGTTGTATGCATAATTACTTGTGTATACAATATGCAAAGGCTATTCAGAAACCATACTTTTATCCATGCTTATTTAGAACATGTGCATATTTATTTACTTATGAAATATATAGTAGCCATCCAAAACCTTTTCTGTTTTGATGTTTGTCAAACCATATAAACATAAAAGCAATCTATGCTCTAGCCAGCTATTATTCCACTTTGATACTTGATTCTTTTAAAGCACCCTTTGAGAACCTTTTCTCCTTTCTTAAGTGGTTAAAATACTGCTACTAGCTAGAAATAAGTTTCTTCTTTCATTTCAGCAACTTTCTTCTTCCTTCACCTTGTTTATAACTAACCCCTCTTCCTAATTGATTTCTTTTGTATTCTTGATAGAGGAATCTACCTTCTCTAACCCTCTTCTCTCCTCGTTTCTTTTTGAATAACCACAGGACTCAAAATAACTATGACCTGAACCAATGGCCTTTATCTTAGAAAGAGAATAATTTAAGGAAGAGAGTTACTAGATGTCGACCCCTGAATTTTTCATACTCTTTTAGACTTGCTGAGGTGTTGCCAAGCTGAATTTCTAACTACTAGTTAATGCCCTTAAGTTGCTTTGTCATCCCATGAAAAATTATTTTAAAATTATAACCCAAAACCCTTCTCAGTTAAAACCTGCTCTCAAGAATTTTTGTTATTAGGGTCGACACCTTCGAAATAAGTGTTGACACCCACACACAGATCAGTCACTAGATCATCTCTTTCTCAAAACATGTCATCCCTCAGGTCATCTCATATGTCGACCCCTTAAAAAAAGTGTCGACACCTCACCAAAATAGATCGACCCCAAGTTGTACCATCATAAATCTTCTTAAAACTTTCTCTCTTTTTTTTTTGAAATAGTGTCGATACCTCTTGAAGAAGCATTGACCCAGCCTCTCAAGAAAAGTGTAGACACCTCACCAAAATAGGTCGACCCCATGGTGTACCATAATAAATCTTTTCAAAACTTTCTCTCTATTTTTCTGAGATAGTGTCGACACCTCCTGAAGAAGTGTCGACTCCTTCCCCTAGGTTTCAGAAATTTTAGTTTCATACTCTACTCATAGCTTTACCTAATACTCTAATTATTTACTTAATAATCAATTAATTTTAAAATATAAATATAAATAAGGAACACCCCGTTATTTGGAACCAATGAAAATATCAAAAAAATCAAAATTCTCAAGAATAGGATTCCAAAATTTTGGTTCTAGTTTAAATTATTTGAAACTCAAAATTTTTAAAACTTTCTCACTTTAGAATGAATGGATTAAAGAGTCTAAAAATTTATTAAAAAATATTTTATGACATACCAATTTTCAAGAATCAATTATCACCAATTTTGATTTTAAGAAAATTCATATTTTATATACCTCTCTAGATAGGTGCTACTTTTAGACTTAGAAAATTTTCAGAACTTGAAATGACAGATGGTCATAATTTATGCTCAAAGAACTTAAATATACCATAAATAGACTACTATGCCATGCTTACCTGAACATAAATTTTTTAATCTATTATTTGCAGGTCTAAGATGTTACAGGTTCTTCCATTATTTTATTCGAATTGATAGCCTTTACCACTAATTCGAGGAATTTCCCTAATTTCTTAGTGGATACTAGAATCCACATAGATTGCATACAAGCCCAACTATGATTGGTCAACCCATGTTCATCTAAGGAAAGGTTCGTAACCAATTATTTCTCTTAACAATTTCTAGTAATTTAATTTTCTCCAAGTATTTTTTTAGTAGGCTAGGGCCTCTACTAAAAGTCTTGGTTAGGTCCAACCATTAACATGACTATACCTGGTTCATCTAACTAACGAATGATTAAATCCAACTATGGTTGGTCAATCTAACCACTATTTAGAGAGACATGTCAAGAAATCATATTATGAATGATAATTTCATTAGCCGATAAGCACCAGGCCTATGGGCCTCGAATGATTATCCAACTAATGGATCTATTATCACTCACTTAATGGAAGGTTATGATCTAGTTATCACTATATCTATTTCATTTTTCAAAATCTAATAATTTTAGAGAATTTAATTAATTTAAAGAGACTTAATTTAACTAGCTAATCATGATCCTCCAATTGACTTCACCAAGTCAAATGAAGACCATAGATAGGCTAGTCTAGGAGCACCTAAATCAGTCATACCAATTTACCTAGTTGACATGGGTCTGCTCGAATTGTCAAGTGATCTAATCAAAATATAACTTCACCAAGAAGGCCAGGTAAGTGAGATCGATTGGAGGGTCTGCTAAAGCTTGCCTTAGACATCATCAAAAATGTTTAGATAAGTGGGCTGCTAATCAAAAATTATGGATCTAGATTGCCAGACTTACCTTAGATACCAACTAATTAATTAGTTTTGATTGGATCAACCTAATAGTTCATGCTAGACTACGTAGCCAAGAATCAAGTCCATCTTGGTTTTCATTAAAGACATGGACTTGACCAACAACTATAATTGATCTAGAGAATACTTGATCTAATCTAAGACAACTATTGATTAGATTTAGTCAATTCTCTATTAAGTCCATTCTTTAATCTAATCCTAGATCTAACATAATTAATGGATCTAATTTCTACTAATCCATTAACCCAAATTTTATGATTTGTCTTAGGATCTTCAATTCATAATCCTAGATACTAATCAACGAACTCTTAATTCTTAATTAAGTTTTGGACTAAGGATTGGGGTTCGACATTTTAAAAATAATTTTTATATTTATAAAATATTTTTACAACATGATTCTACCAACCAAGTTGCATGTTTGATCCATAATCAATATGCAAATTAAAAATAAATATTATTCTACTTTAGATCTAATCTAAACATATTCATGTAATTTAAATTAAAAATATTTTAATTATAATCAATCATAAATTACTTTAGATCAAATCCAACATATTTATGATGCTAAAAAATTAGATTAAAATATTTTTAATCAAATTATAAAATATCTTAGATCTAATATAAAAGTTTATGATCAGGATTTTAGATCAGCATGTACTAAGACAATCTTTTCACTGTAAGAGATAAACCTTACAGCAAGACAATCTTATAAAATCAGTCCATGCAATCTAAAATATTAATTTTTATATTTAAATAATTTTAAATTTAATTAATCATAAATTAATTTAGATCATATTTAATAATTAAGATTAATATTAGATCTGCATGAACTAGAACAATCTTTACATTATAAGAGATAAACCAAATAGAGGACAACCTTATAAATCAGTTTGTGTGATCTATTTTTTAAATTTAGATTCAAACCATAGATTATAATTCAGATCTAATCTAAAAAATAATCTAAACATGCATCATAAATCATGTAATAAAGAACCTATGCTCTGATACCAATTGAAGGAAACGATCTAGGATTTCAGGGTTGGGTTTCAAAATTTTTTCAGCAATTAGACAATGAAAGCAATAAATTAATCATATTAATTGATTTAAAATACATAAAAGAGCCCTATGTCTAGGATCCTATCACATAATTTAAGTATGCTATTAAATCAAAAAATAAAAATAATCAAAAGGTGATGTTGATGATATCAAGATCTAGGCAATTCTAGATCTGATCTAGATACGTAAGGAAGATCGTATCAACCTTATCTTTGCAAATAGGTTCTCTAACTCATGACCTGAGGCTAAGATCATCACTCTAAGCTGCACATCTATTCGATCTCTATAGGTTGTCCACATAAGGTCTCGATGCAAGATCTAAAGTTTGATAATAGGAAATCAACATAGCATGCTAGTACTATGCTGATCCTTCTTCGATGGCTTATCTAGAACCTCCTTCTTCAAATCTTGAATTCTTCAATTTTTAGAAGGAAGAAAAGATATTTGTGAAGAAGAGACACCTTCGAAAATCATAAAAAGAGGAGGAAGGGAACAAGAAAAAATCCTAGAGAAGAATCCTTTCTTCTCCCTTCTTTTTCTCTCACTATGATACAACCGTTTGTGTCTCAATAAAGCACCATGCCCAGATATTCTTTGCACCCAAGCTTCCCACGTCTCAAACCTTTCTCTCAAGTCTAAAACTTATAAAAAACTCATGTTCTAACTCCCTTTAAATAGAGAGTTATGATAGAGTTCTTGCCAAGGTCAAATACCTAAAAAGGCAAGTCCAACTTGAGCAAGGATTGGGGTGCCCAACTCTTGGGCGTCCCCTCCTTATTTTTTTTCGTGGACTCTAGGAAATATGTGAAAATAAGTCTTCTATTTTTCATGAAAATGTTAAAGAAAAATCAAGTGGTTTGGTGCCTCAAAGAAATAAGAAAAGATGATGTATCAAACTCTATCCAATAGAGATCTAGGTCAAAACAACTTATTTGTTTTGACCTATTCCACAACTAATTTCCTTCTAAAATAGTGGGAGACATAAAAGGCCATGGATACTCTCTAGAAATAAATTTTTTCATGAAAATTTTATAGGAATTGGTGTGGGGTGGCATGGAAAGCATGGTGGTGCAGGATGGGGAAATCCTAGTTACACTAGGACTTCTAGTTTTGACTTGATCTAACTAATTATTTGAACCTAATTAAAATAAAACTAATGCAACCTAATTAGAGATGATATTAGTGAAGAAAATCGTACAGGAGTTTTAGCATACTTTTCAAAATATTTTTCAAAAATTATTGCAATAGAAGTAAATATTAATCTAAAATTAATACTACGCATACATTGATCATATCAAAAATCCTATATCTAGACTAGACATATTAACATATAATAGAAAATTTAAATACATAAGATTAGTAAATCATATCAACTAACCTACTCGTGTTCAGAACATGATACCTACGTGCGTGTAGCTGATCTTCATGATTTGAATCCATTGAAAGAAGATCTAGCATCGTGCTGTAGCTGCATACTTGTCTATCCTCTACGATTAATCCACATGGAGCTCCTAGTCCTGACTAGCTCCATTTGAGTGCTAGCACCTTACCAAAGCTTTTGACGATCGATTACGATCAATCCAATCAATTATCTTTCTCCTGATCTTCTAGATGCTCTGAAAGATCAGATGATGTGCTATGGAGGATGATGAGGTGCTGTCTGAAGAATGATGGTGATCTGGCACTCATAGTACTTTATCTTTCCAGCCAAACCTAGAAATCTAAATCTAGGATTTCACACATCTAGAAAACCCTGATTACCGAAAACACTCTCACACCCACTCCTTTTTGAATTTTCTCATGAAATAAATTTTCATAGGTAGAAGGACTCTCCCTCTATCGTACACCCACTCCTTTTAATTTTAAATTGGATTACAAAAATAAACAAAAAAATAAGAGTGGCATGAGGAAGGAAAAGTGACGCTAGAAAGAACCCCTTTTGACTTTTCTCAAACCCAGGTGTATGTGCTCTCACTAGATTTCTCTCTCTAAAAAATCCTCCCACGCACATCCTTAGATCACTCATGTAACCCCATGCACGCCCAGATAAAATCCTATTTTAAATGGGTGTTCATAGAGTGGAAAGCGTGTGGAGTGGATAAGGGCTAGACCAAACATACTACTTGAATTCAAAATTCATGTGGTCTCCTTATCTACATCCAATGCCACCTCTCAAGTGGATGATGCATAGAAGGACTCTCCTTTTGCGTGCCTACACCCAAAATGCACAAAAATGTGCATGAGAAATCACAAAGAGGGCAAGTGATTTGGATGAGGATGAGAGGGTTAGGTTATTTCAACCAATAACAATCTAAGTTGAATTCAAAATTCAGCTTAAATTTAAACTAGCCCAACCCTTGGACCAGGTCAAAGAGAGATAAGCAGGGGGCACAGAAACCTCTCATCTACATGAGAAAAACTCATGTAGAAAATAGAGAAGGGCATGGGTCAAAGATGGTCAAGGTGGTGTAAGGGAGATGGCATTTGAAATTCAAACTCATTTTGAATTGGTCCAAATTGGTTTCAACCAAACTAATTTTCTAAACCCATTTAGACCAGGTTAAATCCAACCATATTAGGCTTAACCTAAAGCAATAAAATTTTAATCAAATTAAAAACTAATTAGGTCCAATCCATGATCAAATCAAGATCGAATCTCCCATAGCTATTAGGTCATCTCATGACCTAATCGGGTCAAATCTAATCAAATCAAATTTAATCAAACTTGATCAAATCCTCATTACTCAATCAAATTAAGCTAATCAATAATTAAATTGCTAATTAATTCTCCAATAAATATAGAGTCACAATCAAATCGGAGTCTGGGCAATAGAGTCCCATCAACATAAAATTCTTAAATAGTTCTAATCTAATGGGACTCTTGAACCCAGTGTCCTAAATGAATGAAACTCGCAATCATAAATTTTCAAACTAGTAGAACTCTTGATCAGAGAGTCCTAGATAAGTATGACTCAGAGTCCTAGTCTAGTGGGACTCTAGGTCAAAGAGTCTTAGTCAAGTGGGACTCTAGATCATAGAGTCCTAGGTCATCAGGACTCTTGATCAGCCATCAGATCAGGTAGGAACTCCTAATGTATGTGATCCCATAGGTTCAAATCCGAAGTTAGTAGCATAAAAATCAATTTTCTATACCAATCAATGTGACCATCTAGCAATGTGATCCAACGTTCGGATAGGTCGAATAGTCACAATGCAACAATGACAAACTTGTGGTATATGGTTATTGTATAATTCAACCCCTTGACTCAATGCTCAAAGGATGATCTAAGATTTACTGCTGATCCTAAAAATCATCTACACTATATTTTAAAATTTAGTGTCCATCAAATGGACCACCCTGATCGAGGGTTTGCTAAATTAAAATACAGTGATGCACTTACTCCAACACTTGAAGGAATTAATCCCATATTGACTCATGCATCGACTTCACAAGTACTTGACTACACCCAGTAGCCTTTCATCACTGAATTAGAAATTCAAGTAGTCCGATACCTAAGTGCAGTGAGTTGCTTGCAAGTCACTGTGGTGATCTCAGGTCTAAGGGATACTTATACCCATATCCTTTGCGAGCATCTCTTGATAGCAAAGAGCTATGCAGTTAGATCATATTCAGTGAAATGTACCCCTACACTTCACCTGCATGCCATAATAGCATCTCCATACTTCTCAGTTAAAAGGATAATCAATACTTACTTCTTGATTAAGAGGACAATCAATACTTATGGCACACAATGACCTACACTCGATACATTATCATTCTGGATAACAATAAATCATTTGGTCACGAAATGGTTTAAGAATTAAATGACAAATCCTCCTTTGTCCAGTCTAAATAGTCCGAAGGACTTCATCACATAAGAGTTCATTTCAAGAAGATGCACAAAAATGATGAATTGCCCGAATAAAATTTTTATTTATTTATAATTCAAGTATATTTTAGAAATCAGCTCAACTATCTACAATCTAGATGATTAGCTTTAGGATACATTTTTCAACAATTAGTATAACTAAGAGACTAATTAAATAAGATTAAATTAAATTTAAATCTAGTTTAATTTTTAATCAAGTAGAAATTAGGTGCATATAAGTTCTAATTGAACAAGGATTTATTCTTCCTTGCAATTGGCTCATCTAATAAACCAATTAGACATGATCCAATCAAGCCCAAATCTAATCTAATAAAATCATATTTAACTAACTTAATCTCTACCCTCTGACTTAATTAAATTAAGCTAGTTAATAATCTAATTGCTAATTGATCCTCCTGCAACACTTGTACAAGGTCAAACATCAATCGTATTGATTGTTTGACATTAAAATGATTTTAAATCATCGATCAACCATCCAATCAGATCGAGTCCTCTTATGTGTGTCACCCCATAGGTTCGAACATAAGCTAGTAGCATAGACATAAATTTTTATATCAATTAAAGTAACCATCCAGCAATTATACCTGACAATTGGATAGGTCGAATGTGTAAAGCAACACTCTTAGATCCCATATGGATATAGTTTCTGTATAATTCATCTCCTAACCAAAATACTCATAGGATAACTTAGGGTTTAACTGTCAACCCTGATAAGGTCGTCCACATTATATTTCAAAATACCAAATACATCTCATGGATTATCCTGACCAAGGTTTTGCTAAATTGAAATTCAGTGATGTATTTTCTCTGATCTCTTGGAGTAGTTAATCCCATCTTGATCACTCACCGACTTCATAAGTACTTGACTGTGCTTAAAAAATTTTTTTAACTGAATTAAAAAGTTGGATAGTTCGACATCAAAGTACAGTGAGTTGATTGTAAGTCACCATGGTGATCTTAGATCTAAGGGACACTTATACCCATATCCCATTAGAGCAATTATTGACAGCAGAATGCTTCAAAGTTGGTCACGTTCAGTGATGATGTATCCTTACATCTCATTTGTATGCTATACCAGTATCTTCAGACTCCTTGGTTAAGAAGACAACCAACCTATATGGCATACAACGACCTATACTCGATAAACATTGTCATCCTAATTAACAATGTATCATTTGATCGTAAATAGTTTTAAGGACTAATCGATAAATTATCTCTTTATCAAAACTAAATAGACCTAAGAACTTTACCATAATAGAAGAATTTCATTAGAAGATATAAAATTTATGATAAAAAAGCTAGAATAATATTTTATTCAATAATAAATTATTTATAAATATAAAATAGCACAATCGTCAATAGACTAATGATTGATTTTGGAACATAATTTTCAACATTAGATCCTTAAAAATGATAAAGTTATGGTAATAACTAGATCATGGCCTCCCATTAAGTTGAGTGATACTGGCTCCATTAGTTTAAAAATCATTGAAGGCCCAAAGGCCTGATGCTTATTGACTAATAAAATTATCATTCATAATATGATGATTTAGTTATGTCTTTCTAATGGTAGTCAGGTTGGTGGACCAAAGACTGACCTAATCATTTGTTATTCAGATATACTAAATATGGTCATGTTAATGGTTGGACGTAACCAAATCTTTTCAGTGGAGGCCAAAGCCTACTGATTAGATTTTTGAGACAAAGTTAAAATTACTAGAAGTTGTTTAATGAAATAATTGATTATAAATCTATCCATAGATGTACTTGGGCTGACCAACTAAAGTTGGGCTAGTGTATAGTCTGTGTAGATTCTAGTACCCACTAAGAAATTAAGGTAATTTCTTAAATTGAAGGTAGAGGCTACCAATTCGTATAAATTAGTGGAAGAAATTTTAGACTAAAGTCCAAGTCTTTAGAATAATTAATTCATATACTAATTAGGTTTGATTTTTCAAATGCAGAAATGGCTACTACCTTATTTCTTCGATCATTGTTGGACCAACAAACTCATGGGACCTCACTTTGATAGCTAGTATCGATAGTTAAAAATCATCCTGAAGCTTGAGCGGATCTTATATGTATTGATTGATCCAATACCTGAGAAGCCAGCCCCAAATACTAGAGGGATGGTCAGAGATACTTACCAAAAGTGGCTCAATGACTGCACCACCATTCGATGCATAATGCTGGTGGTGATGAATGACAAGTTTAGCCATAGGTTCAAGAATGCCCAACCATAGAAGATGCTTCAAATGTTGAACGACACTTTTGGCATGCTTGATAATGTTGAGAGGCACAAGACTAGTTGTGCCATTTCCAATGCTTGGATAAGGGATGGGGCATCAGTCTCCGATCATGTATTATACATGAACGAGATGATTGAGCACCTGAGTAAGCTGGGCTTTTTCTTGCATGAGCAGCTCGAAAAGGATGCAATCCTAAATTCTTTGTCCAAATCCTTCCTTCCCTTCCTTACTCATTTTTGAATGACAAAGCCTATAGTGAACTACCATGATTTATTGGGATTGCTGCAGAACTTTGAGAAGGATCACCACCTCCACAAGAAGATGGTGAATGTAGTGTGAGGGTCTTCTTCTGATCGTCGATCCTTTAAGAAAGAAAAATGAATAACAAGAAGAAGAATAAGAAGGTACAACTGCATGCTAGGACGTCTGCACAGAGTCAGATCAGGAAGTGCAAGCCCAACTATAGCTAGGTTGAGTCCTTCTTTCATAAGAAGTAGGGGCATTAGAAGAAGAACTATCCTTAGTACATACCCTCCCTAGATCTGAACAGGCCAAGGAAGAAGTAAGTTGTTGTTGGATAAGGAAATTATATGATAACACCTTGCAACTTCTCTATATGTGATGCTACTATTTGGGTATTAGATATCTGAAACCCTTGTCATATTTGTAATTCGATACAAGATTTATAGGTCAGTAGGAGATTTGACGAAGATGAGAGGTTCCAAATATTGGAGATGGAAGAGAAGTTTCAGTTCTAGCTTTAGGAATCATGAACCTTGTAATCAATTCTCATGGAGTTATTCTTAGTGATTGTCATTTCTATCCAAATTTTTTATTGAATATTTTTTCTGTAGTCCTTTTGGCCAAGAACAGTTATCAATTTTTACTAAAAAAAATTTATAATATCATTTTACATGGTGTTATGATTATGTTGGATAATTGAATAATGGTATTTACTTACTATCACAGTCTATTAATGTAGTCCAATCCTTTGATAAATGCCCTAGAATAAACAATGTGTCTCAAGTCTATCTTTGGCACTGTAGGCTAGGTCACATTAACAAGAATAGAATAAATAGGTTGGCTCAAGAAGAAATTCTTGAAGTCAGTGATTGTGAATCACTTTCAACTTGTGAGTCTTGTCTCCTTGGTAAGATGACCAAGTCACCTTTTACTAGAAAGGGTTAATGAGCCAAATAACTCTTAGGTCTAATACATACTAATATATGTTGACCCATGAGCTCAAGTGCTAAAGGTAGTACATAACTTTCATGGACGATCTATCAAGATATTGGTATATCTATTTAATGAAGCACAAGTCGGAGTCATTTGAAATGTTCAAACTAATTCCATAATAAGGTAGAAAAATAAACTGAAAAGAGTATTAAAATTCTTGATCTGATTGAGGGCATGCGTACCTTTGTAGTGAATTTTTAACATATCTAGGAGAGAATGGAATTCTCTCCTAATGGACTTCTCTTGGAACAACACAATATAATGGTGTGTCTGATAAGAGGAATCAGATCCCGATTGAAATGATTCGATCTATGATGGTGTTTGCTAGTCTACCAAACTCCTTATGGGGATATGCACTCGAGTCTGCTTATTACCTTTAAAATAGGATTTCGGGTAAGTTTATTTTCAAAATGCCATATGAGATGTGGACAGGACGTAAGCCAATACTCCCACACCATAGGATTTGAAGGTATCCGGCTTATGTCAAACATTTAGTAATAGACAAGCTTGGACCTAGGTTTTGTTAGATATATGTGCCATAGAAGCCAGAATTGGCTGACACTTGTAATACACTTCTAGGGGCAAAATTATAATTTTGATTAATATCAATAAAATGGGTTATTTTCTATCACATATGTGTATTTAGTGTCTGTGATACATCCTTTGAGTTAATGGTAATGATAATTCATATTTTCAAGAGTTGAAAATTTAAGACATGAATAATCATTGTTAACTCATAAAATGCTCCCAACCATAGGATCATCACGAGGATGGTGATTGATCCAGAAGGTTGGTGTACAATCGCTTCTCTTTAGTAGATGAGTCTTGAGTCTACGGTGTGGAGACACCGGAGCGAGAGTATAGGTACTCGTTAGAGAACGAGGGCACTGAGCGTGACCACCTCGAGTAGTCATTAGAGAGTCTACCTTCTTGTCAATGACTAACTCGATGCTGCAGTAGTGTGTCTAGTTCTTTGACCTGGGGTGCATCGATAGTTCACCTTGAGGGTGTTGTAGTTTGACTACACCTTTACTCGATCTCCTAGCCATTCGGAACCCTGAGGTGTATGTTAGCTATAGCATGTTCATTGTAGGAATTGGATTGCATCAAGATGGAATCTATCTACCTCGGTGGTAGAGGAGCAGCCCTATGATGATCATGAGAATCAAGTCCAAAAGTTCATGGCCATGGTAGAGTGAAATAATAGAAAGAGTTTCTATTTAGATTTTCACATCGGACTCGAATCGAATGATTACATCATATGATAGAAACTAGGGTTTGACGAGTTTACCTTAACCCTAATCTGATCGGGGCTCAAGATAGAAGGACTTAATCACACAGGTAGCTGCACCAAGAGGTTCGCATTCAGCTCTGATGGGTTGCCACCATATACTGCTAGGTGTCACTGGTGGATTTTGGGAGCAATTAGAATGATTTAGATGATCGATCATTCTAGCTGTTCGAATCAGAAGAGTTCTGATCCATCGAAAGGAGTTTTGATGATGTCGATGATAGAGATCATGACATATCCCATTACCATACAAAACTGAACCTAACTGGGTCACACAAACAAGGGTTTGAATCTGGTGATCATCAATTAAACTGATCTAGTTCAATTGATCTGAATGAGATTCAATTAGGTTCAAGAAAATCGTGCTAGCACTCGATTGAACCTAACGTTCTTCTTTTGCTATCATAAATTAGTTGTCCTGATCTGAGCCAAAGGAGTTTGTGCTCAATCAGAGGCCTTCATATGGTCTGACTGGAGGTTGTCCAAGTTAGAAAAGGTTGTCTTATTTTGTAAGACATTACCTGCCATTTTTGGTCACCTACCATTTCTTGTTCTTTGACTTTGGTCAAAAGTCTACCTTTGACTGGTCAAATGTTGACCATTGACACTTTGACTTTTGACCACATGTCATGCACCTATTGGAGAGTTGGTGGGGGCCTATCCCCCTGCCAGAACCTGGCAAGGAGGAGGGCGCATGCCACCCTAGGCGTGTGCCCAAGTTGGAGGCGCTTAGGAGTTCCTATTGGATAGGGACTCCATCTTCTTTTTGGATTTCAATTAGAGTTCTCCTAAGAACCAACTTTGACTGGTCTTAGGCACCCTCTAAGGAGGAATCTAGGGGACTCTATTTCCACCAATCAGATTTAGATCTGATTTCACAAAGAGTTGTGATTGGTTGGGAAGAAGAGAAGTTGGATCATAGATAGTCTATAAATAAGACCCTGCGCCCAACTCAGATAAAAAAATTGAATACACATGCCCCAAGGCTGCCTCTCCCCTCTTCCTCCATGCCAAACCACCTTCTCCCCTTCCTCTCCACATCCAAAAGGAGTTTTGGAGTTTTGGTTGGTGCGATCCAGATCAAAGAAAGGCGAGTGAAAGCTAGAAGGCTGCACTGCTGTATAGGACGACTGCTGATCTTCAAAAGGAGTTTTGAAGATCCTCCAGATCAGATCCAGATCTGATCTCTGGAGACGTGATAGAGAAGAAGAAGATCTCTAGATCTGACCTAAGTGGATATCGGTAGAGGCTAGGCACTTGCGTGGCTAGATCCAGAACCTTCCACTGCATACAGGATCATCAACGGGTAATAGGATTACCCATATCAAGATAAATTAAATTTGATTTAATTTATCTAGATTTTATTTTATTTCTAAAATAATAATAATTAGATTTAAAATATCTTAGATCTGATCTAGATCAAAGAGAAAATTTTTTTAAATATATCTCTTGATCTGACTAGATCTAAACGAACCTGGTCAGAGAAATCAGGATTTTCCTTCAACTGGTATCAGAGCCAAGATTCTAAAAGTGTTTAGATGTAATTTTAAATTTATTTTAATTAGAAAATAAATAATTTCAGATTTCACATGAGATGTGATCAGATCTACAATTAGAAAAAATTAAAATTAAATAATTTGGATCTAAGATTAGAAAATATGCATGACTAGTTCTAAAATAGAATAGTTCTGTAGAATAGTCTTGCATATTTTTGATTTAATCTGATTAAATCATATTTTAGATCTATTTATTTACTATTTTTTGATATTATAATGGTTATAATAATATTTAAAAAATAGTAAATAAAATTATTTAATTTTAAATATCATATGAGATATGATTGATGCATGTCTAGACTAGTTGTAGAATAGTTCTACATAATTGTCTAGATTAGAATTTATTTTGATTAGATCAATTTAATATCTAATTTTTTAGATTATTATGAGATAATTTAGATCTGAAAATATGCATGATTCGATACATGAGATGTATGCAAAATATGCCATGATTAGATCTGATTTGTATATGAGATATATGATATAGATCTAAAACTATTTTGTAGTATTGCATGTTCCTGATTAAGGTGTTCCTCTTGGCCGTCCGATCATAAGAATGAAGAAGGGTTTAAAGGCCCTCTCTTTCCATTCGATGGGGTGTTCTTATGATGTGTAGGGATGCTGCGCATTCATCCTTAATCAGAAATCCAAAACTTACTTTCTGCAAAACCCTAGATCCTAAAATCCTAGGATTTATTATGCATATTTTGTTTATGAACCCTACTTAATTAAAAATTAAGATTATGGAATATCAATTAGGTCTAAAATTGAGAATTTCAGATCTAAGATATATTCATAATACTGGGTTCGGGCTTGGATAGCTCAATTAGGTCTAAGCGATTGATCAAACCAAATCAAGAGTTGGTTAGATGGGATCAATAATGCTCAAATTGACCAGCCTAATAGGATTAAGTCTGGGTTAAGATCGAGTCACGATCAAGCAAGACCTAATTAGGCTCAGAGGTTAGAGTCTGAATTGTAGGCTAACCAAATTGATTCTGGCTCAACAATTTGGTGTCTAAGGTAAGTTTGGCACATACGACCGACTAGTTTTTAATTGGAAGCTACTCGATCTGAATGTATTCTTGTACGAGTTAATGGCATATTCCTTCCACCGGTCTCACTTACCTGGCCATATTTGTTGACACAGTTCTGATCTGAGGTGGTCAATAATCCAAGCTAACCCATGCCACTAGGTTAGTCATAATTGTTATGACTATGATAAGTCTAGTTTAATGAGACCTGAATCAATTCTCCCTAAGAAAAGATTAAGTCTGAGGTCTTCCACCATTGTAGATATGCGGGCCTTTCCCGGGGTTGATTGTTCTCGACTGGATATAGTGGCTCAGTTGCATCGGGAAGATGCAACCATGTCTATTAGGTATTGGATGCTATGGGCTGGAGGATGAGTTGGGCTCAATATTCTGGATACAGTGAGAGACTCAATTAGGAACCAGTCTATGCAAATGGTGGGTCTGGCTTAACTAAGGAGCATCAATATTTTGGATACGGTGAGATTCATGAATTAGAGATCAAGTTTGGGTGCACCATGATTAGAGAATCATTGAACAAGAGTTGTTCACTCATTGGCTAACCCATCACCAATAACTATTAGGTGAGGTGATGAGTCAGTTGGTGAGACCGCACGACCCACTAGAAATCATTAATCATGGAGATTTTTGCATCTCTACAGAGGAAGTGTAGGGATCCAAAAAAATAGTGGGAGCTAATTTATTTAAAAATAAAATCCCTAAACAAATTGGTCAAGTCATAATTACAATATCTAACTAGAATCTTTGACTCTCTACAGGAAAATGTCAACATCCAATCCATTGGCATGTATCCTGGACACACATAGACTGATCGGACCCAATTATATAGATTGGCTCAAAAACTATAAAATAGTTTTGGGTTCCAAGAAGTTAACCCATGTACTAGACCAGGACCCTCCTACCTTACCAGTGCATCCATCCATTGAGCAGAGATCGTCTCTAGAGAAATGGATAGACGAAGATAATAAGGGCAGATATTACATGTTGGGCTCGATGTCTGATGAGCTCCAGCGCTAACATGAAGATATCAGGACTGCTCGCCAAATGTTGGCTCACCTGCAGGAGATGTTTGGTGAACAGAGTCGCGCAACCAAATATCAAGTCATGAAATGACTTTTTAAGGCTAAGATGCATGATGGGCAGTCAGTCCAAGATCACTATCTGACAATGATCAAGGACATGGAAGAGCTTGAGAAGGTTGGTGTGAAGTTAGACTTGGACCTGCAGAACGATATTATTCTGCAATCCTTGACTGATGCATATGGCCAATTCATCATGAATTACCACATGCATAAACTTCAAAATTTCTTGGCCAAATTAATGAATATGCTGGTTACTGCTGAGCTTTCTATTAAAGGTTCTAAAAGCTCAGTTCTTCCTATGGAATGGTCTTCTTCCAAAAGAAAGTCTTATGGAAAGAAAAAGAAGTCTGCAAAAAGGCAGAAGGTGGAAGGAGCAAAAAGAAAGAAGGCAGAATCAAAGAAAAAGGCCGATGGCAAAGGAAAGTGTTTCCATTGCAACAGCGACGGCCATTGGAAGCGGAACTGCCCTACTTATCTGGCCACCCTGAAGAACAAGAAGGAAAGTTCTTCTGGTGGTATGCTCGTTATTGAGTCTAACCTCACAATTTCTTCTGCATCCAGTAGGGTGCTTGACTCTGGTTCTAGTGCTCATCTATGCATTTCCATGTAGGGTCTTGAGGATAGCAGGAGGTTAAGGGATGGAGACATGATCCTACACGTCGATAATGGAGCAAGAGTTGCTGCAGTAGCCGTGGGAACATACCCTCTTCGATTACCATCTGGCTTGAACTTAGTTTTGAAAGACTGTTATTATGTGCCTGCAGCTAGCAGGAATTTGATTTCTTTTTCATGCTTAGCACAAGAAGGCTATGTGATTACCTTCTTTAAGGACCATTGTAACATTCATTATGAAAAGAAATAAAATTGTAAATGGTTTTCTTATTAATAGTCTTTATCAGCTACATATTGATGTACCTATTCTAACTATCGAGCAAAATGTGAATGCCAAACGACCTAGGGATAGTCCAAACAATAGATATCTATGGCACCTGAGATTAGGTCATATAGCAGAAGATAGGATCAACAAATTAGAAAAAAATGGGCTATTGAGTCCATTGACTTTCGAGTCATATCCAACTTGTGAAGCTTGTCTTCAGGGCAAAATGACCAAACTCCCTTTTGTTGGACATGGGGAGAAGGCCACAGATCTCCTTGCCCTAGTACATACAGATGTGTGCGGCCCATTTGATGTGCCGACTAGAGGCAATTTTGTCTACTTCATTACCTTTACCGATGATCTATCTAGGTATGGGTATGTGTATCTCATGAGACATAAGTCTGAAGTTTTTGAAAAGTTCAAAGAATTCATACATGAAGTAGAAAAACAAACTGGAAAACCCATTAAGGTTCTTCGATCAGATCGAGAAGGAGAATACCTTAGCAGGAAATTCCTAGACTATCTTAAGGAAAATGGCATAGTCTCTCACTGGACTCCACCAGGAATACCTCAACTCAATGGGGTTTCAGAACGAAGAAATCGGACCCTATTGGATATGGTTCGATCCATGATGAGCTTCACAGACCTTCCTGATTTTCTTTGGGGACACTCATTGTTAACTTCAATTTATTTACTGAATAGGGTTCCCTCTAAAACCATTCCTACCACACCGTATGAGATATGGCATGGTAAAAACCAAGTTTGAGTCATCTCAGAATTTGGGGTTGTCCGGCTCATGTCAAAAGACAACAAGCGGACAAGTTAGAGTTTAGGTCCTTCAGAGCTCGATTCATAGGATATCCTAAAGAGTCATTAGGATACTATTTCTACATTCTAGAAGACCACAATGTGATTATGAGTCGACATGCCATCTTTCTTGAAAAATAGTTTATTCAAGATAGCGGCATTGGAAGGCAAATCAAGCTTGATGAGAAAGTCTCACAAGTACAACGAGCTAAGGACCAATTGGAACCAAATCAGGTTGAGCTAATAAGAACACTACCTCCTCCACCTCGTAGATTGAAAAGAGTTTTCCGTCCTCTTGAGAGATACTTAGGTATTATTTCAAAGGAAGTAGAGGAAACGTTCCTCGTAGGCAATGGTGCTCATGGTGATGATCCCAAAACCTACAACGAGGTGATATCAGATATCGACTCTGAGAAATGGCTAGAGGCAATGTAGTCAGAAATTGACTCAATGCACTCAAACTAAGTCTGGACCTTGGTAGATCCACCAGAAGGTATAGTACCTATTGGGTGTAAATGGATCTTCAAGAGAAAGATTGGTGCAAATGGGAATGTGGTGACATTCAAGGCTAGACTAGTGGCAAAAGGTTATAGTCAACACGAAGGCATTGACTATCAGGATACCTTTACCCCAGTGGCTATGCTAAAGTCCATCCATACATTGCTAGCCGTTGTAGCCTATTTCAATTACGAAATATGGCAAATGAACGTGAAAATGGCATTCTTAAATGGATATCTTGAGGAAGATATCTATATGGAACAGTCGCTAGGTTTCACATCCAATGATATTGATCACAAGGTTTGCAAGCTGCAAAGGTCCATATATGGACTTAAGCAAGCATCTCAGAGCTGGAACACTTATTTCAATGATGTGATCAAAATGTTTGGTTTCATCAAAAACAAAGAGGAACCGTGTGTTTTCAAAAAGGTCAGTAGGAGCGCTATTGTCTTCCTCGTATTGTACGTGGATGACATCCTCCTTATTGGGAATGATATTCCCATGATGACAACAGTTAAATTATGGTTGTCCAAGGAATTCTCCATGAAAGTCCTAGGTGAAGCATCCTTTATTCTAGGAATTAAGGTCTATAGGGATAGACCTAATAGGATGCTAGGACTTTCACAGAAGATGTACATAGACAAAGTACTAAAGAGGTTTAGTATGGAAAACTCTAAGAGGGGATTAATACCCTTCAGACATGGTATTCATCTTTCCAAGAAGATGTGCCCCGGCACACCTGAGGAAATAGAATGCATGAGCAAGATCCCTTGTGCTTCAGCAATAGGGAGCCTCATGTATGCCATGCTATGTACACGACCTGATATAGCACATGCTGTGAGTGCCACAAGCAGATATCAGTCAAATCCAGATGAAGAACACTGGACTTCTGTGAAATGTATCCTTAAGTACTTAAGAAGAACTAAGGATATGATGTTGGTCTTTGGTAATGGAGAACTCCAAGTCTAGGGATACACAGACTCGGATTTCATGTCCGATATAGATGATCAAAAGTTGACATATGGGAGTTTGTTTGTGTGCAATGGCGGTGCTGTCAGCTGGAAGAGTTCTAAGCAAACGGTTACAGCAGATTCCACCATGGAAGCAGAATATATCACTACATCAGAAGCTACAAAGGAAGCATTCTGGTACCAGAAGTTTGCTGTAGAAATCGGAGTAATGCCATCATATGCTATTCCTCTGTATTGCTACAACAATGGCGCCATAGCCCTTGCTAAGGAGCCGAGGTCTCACCAGAAATCCAAGCATATTGAGCGGCGATACCACCTCATCCGCGATTACATCGAGAAGAGTTATGTCGAGGTCAAGAGAGTCAACTCAACAGACAATGTGGCAGACCCACTTACAAAGCCGTTGGGCCAACAGAAGATCGAAGTCCACCTTGAGAAGATGGGACTTAGACTTGTAGCCAATTGGCTTTAGGATAAGTGGGAGATTGTTAGATATATGTGCCCTAGAAGCCAGAATTGGCTGACACTTGTAATACACTTCTAGAGCAAAATTATAATTTTGACTAATATCAATAAAATGGGTTATTTTCTATCACATATGTGTATTTAGTATCTATGATACATCCTTTGAGTTAATGGTAATGATAATTCATATTTTCAAGAGTTGAAAATTTAAGACATGAATAATCATTGTTAACTCATAAAATGCTTCCGACCATAGGATCATCACGAGGATGGTGATTGATCCAGAAGGTTGGTGTACAATCACTTCTCTTTAGTAGATGAGTCTTGAGTCTACGGTGTGGAGACACCGGAGTGAGAGTATAGGTACTTGTTAAAGAATGAGGGCACTGAGTATGACACCTCGAGTAGTCATTAGGGAGTCTACCTTCTCGTCAATGACTGACTCGATGCTGCAGTAGTGTGTCTGGTTCTTTGACCTGAGGTGCATCGACAGTTCACCTTGAGGATGTTATAGTTTGACTATACCATTACTTGATCTCCTAGCCATTCGAAATCCTGAGGTGTATGTTGGCTATAACATGTTCATTGTAGGAACTGGATTGCATCAAGATGGAATCTATCTACCTCGGTGGTAGAGGAGCAACCCTATGATGATCATGAGAATCAAGTCCATAAGTTTATGGCCATGGTAGAGTGAAATAATAGAAAGAGTTTCTATTTAGAATTTCATATCGAACTTGAATCGAATAATTACATCATATGATAGAAACTAGGGTTTGACGAGTTTACCTTAACCCTAATCTGATCGAGGCTCAAGATAGAAGGACTTAATCACAGAGGTGCTGCACTAAGAGGTTCGCATTCAGCTCTGATGGGTTGCCACCATATACTGCTAGGTGTAACTAGTGGATTTCGGGAGCAATTAGAATGATTTAGATGATTGATCATTCTAGTTGTTCGAATCAAAAGAGTTCTGATCCATCGAAAGGCTACCTCTCCCCTCTTCCTCCATGCCAAATCACCTTCTCCCCTTCCTCTCCACGTTCAAAAGGAGTTTTGGATTTTTGGTTGGTGTGATCCAGATCAAAGAAAGGCGAGGGAAAGCTAGAAGGCTGCACTGCTATATAGGACGACTGTTGATCTTCAAAAGGAGTTTTGAAGATCCTCCAGATCAGATCCAGATCTGATCTCTAGAGGCATGATAGAGAAGAAGAAGATCTCCAGATCCAGCTCGAGTGGATATCGGTAGAGGCCAGGCACTTGCATGGCTAGATCCAGAACCTTCCGCTGCATACAGGATCATCAACGGGTAATAGGATTACCCAGATCAAGTTTAATTAAATTTGATTTAATTTA
The DNA here is from genome assembly GCA_006176705.1 of Cocos nucifera. Lineage (NCBI taxonomy): Eukaryota > Viridiplantae > Streptophyta > Magnoliopsida > Arecales > Arecaceae > Cocos > Cocos nucifera. The sequence continues at coordinate 597,957 of QRFJ01000220.1, read as the reverse complement.
TCTAGATTTTATTTTATTTCTAAAATAATAATAATCAGATCTAAAAAATCTTAGATCTAATCTAGATCAAAGAGAAAAAATTTTTAAATATATCTCTTGATCTGATTAGATCTGAACGAACCTGGTCCGAAAAATTAGGATTTTCCTTCAGGTTTGACAAGTATAATTTTATAAGATACCCAAAAGAGATCAAAGGATATTACTTCTACCTAGTTGATGAACAAAAGGTGTTTCTCAGCCTTAAGGTAGTTTTTTTAAAACTGAAGTTCCTTGGTGAAGGAACTAATGCCTCTAAGGTTGAACTTGAGGAAGTTCGACAGATGAAAACATTGACACATGTAGCTAAACCTGAACTGGATTTGATTAGATTAGATCTCGAGCCTATTGTACCTACATCCTTAAGGCGGTCTGGTAGAGTACCATATCAATCGGATAGATACTATGGTTTCATGGTCCGAGATGGTTATCCTATCGAACTCGATGAGAATGATAAGGATCCAATCACTTAAATGGATGCAATGCAAAGATCCAACCCTGAGAAATGGCTTGAGGCCATGAAATCTATAATGGAGTCCACGAAGGTTAACGATGTATGGACATTGGTTGACCCATCCGAAGGAGTAAATCCATAGGGTGTAAGTGGGTCTTTAAGAAAAAAAGAGGTGCAGATGGAAACGTGAAACCTATAAAGCCCATCTAGTTGTCAAGAGGTACTGTCAATGTTATGGTTTTGATGATAACAAGAGGTTTTTTTCTATAGCAATGCTCAAGTCCATTCAGATTATACTTACGATAGCTGCCCATCTCGACTATGAAATCTGATAGATGTATGTAAAGATGACTTTCCTGAATGAAGAGCTAGAAGAAGAGGTGTATATGATACAACCTGAAGGGTTCACATCCATAGATGAGTTTAAGGTATGTAGGCTTCAAAGGTCAATTTATGGATTGAAGCAGGTATTTCAGAGTTGGAACATACATTTTGATAGGATGATTAAAATGTATGGCTTTATTAAGAATGGAGAAGAGCTCTGCATATACAAGTGGGCTAATGGTCCAGCAGTTGTATTCCTAGGATGACATTCTATTAATCGGAAATGATGTCCATATATTATATGGATAAAAATTTGGCTATCATCATAGTTCTCCATGAAGGATCTGGGAGAAGCTTCCTACATCTTAGGGATGAAGATCTGTAGAGATAGATTTAAAAAATTGCTCCAATTATCCTAGTCCACATTTATTGATACCATGCTAAATAGGTTCAACATAGAGAATTTCAAGAAAGGCTATCTACCGATAGGCCATGAAATTTTTTTCTCGAAGAGAAATTATCCGACAACACCTCAAGAGAGAGAGAGCATATAAGTAGAATTTCATATGCTTCAATAGTAGGTTCTATCATGTACTCCATAACGTGTACGAGACTGGACATGGCATACTCACTAGGGATAGTGAGTAGATACTAATGTCATCCAGGAAAGAATCACTAAAAGGTTATTAAAACCATCTTAAAGTATTTATGAAATATCAAGTATCAGTGGCTTGTTTATGATGAGTCGGACTTAAGACTTATGGGGTTTATAGACTCTAGTTTCCAGTTTGATCATGATGAAGTAAGAGTGTGTCGGGATATGTATTTATCTTTAATGGTGGAGCTGTCTGCTAAAAAAATTTTAAGCAGCACATCATGGTTGACTTAGTTTACGAGGCGAAGTTTGTCACTGCATCAGATGCTGCCAAAGAAGTAGTGTGGCTGAGAAAGTTCATCATCGAGCTTGGAGTGGTGCCCTCCCTCGATGGTCCAATTTTGCTCTTTTGTGATAACTCTGAAGCCATTACATAGGTGAAGAAACTAAAGACACACTAATGGATGAAGCATATTCTATACTGCTACCACCTAGTCTGGAAGATCATGGATCGAGGTGATGTTGATCTTCATAAGATCGATAGGAAGGAGAACCTGATCCATCCATTCACTAAAGCTGTTCTAGTGAAGGACTTCGATAATTTCAAGTTGAAGATAGGTATTAGATACTACACTGATTGGTTTTAGTCCAAGTAGGAGACTATTCAAAATAGTATCCCAAAGTCAATCGTCAGCCTATTGACGATTGTGGTGAAGTCCTTAGGACTATTTAGAATCGACAAAGGAGGATTTGTTGTTTAGTTTTTAAATGTCTTTGCGATCAAATGATACGTTGTTATCAAGGATGATAATGTTTATCGAGTATAGGTCATTATGTGCCATATATGTTGATTGCCCTCTTAACCAAGGAGCGTGGAGACACTGGTATGACATGCAAGTGAGATGTAGGGATGCATTTGCACTAAACATGACCTACTCTGGAGCTTTTCTACAGTCAAGATTTGCTCTGATGGAATATGGGTATAGATGTCCCTCCGATCTAAGATCACCAAGGTAACTTTCAAGCAACTCATTGTACTTTGGTGTTAGACTATCTGCATTTTTAATTAATGATGGAAGATTTTTGAGTATAGTCAAGTACTTGAGGAGTCAGTGTGTGAGTCAAGATGGGATTGACCACTCCAATTTTGGAGCTATGTTCAATTGTGTTTTTAATTTAGCAAATTCTTGGCCAGGATAGTTCAAGTGAGGAGTCATGGGACTAATTGCATTGAGATATAATTTGGATGTATTTTTCAGGATTGATAATTTAACTCTAAGTCATCCTATACATAGAGATCGAATGGATGAATTATGTAGTAACCATATGCACGTAGGTTCTAAATGTTGCAATTGTGACTATTTGACCTATCTGAATATCGAGTACCATTGCTAGATGGTCATTTTGATAAATTGATTCTTGTGCTACCAGCTTAGGTTCAAATCTACGAGCTCACATACATTAGAGATCCCTACTTGATCTGATGGCTGATGAAGAATCCCACTAGACTGGGACTCTATGGTCAAGAGTTCCACTGGACTGAGACTCTTTGATCAAGAGTCCTACTAGGCTAGGACTCTAAGTCCTGCTTATTGAAAAATATATTCCAAAGCTAATCATCAGCCTATTGATGGTTGAGCTATCTCATAATTATAATTAATTTATTAATGAATAAAATAAATATTTTTATATTCTAACCATAAAGTCTATATCTTTTAGTGAACTCTATTGTTGTGATGAAGTCCTTAGGACTATTTAGTTTCAATAAAGAAAGAATTTATCTATTAGTTCTTAAACTATTCATGATCAAATGATATGCTGTTAATTTGGATGATAGTGTTTATCGAGCAAAGGTCATTGCATGCCACATAGGTTGGTTGTCCTCATAACCAAGGAGTGTGAAGATACTGGTATGGCATACAAGTAAGATGTAAGGATACATCATCACTGAATGTGATCAACTTTAAAGCATTCTATTATCGAGAATTGCTCCAATGGGATATAGATATAAATATCCCTTAAACCTGAGATCACCATAGTGGCTTGCAAGCAACTCACTGTGCCTAGGTACCAGACTAACTAAATTTCTAATTCAGTAATGAAAGATTTCTAGGCACAATCAAGTACTTGCAAAGTTGGTGAGCAATCAAGATGGGATTGATCACTCCAAGAGTTGGATTATGATCTATTCTAATTGGATTAACTTAAATCAAATTTTATTTGATCCAAAGAACTAGTTGGACCAAGTCAAATTAGAAGTCCTAGTGTGACTAGGACTTCTATCCTTGCACCACCTTAGTCCCAATGCCCCCCCACACCCCTCTTTGGAAGTTTTTCGCATGAAAACTCTTCTCTCCAAGCCCTTCATGCATGCCCCATCTCCTTCCTTCTTTCTTATAAGGTATTTAGTTGTGGACCGAGTCAAATATGGTTGAAAGGTTTGAATTCAAACACTATTTGATAAAGTTTGTTATTATCAAAACTCCTACCCATGATTGCTATCAATCCTTCCTGATTTCTCTAAAATTTTTGTGGCTTTTAGCGGAGGTTTTGTGTGCATAAAATTTGTTGTCCATGATAGAGAAAAGGGAGGGGGCGCCCCAAGTCTTGCCCAATTTGGACAATCCTTGACTAGGTATTTGACCTAGACAAGGATGGGTCCATATCTCTCTATTTAAAGGATCTCTTGATCCAAATTTTTTAGAGATTCTAGACATTAGAGAGACCATCTTGGGCATGGAATGGCTGGGCATAGAGATGTTAGGGCATGGGATTTTGTGGAGACAAAATAAGAGTGCATTGGTGAGAGAAACAAAGAAGAAGAAGAAGTGTTCTTCTTCTAGGGTTTTTCTTTAACCTCTTACTCCTTTAGATATTTTTGAGAGGTGTCTTAGGTTAAAAAATCTCTTTTCTTTCTTTTAAAAAATTATAGATTCTAAGTTTTGAAGAAGAAAGATCTAGATCGACCGTCGAAGAAGGATCAGTACAATACTAGCATAATATGTTGATTTTCGAGCATCAAACTTCTGATCAGTGATCGAGGGCTCGTGTGGATAACTTGTAGAGGCCAAATGTGTATACAGTTTGGAGCAACAACCACAGGCCTGGATTAGTGAGTTAAGGAACTTGACTTGTAAAGGTAAGGGTGATATGATCTCCTTGTTACATACCTAGATTTGATCTAGAGTTGTTCTTTTGTTGATATGATCAACATGATGTTCCTAATCTTTTAATTTCTAATTTAATATCATACTTTAATCATGTAATAGAATCCTAGATCTAAAATTTTTTTTATATTTTTATGAATTAATATGATCAATTCATGTCTTCCGCTACATAGATCTGAAAAAATTTCAAAATCTAACCTTGAAATTCTAGATCTATTTTTTTCAATTGGTATCAGTGAAATGCTATTTTATTACATGATCTTATGCATATTTAGATTATTTTTTAGATTTAATTTAATTTATAATCTGATATTTAAAGATGAAACTAAAAATTAGATCACATGAACTATATATAAGGTTGTCCTACTATAAGGTTTATCACTTATAGTGGAGAGGTTGTCCTAGTTCGTGTAAATCTAATCTAAATCATAAATTCATTAGATATTATCTAGATTAAATTATGATTTATAAGATTTAAAAGTTATTTAAATTTATAAATAAATATTTTAGATTATACGCATGGATTATAAGGTTGTCCTGCTATAATGTTTTTTCCTTATAGTGGAGAGGTTGTCCTAATATGTGCTGGTCTAAAATCTTGATCATAAAATTTTAGATTGAATCTAAAAAATTTTATGATCTGATTAAAAATATTTTAATTAATTTTTATTATCATAAATATGTTAAATTTGATCTAAGATAATTTATGATTGATTTGAATTGAAATAGTTTCAATTACATGAACATATTTAGAATAGATCTAAAGTAGTTTCATGTTTATTTTATTTACATATTGGTTATGAAGTAAAAATGTAACTAGTTGGTAGAACTATATTATAAAAATATTTTATAAATATAAAAATTATTTTTAAAATATCGAATCCCAATCCTCAGCCCAAAACCTAATTAAGAATTAAGAGTTATTTTTATTAGGATCTAGAATTATGAATTAAAGATCTTGAGACATAACTCATAACACAATGGATTAATGGATTAGTGAAAATTAGGTTTATTAATTAGGTTAGACCTAAGGTTAGATTATAGAACGGACTTAATTAGAGAATTCACTAAATCTAATCAATAGTTTCTTAGATTAGGTCAACGATTCTCTAGATCAATTATAATAGTTGTAGTTGGTCAAGTCCATGTCTTTAATGAAAATAAAGATAGACTTGATTCTTGGCTACGCGATCTAGCACAAACTGTTAGGTTGATCCAATCAAAACTAATTAACTAATTAGTGTCTAAGGTAAGTCTGGCAATCTAGATTGGTGATTTTTAATTGGTAGCCTGCTTACTCGATCATTTTTGATGGTGTCTAAGGCAAGCTTTGGAAAACCCGCCCACCAATCTCACTTACCTAGTCTTCTTGGTAAAATTATATTTTGATTAGTTCACTTGATAATTCGAGCTGACCCATGTTAGCTAGGTAAATCAGTATGACTAATTTAGGTGCTCCTGGACCAGCCTTATAATGGTCTTCCTTAATCTGGCTTGGTGAAGCCACTGGGAGGATCATAACAAGCTAGTTCATCTGACCTTCCCCCTTCTTTAAATCAAATCAATTAAATCCTCTAAAATTATTAGTTTCTAAAAAATAAAATAGTGATACTGATAACTAGATCATAGCCTCCCATTAAGATGGATAGTAATGGGTCTAGTACTCTGGGTGGACATTAGAGGTGCCTTACGCCTAATGTATATCAAGATATTAGAATTATCATTCATCATATGATGATTAGGTTGTACTCTTTGAACGGTGATCAGGTTAGCCAGATATTGATCCCATGATTGATTTTGATGATTGCCAAATTTTGAATTTTAGAGTATTTAACCATGTGTTTCATGAGTGGATGTAGATCTTTTCAAGTACTTAAATTGAAGAATTAATTCAAGAAATGATCTATACAAAATCACCAAGTCAAAGGCTTCATAAAAAAGAATTTTGAGTTTTTGACTTGAAGGTGTCAACTCCAAGGCTAAAGGTGTCGACCCCTATCCTAAAATGAGATAAAAAGTCTATGTTTTTAAAGTTTAGGAAGTCAAAATGTCGACCCCAAGAGCAAAGATGTCGATCCCAGGCTTCTGGCATGCCCTGGCTCGAACTGCCATTTAGAGGAGACGACCCCAAGAATGACCCTTATGCCAGAGGATGACCTCAGGGTTGACCTTTGCTACATAGAATAAAAGATAGAGAGTAAAAATTCTTCAGATCTCAGGAGGTGTCGATACCTAAAGAAAAAGTGTCGACACCTGAAGGAATGGTATCAACCCTAATGTTAGGATAGGCTGCAATGGCTAGTTTTCTACACTTTTTCAATGGGCCATTCTCGACTGCAATGGCTAGTTTTCTCGACTCCAATGGCTAGTCTAAGCTTGCTAATAGCCAAAACTCACTCAATAGTTACTCCCAAGTACAAAAATAGTGAGAAAAATATTTTGGATTAAGAGATTAAGGATTAAAGAAAAAAAACTATTCAAGGAAAGGGAGTTACATTGAATATCCAAAAATAAGATAAAGGAGAGAGATTTGAGCTTCAAATTTAGAGGACATTCAAGAGTCATCTTTTATAATACATCAAGTAAGTCTCTTAGCATTATTTGAAGAGAAGAGAAGCTATAAAAAAGTACATATTTAGCATCTTCTCCGCACATCAAAAGAGTTCATTTTTGCTATTAATTTTGAGCTGAATTTTTATAGTTGTATTTTTTATTTCTTTACAAGTTTTATTAGAGGGAAAGAAACTTGAAATGTAGGCTACTCTAAGCCAGTAATTGGATGGTATATAGGTTTTGGTTGGTGAGCCTAAAAAATCAATTGGATTGATAATGATCTTGGAAAACCTATCAGTATAGGATTATGGTTGGTGAGCACGATAAAATCAACTAAATTTGTTTATGATCCCAGGTTAAAACAAATGCACTGTAATCTAAGAATTATAGTTAAATTATCAAGGAGACCTTGGGGAGTGGATGTAGATACGGGGTTGCACCAAATCACTATAAAATCTTTGTGCATTTATGTTATGCCTTCTTCTTTATAGCTTTACTTATCTTGCATGCTTCAAATTGCTAATTACTTACTAATTTATATTAACTCTTGTTTAAGTTCATTTACACTTGATTCCATTGCATGCACTAGTTAATTTTATTAAATTGAATTAAGTTAAGTAAAGCACATACTTGTGTAGAGTTAAATTTAGCCAAAATTTTATAAACACAATTCACCCCCCCTCTTGGGTTGCTACCTCTGGGCAACAAGTGGTATCAGAGCAGGTGCTTTGTTATTAGTTGTTAACCTAACCATCAAGAGCAAAAGAACAAATGGCAACCCCTAGTGGTGTTTCCTTTATTGAGGGCCAATCCACTTCTAGACCCCCTTTATTTGATGGCACCAACTATACCTTTTGAAAAATTAAAATGAGAATTTTCTTACAAGCTCTAGATTATGATTTATGGAGAATCATAATTAGAAGACTATACACACCCATAAGAATTATAAATGGTATGACTCTTCCCAAATCAAAAAAGGAATGGGATCAATTTGACAAAAAGATGGCTCAATTAAATGCAAAAGCCATCAATATACTTTATTATTCTTTAGATGTGAATGAGTTTAATTGAATATATTCTTGCACATCGGCTAAAAGAATTTAGAACATGTTAGAAATAACTCATTAAGGAACAAGCCAACTTAAAGAATCTAAAATTTACTTGCTTGTTCATAAATATGAAATGTTCAAAATGGAAAAACATGAGACTAGTTCCAATATGTTTACCAAATTTACTGAAGTTATAAATGCTTTAAATAGCCTAGGTAAAACTTATTCTAGCTATGATCTTGTTTGCAAAGTGCTTAGGTCTCTGCCTAAAGATTGGGAAGCTAAGGTGACGGTAATACGAGAAGCAAAGGATCTCACCAAGCTATCCGTTGAAGAACTCATGGGTTCTCTTATGACCCATGAGATGCATATGGCTCCAAAGGAAGAAGAAGAGGAGCCAAGAAAAACAAGGACCATCGCCTTCAAGTCTACTTCAAATTATCAAGAAAGCAACGAGTTGGAGGATGATGAAGAAGAAGATGAGGAGGACATGGTGCTTCTTTAAAAAAAATTCAAGAAGTTCCTCATCAAGAAAGAAGAGAAGAAAATTATCACCAACAACCAAATTTACCCCAAAAAGATGAAGAAGAGTGCTTTACTTGGGCTTTGAAAAAGTGGTGACTCATCAAGCTTGGATGTGGAAGAGGAAAACAAGAATCTTTGCCTCATGACCTTGAAGGACGAGATAAATTCTAAAAACTCATCCAATTTTACCTTTAATGAACAACTTGATGCCTTCAATGAACTAATGCATAAATTTAAAAAGTTAAGGCAGAAAAATAGGGAGCTTAAAAAGAATAATTCTAATTTAATGGAAGAAAAGAAGTCTTTAGCTAAAGAAAAAAAAATCTGATTAAATCTAAAAATTTTTTAGATAAAAAATTTCTTGAGCTTAAAAAGAAAAATGATATTTTGAAATCTTTTTTAAAAGAAAATGAAAATCTTTCAATTGAAAAGAAAGAGCTCTTGAAAGAAAATAAGAAATTAAGAAGAGAAGTTGAGGTTTTGAAATCTATAGCTGAAAAGTTTATAATTAGCTTTGAAAATCTTCAATCCTTGGTAAAAACTAATGGAGCTGTTTTCAATAAAATAGAAATTGATTTTAATGCTTCAAGAAAATGGCAAAATACAAAAGGTATTTTTACAAGAACTTCCATCAAGGATCATTCTTTCAAGTGCATTAAATGTAATCAAATTGACCACAAGATTTCGGAATGCAACTTTAAAAGAATTGGCCAAACCTTGATAAGATAAATTTGGGTTTCAAAAGGAACATTGAATACTAACTCCTATGGACCCATGATGACTTGGGTACCAAAAGTTTTGAAGTGATCTTGCAAGTTTGCCAAGGATCCAATACTCTTAAAAGAGAAAAACATCTTAATTTGGATTCCTTGGATGTCAAGATGATGGATGATGACCGTTGGTACAATCTAAATCTTTTTTTTCTCATCATACCATCAATGATTGTTAAAATTTTTTTGATTGAATGAATCCTTTGATTAATATGCGTGCATATAAAATTTCTTGCTTGAAATACTTCTTACGTTTAATTGATTGATTTTGATGCCTTACAACGAATTCATATCATGTTGTGAATGTTTTGATTTTAAAGAATTATATGCTCTCCTCTATATATCATGCTTTGGTTAAAATACTTTAACTTGATATTCAACATGATATTTTAAGACTCTCCTTATCAATTCTATAAATGGATGAATATAAACCTAGAAATGTTTAATTCCTTTAATTGTTATGTTTACAAGAGAAACTATGTTTAAATTAAATTTAATTGAATTTATCCACAAAATGTTATACTATTAAATTTACTCAAAATTGTTTATATAAAATAAATATTCAAATATAAATCATCTTCTTATAAAATTTAAATGTTTGAAACTACATTGCATCTTAGTCTTTTCTAAGGTTTCAAGTCTTTCCTAGTTGAAACCAAATAAATAGAGCCCATATCTTGAGTTTTCCTTCTCAATACTCCTAATTTGATTAATTATCACATCTTATTTGGTCAAATCATTGAATCTCAAATTTAGATTTGCTGATCCTAGATTGATTTTGATGATAACAAAAGCATTTGAGTATGGATTATTAAATTACTAATATTATTTGCAAGGGTATGTAGTTATAAATTTTAAGAGCTCACAAACTCAAAGTATTCTAATTCATCTAAATGAAGATTCATTATTCAAGATTTTAGAGAAGATAAATTTGGATACATCTATCAAGAGGTTTTAATAAAGGTCAAATCAAGGCAAAATGATAAGTCTAGCCTACAAAGTAATTTAGAGAAGAAAGGATCAGAAACAGTCTTCGACGCGCATGGCATGTAAACTGGGCTGACCTAGTCTGAGACTAAGCCATCCTAGTTTTAGTGAAAGTAGAAGATAGAAAGGGTAGGAAGCTAAATTTTTATGATCTAGGGGACTGAGCTGATCCAGCTGAAAACTGAGCCGACCTAGTGGAACCAGGCCGGCCCAGTCAGAAAGTGGGCCATCCTAGTCTCAAACAATAAAAGAAGATAGAAATAATGTTTCAAAATTTTTAAGACTGAGCCAATTCAGCTGAAAACTAAGCTGACCTAGTTTGGACTGAGCCGACCCAGTTTGGAACTGAGCTGGCCTAGTGCCTGTAATGGCTAGTTTCTAATTCTATAGCTTTTTCACTTCACAAATCTTCCAATAGCTATTTTGGATCTTCCAATGGCTAGATCACTTCCAGAAGCTTATGATAATGACTTGTAATGGTGGAAAACCTGAGGGATACTTAAGGAAACACTTGGGCTAAGAAAAATAACTTTTGAACATACAAGAGAGAGCTTCCAAGCAAATTTTCAGTCCTTCGAGGGTGTGAGCTTAATAGTAAAAAGAAAAGAGTGCTTTTCTATGTTATCCTCATCCTTCCAACATCCTCAATTAGAGAGAAGTTAGGCCATCACCATTGAAGATCAACTCCTACTTCTTTGAAGCATTCAAGAGAAGAAATCAAGCCTATAAGCCAAGCTTCCAAATTTGTTCTCCTAAGCTTCAAGAGTTTGCTTTTATTTTATTTACTGTATTATTCATTTTTATTTCAAATTTCTTGGGGTGAGAAACTTGTATTGGTCCAAGCCTAGAGTTGGATATTGTATGGTTGTGATTGGTAAGCCAAAGTGAAAACCAATCGGGGTTGATTATTAGCCTAAGAAAATAATCATTATATGGTTATGGTTGGTGAGCCAAGGTCATAACTAACTGGATTGAATTGTGAGTCCAAGTAAAACAATCAGACTGTAATCAAACCTAGTGATTATAGTTGAATTCCTAAGTGGTCTACTTAGGAAGTGGACATTGGTGGTGAGTTTAGCACCGAACCACTATAAAATCATTATGTTTGTGATTGTGTGTTATTATTTTATTGATTTTATTTTTTGTAAATTATATAGCTCATTTCATTTGGTACTTAATTAGATCAATTCACTTTCATCTTAAGCTTAAAATTTAAAATATCCAATTCACCCCCCTTGTTAGGAAGCCATTCTTGGGCAACAAGTGGTATCAGAGTGGGTGCTCTAATAGTAGTTATTGATCAAGCTATCAAAGAGCTAAAGATCATATAGCAACCCCAATTGGGACTCCATTCGTTGAGTGGCGATCAACCAAATGACCTCCACTGTTCAATGGAACTAATTACACATATCGTAAAGTACGAATGAGATATTCATCCAAGCACAAGACTATGATATATGAAATGTCATAATGATAGGATCTCACTCCAACAATTACTGTTGATAGAGTGTCCATCCCAAAACATGAAAAGAATTAGGATGAACATGACAAAAAGAAGGCACAACTTAACGCCAAAGCGATGAATGTTCTATATTGTGCTTTGGATGCTAATGAGTTCAATAGCATATCAATATGTTCATCTGCCAAAGAAATCTAGAACAGACTTGAAGTCACCCATGAGGGGACTAATCAAGTCAAGGAATCTAAGATAAATATGTTAGTACATAAGTATGAGCTATTTAAAATGGAACCACATGAAACCATCACTGAAATATTCACTAGGTTCACTGATATTTTGAATGGTTTGAAAAGTCTTGGAAGAGATTATGCTAACAGTGATGTTGTGCATAGAATTCTTAGATCTTTGCCATAGAATTGGGAGCCAAAGGTGACTGCCATTCAAGAGGTGAAAGACTTAAATACTTTAGCATTGGAGGAATTAATTGGGTCACTCATGACCCTCGAGCTGAACATGAACCAAGGAAAAGAAGAAGAAGTAAAGAAAAAGAAGAAAATTGCACTTAAAACTGCTGCCATCCATATAGAAGAAAGTGATTACAAAGAGAGTTCGAAAGATGATAAGAAGATGGCCATGATAGCAAGGAGATTTAAGAAATTAATGAGAAGAAGAAAGAGATTTGAACCTAAGAAAAAGTTTAACAAAGGAGAAGGTAGCAAAGAGAAAGAAAAAGAGAAAGAACAACCACCTATTTGCTATGAGTGCAAAAGGTCCGTACACTTTCGGATGGATTGTCCAATCTTAAAGAAAAGCTCCAAGAAAATAAAGAAGAAAACATACAAAGCCACATGGAGCAATGATGAGGACTCATCTTCAAGTGAGGAAGAATATCAAAGAGAAGAAAAGGCAAATCTTTGTCTTATGGCACATAGTGATGATGAGGTAAATGATAATACTTAAATTTTAGATTATACTTTTGAAGAATTATATGATGCCTTCAATGACTTAGTTAATGACTTTAAAAAGCTATTACATAAGAATAAGAAACTAAAGAAAAAGAATCAATCCTTAAGTAAAGATAAAGTTCAAATAGAAGAAAATGTGAAGAATTTATAAACAAATCTAGATGAATCAAATGAAAAGATTATATTTTTACAAGATGAAGTGGTAAGATTAAGATCCATAGTAGATAGATATATGCTAAGCTCTAAAAATCTATAAATAATAATTTTAAATCAAAAGATGGTTCTTGATAAAACTGGTATAGGGTATGATACATCAAGAAAGCAAAAATCATTAAAAAAATATATGTACAAAATCTCAAAATTATGGTAAAAAAATTACATATTATAAATGCAATAAAATTGGATATAAATTTATTTAATGCAAAATCTTTAATTCAAGCAAAACAAAAGTAAAGCAAGTTTGGATTCCAAAAGGAACCATTTGTGCTAAATCTAAAGGATCCAAGTTAGGTTTGGTACCTAAGTTTGCTTGATTACTTGTGTAGGTGTGCTTGGCATCCGTAAGAGCTAAAAGAAAGTAGTACCTTGGTAGCAGATGTTGGAGGCATTTGATGGGAGATAAATCATAATTTATCTCTCTTGAAGCTAAAGATGGATGTGTTGTAATATTTGGAGACAACGATAAAGAAAAAATCATTGATCTCGGTATTATATTGATAACACCCTCTACTAGCATAGAAAATATTTTGTATGTTGAAGGACTAATGCATAACTTACTTAGCAAAAGCCAACTTTGTGATAAGGGCTTTAATGTTTCATTCAAATCATCTCATTATATTGTAACTAGCTCAATAGATGAAAGTATTAAATTTATAAGAAAAAGACATGAAAATATTTACATTGTTGATCTTGATGAACTTAAAAATGAGAATATTGATTGTCTTATTGCTATGAATGCTAAACTAAATGAATCAAATTGGATTTGACAGAATAGATTAGGTCATGCAAGTATGGACTCTCTAGCAAGACTAATTAAACTTGATTTAGTAAAGGAATTACCTAAAATAAATTTTGAGAAGGATAAAATTTGCAAAGCATGCCGACTTGGTAAACAAACAAAATCTTTCTTTAAATTCAAAAATATTGTTTCAACAACTAGGCCTCCAGAATTACTTATATGAATTTGTATGGACCTATTTCGACTACTAGTCTTGAAGAAAAAAGATATGGCTTTGTAGTAATAGATGATTTTTCAAGATATACATGAGTTTTATTTTTATCAGATAAAGATAATGATTTTGATATGTTTATTGATCTATTAAACAAAATAACAAAAGAAAAAGAATACAATATTCTATATATAAGAAGTGATCATGGCACGGAATTTGAAAATCAAAAGTTTTAAAATTTTTGTTCTTAAAATGGAATCAATCATAACTTTTCAGCACCTAGGACACCTCAACAAAATGGGGTGGTAGAAAGAAAGAATAGAATATTGATTAAAATGGCACGAACCATGCTTTGTAAAAGTAACCTTTCAAAATATTTTTGGGAGGAAGCTATTAACACCGCATGCTATGTGCTAAATAGAGCTCTAATTAGACCAATCTTAAATAAAACCCCATATGAACTCTATAAAGAAAAGAAACCAAATATTTCTTATTTTGAAATCTTTGGATGTAGATGTTTTATTCTTATAAATAGTACAGATAAGCTTGGAAAGTTTGATGCAAAATCAGATTAAGAAATTTTCCTAGGATATTCATCATATAATATAGCATATAGAGTATTTAATAAAAGAACATTGATTATGGAAGATTCCGTATATGTAATTTTTGATGAAACTAACTCTCTTAGAACAAGAGAAGAAGAGCTTGATGTAAATGCAGAAATTTTAGAAAATAAAATGAAAAATATATCACTTGAAGATATTTCCTCTCAAGAAAAATAAGATAAAGAGTAAGAGGTTGAAAAAATAATGCCACATTTCCAAGATAATCAAGGTACATCCAACTTACCAAAGGAATGAAGGTATGATCAAAATCATCCCAAGAAATTAATAATAGGTGATCTATCTCATGGTGTTAAAACTAGATCATCCTTTAGAGAAGCTATGAATCATATTGCATTTGTATCCCATCTAGAACCTAAAAATATAATTGAAGCTGAAAAAATCCAAATTGGATATTAGCAATGAAAGAAGATTTAAACTAATTTGAAAGAAATAAAGTTTTGAAATTAGTTGAAAGACCTAAAAATTTTCTTGTAAATGGTACAAAATGGATCTTTAAAAATAAACTAGATGAGAAGGGCAATGTAATTAGAAACAAGGCTAGATTGGTTGCACAAGGGTATAATCAAGAGGAGGGTATTGATTTTGATGAATCCTTTGTACCCATAGCAAGACTTGAAGCTATTAGATTGCTCTTAGCTTTTGTATGTTTCATGAACTTTAAACTTTTTCAAATAGATGTAAAGAGTCCATTCTTAAATGATTTAATTGAAGAAGAAGTTTACGTAGAACAACCTCGAAGCTTTGAAAGACAAGAATTACCTAATCATGTATATAAACTTAAGAAAGCACTATATGGATTAAAACAAGCACCTAGGGCTTGGTATGATGGATTAAGTTTTTATTAAACAATGATTTTAAAAGAGGTAACGTTGATAAAACACTATTTATTAAAAGAAAATCAAGTGATTTATTGATTGTCAAATTATATGTTGATGATATAGTCTTCGATGCTATTAATGAAGTTTTGTGTAAAAAATTTGCTAGTCTCATGTAGGGCGAGTTCGAGATGAGCATGATGGGAGAGCTCAACTTTTTTATCGAACTCCAAATCAAGCAATCAAATGAGGGGATCTTCATCAACCAAAGTAAGTACATCAAAAAAATGTTAAAGAAATTTGGGATGGAGAATGTCAAAGAATGTGGCACCCCCATGAGCACAAGTTGCAAGCTTGATCAAGACCTAAAAGAAAAGGTAGTAGATCCTAAGCTATATCGAGGTATGATTTGATCTTTACTATATTTAACGGCAAGTAGGCTGGACATAATGTTTAGTGTATGCATGTGTGCATGTTATCAATTAAATTCTAAGGAATCACATGTATTAGTAGTTAAAAGAATCTTTAAGTATTTAATAAACACTCAAGATGTTGGTTTATGGTACTCTAAACAATCTTCATTAGACTTAATTTATTATAGTGATTCAGATTTTGCTAGTTGTTGCTTAGATAGGAAGAGTACAAGCAATACATATCAATTTTTAGGAGTAAATTTGATCTCATGATTTAGCAAGAAATAAAACTCGGTAGCCTTATCTACGGTGGAAGCCGAATACATTGCTGCTGGGAGTTGCTGTGCTCAACTATTATGGATCAAACAACAACTAGAAGATTATGGTATTACTTGTAATAATATTCCTATTCGATGTGACAATGCAAGTGCTATAAATTTAACTAAAAATCCCATATTGCATTCAAAAACAAAACATATAGAAGTATGATATCACTTTATTAGAGAGCATGTTCAAAATAACGATGTACTTCTTGAATATGTGCATACTGAAAATCAAGTTGCTGATATCTTTACAAAACCCTTGAATGAGAAAAGATTTTGCACAATTAGAAAGCAGTTAGTTTATTTGATCCAATTTGTTAAATAAATATCTTGTGGTAATTGATTTTAAAATAATGAGATGACTAGTTTTCATGTGATGAATCATAAGGTATTTAATCATTTTTATCTCATTTAGAAGTAAAAATTAAATGAGAAAATTTTTAGACATGAAACATAAATATCAAAGTCTATCCCAAACTTCGCCGACTCAATTTTTTTCTCTATGAAAACTAGGTCTTCCCAGTACTGAGTTGACCCAATTTTTCTTCACAAAAAAGCTGAGCCGACTAAGTTCTTGGGCGTCCTATTTTCTAAACGAACAGACCGATGGCTTTTTCATCTTTCGTTTCTTAGCCGTCTAGAGAAAAACCCTAAAACCCTCAAGCCATTCCCTAGAAACCCATTTCCACTGCTCTTAGGAGGGATTTCGGAATCATGCCACGCAGAAAATAAACCATAACCCCTAAGATCAAGCATACATCTTTTGATCCGCCATCTAAGAGAGGGATTCATGGAGGAGTACGGCGATCAAAATTTCAAGAAGATCGTCCTTCACCATCTAGGTCATCCCAGTCATCCTCACCTCCACCAGGACAATCCACTCAATCCCCTCAACCTCCTACTTTGGTTTTCCCTCCGTCTCCTACTTCCATACCCATTTCACTCTCCTCTAGGACTGTCACAACTGGTAGAAGGGTGGATTTTGACTTCCTCGCTAGAAAGGGTTTTGAGTTTGTAGAGGGTTTGAAGTATCAAGGGTTGGAATACCTATGTTCTGAAATCAATCTCCCAACCTATCCGAATCTAGTAGGAGAGTTTTATGAAAATGCAAAGGTTAGCCTTAGCTCATTTGAGTCAGAGGTAAAGTGGGTCAAAATCAATTTAACCATGGAAAAGTTGGGCAATTTACTTAGGGTACCCACTATCGGAGCTGAGCGACTCGATGATCGAGCAAGTGGGCTATGGTTATTGTTTGGAAAGGATGATGCCATGCACTTTGAGGAAATCCATGCTAGAGACCTGTCCATCAAAAATAGACTGCTTCACCATATTTCAACTAGGATTCTAGTACCCGAAGTAGGAAGGTTTGATTTTCTCAATAAAAATGACATAGCTGTGATGTACCACATTCTCATGAGGGAAAAGTTTAACCTTTCAGCCTTGATTTTGAGGGTGATGCAAGAAGCATCCCAAAGAGGAAAACCAGCACTACCATATTGGATGTTTCTTACATTAGTTTTCTAGGATTTTGGAGTTAGTCTGGAAGGTGAACCCAGTAAGAAGCTTTAGCACTATGATACATACAATCTAAAATCAATGCATTGGATGAAGTTTAAAAAGGTCAATGGCATTTGGATGAAACCTGATGAAGAAGGAGAAGAGAGACATGAGCTAGAGCCCATGCCACAGCATCCAATGCCTGCTCCATCTTCATCCACTGTCAGACTTGATGAAGATCAGATTGAGGAGATAGTGCAATGCGTACATGATAGGATATCTAGTGGTCTTCCTCAGCTAATCAAAGATGCTGTGAGAGAAGTGTTCGTTGAGCAGTGCACTTCAGCACCTATGGATCTAGCCTCATCCGACCCTCTAGAGCCTAGTATTGATTAGGATGCATTTAGGATCCATCTAGCTATACTTAGAGCATTTTGATTGTAAATGTTCATGATAGGTATCTATGATATGTAATATTCAAACTTCAACATTTTATCCACTTGAAACTATTTGTATCTATCAATGAATGAAGTTTGAATTTTTGGCTTGCATTGTATCAAATTTTTCATGTGAATGAATGAAATTATCTTTTTTCATGATTGATTAAATCAAGGGGGAGAAATAGTTTCATTCATTCACATGAATGAGATTTTAATGAAGATTTTAATGAATGAGATTTTAATGAAGATTAAATCAAGGCAAAATGATAAGTCTAGCCTACAAAGTAATTTAGAGAAGAAAGGGTTAGAAATAGTCTTCGGCATGCTTGGCACACAAACTGGATCGACCCAGTCTAAGACTGAGCTATCCTAGTTTTAGTGGAAGCAGAAGATAGAAAGGGTAGAAAGTTGAATTTTTATGACCCAGGGGACTGTGCCGACCCAGCTGAAAATTAAGCCTACCCAGTGGAACTAGGTCGATCCAGTCAAAAAGTGAACCATCCTAGTCTCAGACAATAAAAGAAGATAGAAACAATATTTTAGGATTTCTGAGACTGAGCTGACCCAGCTGAAAACTAAGCCGACCTAGTTTGGACTAAGCCGATCTAGTTTAAAACTAAGCCGGCTCAGCGCCTGTAATGGCTAGTTTTCAGTTCTGCAGCTTTTTCACTCCACACGTCTTCCAATAGCTAGATCACTTTTAGAAGCCTATGATGATGACTTGTAATGGTGGGAAACTTGAGGGATACTTAAGAAAACACTTGAGTCAAGAAAAATAACTTTTGAACATATAAGAGAGAGCTTCCAAGCAAATTTTCAGTCCTTCAAGTGTGTGAGCTCAATAGTGAAAAGGAAGGAGTGCTTTTTAATGTTATCCTTGTTCTTCCAACATTCTCAATTAGAGAGAAGTTAGATCATCACCATTGATATTTTAAATTTCTTGGGATGAGAAACTTGGGTTGGTCTAAGCCTAGAGTTGGACATTGTATGGTTGTGATTGGTATGCCAAAGTGAAAACCAATCAGGGTTAATTGTTAGCCTGAAATAACAATCATTATACGATTGTGGTTGGTGAGCCAAGATCCAAATCAATTGGATTGGATTGTGAGCCTAAGTAAAACAATCGAACTGCAATCAAGCCTAGTGATTATAGTTGAATTCCTAAGTGGTCTGCTTAGGAAGTAGACGTAGGTGCTGAGTTTAGCACCGAACCACTATAAAATCATTATATTTGTGATTGTGTGTTACAATTTTATTGATTTCATTCACTATAAATTACATAGCTCATTTCATTTGGTACTTAATTAGATCAATCAACTTACATCTTAAGCTTAAAATTTAAAATATCCAATTCAACCCCCTCCCCCTCTTGGGAAGCCATTCTTGGGCAACAAGATTGAATGTCATCCTTTACCCCCAAATCAATTGAATATCTTTTTGATCTAAATTTGATTAAATTTTCCTAATTTGGATCCTCTCCAGATTGATTCTTAATCAAGGTGTCGATCCGAAATCCTGTAGGTGTCGACACTTGAGCTGAAAAATCCTTCTAGAATTGTTCTAGAAAGGTGTCGATATCTTACACCAAAAGTGTTGACCCCTTCCTAGGTGTCGACACTTTTCAAGCAAAGTATCAACCCCTTTTATAGGATGGGATCTTTTAAAAAAAAAATCAAACCATCCCTGCCCTATTTCTATTTCTACTCGCACCATCGAACAGAGCTCTTCGAACCCCTCTCTATGCAATCCAAACCTCTAGAAACACTCCCCCATTCTCTCCATCCCATGTTTTGGAAGTTGATGCCTCATGTGAAGCATCTTGCTCGATGGGAAAGAAGACCTCGGATGGTTTCTTCGATCCCTAGGACATCCCGTTCTCCATCTTCAATCTGTGAACAATGAACAAAACACCATGTGGAGCAGGGGTCTCTCTCCCCTCGTCGGTAGCTCCTACTCCACCTCCAGCTAGGTCTTCTCCACCTCCGACAACCCCCTCATCTTCTCGAGGTACGTACTCCTTCACAGTCTGCAGCCATCTTCCATGTCGGTTCTATGAGTAGAAACGTTGATTTTGATTTTCTAGAGAAAAATGATTTTGATTTTGGAAGAAAACTTAGAAATCTAGAATGGAAATTGTTTTGCTCCCTGAATGTTTTGACCTACCCAAATCTAGTCAGGGAATTTTATTCAAATTTGAAGAGTGGAGATGGGGTCATTGAATCTGAGGTGAAAGGAGTTTTAATTATTTTTGACAGTAAAAAGTTAGGAAGAATTCTAAAGATGAGAGCTGAAGGGAGCCAAATTGATAAACTTAAAAAGATATTAGAAGGGCTCAAATATATTTTAGGGAGAGAGGATATCAGTGATTTAGAGGAGGTGAGTGCCAACTAGTTATCTACTGATATGCGTCTCCTACATCACATTACCAGTTAGATTTTCTTCTTTAAAACTGGTAGATTTAACTTTATAGCTGCAAGAGACATATCCTTCATGTACCATGTGATTCGAGAGATCTCCCTGAACCTCCTAGTATTTATAATCAGATATATGGAGGATGTGGTAGGAAGATCTAGGACTTCTCTACCCTATGGGATGGCCTTGATTTTGATTTTTTAAGAGCATGGGGTAGACCATGATGGAGAGACCTCTAGAGTCCTGATGCACACAGATACATACAATGAACACTCCCTGCACTGTATGGGTTTCGAGAGATAGAGTATTTGTTGGGTTCGTTAAGGAGCTTAGATTCAGGTAGAGGATCCTATTGAGGCTACACCTATTGTTCTAGTGCCAGATATTTAGATGGAGAAGCCAGTAGCACCAGCAAAGCAGATTTATGAGACCACAGAGGCATCGATGGACCATCCAGAGAGCTCAGACAGACCGCACTCTAGACTAGACGAGGACTTATTGGTTGAGAAAATCTGCTCGAGGATCGTGGCAACTATCAGCTCGGAGATTCAGCAACTTACCCTAGAGGCCATGTCATTGCTCAAAAAGGAGAATCCTCAACCGATTTAGGAGATCTCTACTATGGGGATAGATGCTTCTGGTCAGTCTTCTGTAGATACCAGATCATCTTCATCTCCCCCATCTGATCCTAATTCTTAGAGTCTGATCCTTTCACTTAGGATGCTAGGACCTTACTTATGTAGCCTTAGAGCTTCCTAGCAATCCACTTTTTGTCAAGACATGGGAGTTTGTATTTTGATCTCATATGTTATCAGTTAGTTCATGTAACCAACTTTTGAAGTAAATGAAAAAGATATTTTTCTTTTGAGAAATGTGATGTGATAAGCATCATAAATTCACCAATAAAAGTATTAATTTATTAATTAATTTATATTAATTTTTAAGAATTATTAATCAATTTATATATAATTTTTTAGAAATTCATATTTTTATTAATTAAAAAATTAATTAAAAAATAATAAAAATTAAAAAATAAAATTTTATTATCAGTGGAAAGAGCTCATTTTTTTGATCATAACAAAATAAATTTTAAGTAAAACGGAGCTAAAACGGAAAGGATATGTATTTTTAAAAAAATAAAATAAATAAAATTTAAATAAAAAAGAAAATGGCTCAACCGGCTCCACAAGTCAAGCCGCCATGCTGCAGCAGTCGGCGCATCCAGATGTGTCGAGCCAAGCCAACCAAGCCAGCGCACCAAGCCATCCATGCTAGCTGACTCAAGCTCAGAAGCCATCGGCTGGTCTACAGCACAGTGTAGATCGCCAGCTCGGCAGACACCAGCAAATCAGAACCTGTCACGTGGTAGGCCTAGACCCCTAAAGGGATTACAGGAAATTCATCATGGCTCATAGGGCATTTTGATCTTTTCACTGGTCAATAAAGGGCATTGATTGGTTGCGGTGCACGATGTAGCCGTCCACACGGTCCATGGGAACAGTAAACGTGCGATCATGCAGTGGTGGTTGTTTGCGGTCAAGATTGGACGGTCAGTATTTTTTTTGGTTGTCGATTTCACTCGGATCACCATCGGACGGTAGCACTTGATTCCAGCTTCGATTTGATGGTCTAGAATGCTCTCGGCGGTGATCAGGACTCCGAAAGTGCGATTTATGGCCAGATTTCCTCCATCAAGCATAATCCAACGATCAGAAATTGATCCAACCTGATCTGAGCTGATATGCATCTAATTTTGATGATTTTTGGACTGTTGGATTTCTATTGAATGGCTAGATTTCACCAAACTTACCAAAGTCATATCAGAGCTATTTTGATTCAAATTTTATTCAAATTTCTTTGTATTTTGATGATTATAAGGCTATTAGTCCCACATTGCCTTTAGAAAAAAATATCCAGCCCTCCTAGCTCTATAAAAAGGACCCCAGACCTTCAGAAGTCAACATCTCCGATCAAGGTGAAGCTTTGGTACAGGGCTAAGCCAGGCTATGGGTTAAAGGCTGCTTCGAAGCAATGGGTGCCGAGAAAAAGAGCCGGGCTTCTACACCATCTTTCTGCCAATGTCGATCCAAGATCAGAGATCAAGCTATTTTATTCTTTTTAAATTCTATGTATTTAAATTTTAAAATTTTAATTAATAAAAATTTTATTTTTACACTTTAATTTCTTGCTTTTTATTTTTATTACAATTTAATTTCTGTACATTAAATTATTGCTTTGCAAGTAGATGCTAAGATCTAACTAGTAGATCTTAGTACCAAGTTTAAATTCCTGCACCTTTTAATTTTTACTTTTTATTTTTCGACTTCATTTTTGATCCCAAAACTCTTCTCGTTTTCTTTTCAAAAATCAAAGATTTCAATTCTAAAAAGACTACCTTCCCTATGGATTCGACCCGACTCACTGCTATCTAGACATTTTTAAAGATTTTAAGAAGTCCGATTAAATTGATAAACACGGTGTCTTAACGACAACATCACGTACCTATCAAGTTTTTGGTGCCGTTGTCGGAGAATATTTTTGATTTTTGATTTTGATTTCTTTGATTTATTAAAAATAATTTTGGCAAACGCACCAAGTTTTTGGCGTCGTTGCCGAGGAAGGTACGGACATTAAATTTTTGATCTCTTTAATTTTTCTATAAATAAATTATAAATAAAATTTTTATTTTCTTATAAATATTGCTTGCTAATTTTTTTATTATTTTATAAAAAAAGATATTAAAGAACAAAAAGAACCGAGAGTTTTGCTTGGTGAGATCAATCCTAACCCTAATTCTCTTTTCTTTTTATTTATTTATTTACTTATTTTATTTTAAAATTAATTTTAAAAAAATATCCATTTAAACCTAATTAAAAGTCTCATGATAAGATTAGAAATCCTAACTGCTTAGAGCATGCATCATATTATTTTTATTTTTATTTTTATTTTTATTTTATTTTTTTTGGTGATTACTAGAGGTAAGGTAGGTCTTTCATAATTCAATTAGTTGCATGCATCTAGTTTAAATTGCATAGAATCCTTTAATTAAAAATTTTTTGTGCATATTCATATTAAATCAAATTAAGGACACAACCCAATTAAATAAGATAAGGTGAGGATTTGATCACCCTTTCTGGGCCCACAAACAACCAACCAACATCCTGCATTGACCTAAGCCTTTAATTTTAAAATCAATTAGACATCAACCCTAGAAACTCGAGCTCAATAGGACAAGGAATCTTAAGAGTTGAACCGGGTTAGGATAAGTCAATTTGACTGGTGTCTAGGAAAGTGGTTCAGGGATGACTAGGCCCGAAAGGAGGTAGTTTCTAATTGGTTCCGTTCGCTTACCTGGCCAAGCATAATTGGTGACTAAGGCAAGCAACGGGGGGACTTCCACCGACCTTACACTTACCTAGTTAATTAATTGGCTAATCCTACACTTGGAGGGCTTGAAGGCGACCTTGGTAGTTAGGAGCTATCTAGATCTAGGACAACCTTTAGTCAGGATTGATTGACCAACTTGATTGCTAACCAACATTAAATCTAATTAAACCTAATTCTTCTCTTTCTTCTTAGTTCTGGGACTCCTTAGGACCTTTTCTTTAGAACTCTTCTTTCTTTCTTCTACTTACTCCTCTAAAAATAAAATAAAATAAAATAAAATAAAAATTAATTTAAACTTACTAAAAAATATTAAAATTGATAATTAAATTAAATTAAATTAAATTAAAATTAACAAATAAAATAATTTAAAAAAAAAAATTTAATATAATAAAATAATAATAATAAAAAAAATAAAAAAACAAAAAAAAATCTAAAATTTTTTTTGAGCCATACATTAGGGTTACACTAGTACATGCATGGTAGAAAATTGCTTTTTCTGATTTAGTTGAACTTAATTGAATAGTTGATTCACATTAAACATAATAATGGCTAATATGAACCTAATAGTCCAAAGTTAGATAAAGTTGACCTTCTTGCTTAGAAAATAGATCAACTCCTAATCTTAGGTCAACAATCTCCTGCACAATTCACATCATCTTCTAATTATCAGAAGATTTATTCAATCTGTGCTAGTCCAACCCATCATGTGAGTGAAAATCCTATGACTGCACAGTTTCCATATTTTATCCAAGAATAAGTTCAAGCTACTCAAGGATACTCCAAATTGATTAATGACTCATTTTTAAATTCATATAATCCAGGTTGGAGCAACTACCATAATTTTTCTTAGACATTCCAACAGATTCAGGCTCAAACCCAAATTTTACCTATCCAAAACTATCAAAATAGGCCCCAATACCAAAACTATACCTATAATAATGGCCAGCCTAGTCAGTTTATCCAGCCACCACATCATGATCTGCCTTCATACCCACCTCCTCAACAGACCAATCTAGCCGATGATAGATTTAAGCAACTTCAACAATTGATTCTGACTCAACAGCAATCTATTGCTAAACTAGAAGCTCAAATTAATAATTAGTTGAGTCTAACATGAGGAGAGAACTAGATCAATTACCGAACCTACCAATTTCAAACAACCCACCTAATGTCCACCAATCATCTGGACCAAGTTATCAATTTAATGTCTCACTTAAAAATCTCCAATTTGAGAATACCAAAGTAATTCCTGAACTTAAAAGCTATAGAATTCTTATGGACCCATATCAAGACCAGGTGAGAGAGGCTAGTACTGATGCTAACCAAAATAAAAAATTAGAGAAACTGGTTAGTACTGAGACTAACCACATAGAAGAATCAAAGCCAGAAATTAGTACTGATGCTAGTTCTAGTTTAAATGAGATAAAAATAGGAAAAAAGAGAATAGATGATTTATCCGAGACTTATAAATCTAATATCCTATTCCTTTCAATCCTAGAAGCTGGTTCTTCTTACAAAAATCAAGAGGCATGTAATGAAATGTCAATGAAGTTGTTTAAGCAAGACCATAATAATTTACCTCTAAAATTAAAATTGCCTTTAGTCACCGTTCCAGCATCCATTGAATCATACTTAACTCCTAAAACTTCATTCATGAGTATTTTAGAAAAACAAATAGGAGAAATTCTTAATAAACATGAGTCTGAGAATGAAATCACAAATTATATCCCTAAAATTAATAGTGAATATATCAATAATAAGATTATAAATCATCTTTCTGAGATTGGCAATCCAATACCCTTAGAATATGTCAATCCAATATTCGACACAGGATAGTGAGCTGCATTGTGTCTGGCTGAAGACGGTAAACTTAACGCTTGTTGAAAGGCAACCCAATATTTAGTTTTTATCTAATTTATCTTTTTAATTTATTTTTTTAGGATAATTTGAGTAAGTTGGAGGAAGAGCCCAAATTTTTAAAGATATGTGCTGAACCAAAAATATAGTCAGGTATACTCTTAAATGTTCTTTATTACATCCTTTATTTTTTTTTTTCTTCTCCATTGAGGACAATGTCGATTAAGTTGGGGGGAGAAAAATAAAATTAAAATTTTAAGTCCTCAAAAAAGTTAGTATTTAGTATTTAGACACCTGATTATGCTTAAGAATCGAATTAAACTAAGCATTTTTAAAAAAAAATTGATGCACAGATCAGAGAATCTGTGAGATATTAAGGAATCAAGTATTAAGAAAATTCAATAAAGAGTTAAGTCTAGAATATAAAAATTTTTTTCTTGGAGTATTTCTAATTATTTCTACTAGCATCAAAGAAAAGTCTACTTTTTATAGGCTTGTGTAGGATAACTATACGTTTCTTCATATAACAAATTTATTTTAATAAAATAGTTTTCAAGTACTTCTCACTGAGTAACCAGGCCTCTTTGCCTAAGCAAGCATTGAGTTTCACGTCAAAAGGTGGGAAGGGCAAAGAAGCTCGTTGTAAAGCTAGTCTTAACTCGTAGCCTATTTGATTCGAGCTAGTAAGCCCGAGGGGTATTCTATACCTAGTGCCCTAAAGCCAACTAGTTTGGGAGTCATTGGCCCAAGACTCGCTACATGGATCAAATAGAAAGCTTAAGAAGTTAAGACACTCAATAGTGGTACAACGTTAAAAAAAAAAAAAAAAAAAAAAAAAAAAACCATTAGTTTTCCACCGAGTAATCGGGTCCCGTTGCCTAAGTAAGCAATGATATTCACGTTAAAAAGTGGGCAATGTAAAAATAAAAATCAATAAATGAAGGACAAAAGTAGCAATACACTTGCCTATATGAAAGTTTAGACAAATCAAAGATAAAGGTGAGATAATTTAGAAAATTTTTTTGAAAAATTTAATGTTCTTTACTTAATTTTTCTATTGATAAGTATTAATACCCCAATGATATATCTCATTTAAGCTCTATTGAATATCAATGGCTATTTTGAAAATTATTTAGGTAAAATTCGAAACTCTAAAGTTAAAAGACATTTAAAACTAAATTCTTTCTTTACTCGAGAATGAGCAAAGCTTAAGTTGGGGGGTGTGATAAGCATCATAAATTCATCAATAAAAGTATTAATTTATTAATTAATTTATATTAATTTTTAAGAATTATTAATCAATTTATATATAATTTTTAAGAAATTCATATTTTTATTAATTAAAAAATTAATTAACAAAATAATAAAAATTAAAAAATAAAATTTTATTATCAATGGAAAGAGCTCATTTTTTTGATCATAATGAAATAAATTTTGAGTAAAATGGAACTAAAACAAAAAAGATATGAATTTTTAAAGAAATAAAATAAATAAAATTTAAATAAAAAAGAAAATGGCTCAGTCGGCTCTACAAGTCAAGCCACCACGTCGCAGCAGTCGGTGCGTCCAGATGGGTCAAGCCAAGCTGACCAAGCCGGCGTGCCAAATCATCCATGCTAGCCGACTCAAGCTCAGAAGCCATCAGCTGATCTACAGCATAGTGTAGACCGCCAGCTCGGCAGACACCAGCGAATCAGAGCCTGCCACGTGATAGACCAAGACCCCTAAAGGGATTATAGAAAATTCATCATGGCTCACAGGGCATTTCGGTCTTTTCATCGATCAATAAAGGGTGCTGATTGGTTGCGGTGCATGATGTAGCTGGTCCACACGGTCCATGAAAATAGTAAATGCGCGATCGTGCAGTGGTGGTTGTTTGTGGTCAAGATCGAACGGTCAGCATTTTTTTGGTTGCCGATTTCACTCAAATCACCATCGGATGGTAGTGCTTGATTCTAGCATTGATCTGATGGTCTAGAATGTTCCCAACGGTGATCAGGACTCTCGAAGCATAATTTGTAGCCAGATTTCCTCCATCAAGCACAATCCAATCATCAGAAATTGATCCGACCCGATTTAGGCTGATATGCATCCGATTTTGATGATTTTTAGACCGTTGGATTCCTATTGAATGGCTAGATTTCACTAGACTTATCAAAATCATATCAGAGCTATTTTGATTTAAATTTTATTTGAATTTCTTTGTATTTTGATGATTACAAGGCTATTAGTCCCATATTGCCTTTAGAAAAAAATATCCAGCCCTCCTAGCTCTATAGAAAAAACCCCAGACCTTCAAAAATCAACATCTCCAATCAAGGTGAAGCTTTGGTACAGGGCTAAGCCAGGCTATGGGTTAAAGGCTGCTTCGAAGCAACGGATGCCGAGAAGAAGAGTTGGACTTCTACACCATCTTTCTGCCAATGCCGATCCAAGATCAGAGATCAGGCTATTTTATTCTTCTTAAATTTTATGTATTTAAATTTTAAAATTTTAATTAATAAAAATTTTACTTTTACAGTTTAATTTTTTACTTTCTATTTTCATTGCAATTTAATTTCTGCACTTTAAATTATTGCTTTGCAAGTAGATGCTAAGATCTAACTAGTAGATCTTAGTACCAAGTTTAAATTCCTGCACCTTTTAATTTTCAGCTTTATTTTCCGACTTCATTTTTTATCCCAAAACTCTTCTCTTTTAATTTTCAAAAATCAAAGATTTCAAATCTAAAAATACTCTCTTCCCTGTGGATTCGATCCGACTCACTGCTATCTACGCATTTTCAATGATTTTAAGAAGTCGGATTAAAGTGATAAACACAGTGTCTTAACGACAACATCGTGTACCTATCATGATGCCTTGATCAATATTAAAATGTTTGATGTCAAAATGGCTTGATCAGTATTGAAATTGCTTGATGTTTTATTATCATTTTATACCTATGATTTTTAACTTTGCTACAAAAGTATGGGGGAGCAAATTCTAAAGAATCATAATGAATGTTAACATTTGATAATATAAAAAATTAAATTAAAAAAAAATTATTAAAATGGGAGAACAATAAAAATATTTAACATAAAAAGAAATAAATTTTAGGACTTCAATGAATGATTTGTTTGATTGTTTGATTTGTGAATTAACTAATGATTTGCCTCACTCAATCAATGCTTTGTGATCTTAAAACTTCACTTAGTTATGAAAGTGGCTATGTTTGTAAAATAAAAAAAATATTAAAGAAGAAATAATAAAGTGATTGAAAATTTATTTAAATTTCATGTTAAATATGCTTAATTTGAAAGAAAAAGGAGAAGAAATACTATGATTTGTTTGAAGGTACTAAGTGACTCATGTTGGAAAATAGTATCAATGAACATTCATTGCATAATACCATTGAGCTTTCACGTGCTTCTAAATTTTCAGTCTTAACTTGTATAATTTGAATGATATTGGAGTTTAAACTCCTAACAATTAATTGGAGTTTAACTGATTTTGAAACATACTTCGAATCTAATTTTGCTTGTGTTAAATCATATTTTATCCTGAAAGATTTAAGTTGACTTGTACTAAGAAAACTCAATTTCATCCTTTGATTCATATATGCTTATTATTTTTGATCTACTTGACTACATTACCACACTTCTTTGAAAAATTAATATGAGTTAACTTGGAGTTAATTTGCATTATTTTCTATGCTACAAATAAGCTGAATTTAACACTCCTTCAAACTTGAGACTCATTTAAAGATGTAAAAATGATTTTAAGTTCTATCATATGGGACACTTTCAAAATTGGAACATCATTTGCTGAATTTATTTCATTCGATACATTCGAGCTACATACCTTTTCCAAGTTGAATTGTTAGAATTCTTTTAAGAAAAGGAAAGAATAACTATCATGTTCACTTGTTTATTTAAAAAGCTCTAATTTTTGAACCTAAATCGAAAGTCTACTTTAGTGGTATCAAATAAAATTTTGTTTCTATCTCTTAAATATCTTGATAAAATCAGTATTCAAATATTTTTGAAAGGGGGAGAGTGCCATCAATATGATATCCTATATGCTTACTTTTCATGTTAAATATTCGTGAAGTTTAATTTTGATATCCTCTTGAACTTGATTTGAAATTTTCTGAATTTGATATATTTATCTGAATTCTAATTGATTTTGATAATACATCCTTGATCCTTCACATGAGCTTTTTGATGTTGTCAAAATGAAGGAGAGCATTTGTTTAGTATATGTTATGCTTGAGCTTATAATACAGTTCATGTTAATGCTTGAAACATCTAAATTTAAGTTAAATGGGAGCCTTTATGAAGTGTGCATTAATAATTACATATGTTATCACTTAATGATTTATACTAGTAAAGCTTTTGAAATACATTAATTTTAATTTTTTATATATACTCAAAGTTTTCTCATCATCAAAGAGGGAGAGATTATTGACCTCGTGATTGATTTTGATGATTACCAAACATT
Organism: Cocos nucifera; assembly: GCA_006176705.1. Taxonomy (NCBI): domain Eukaryota; kingdom Viridiplantae; phylum Streptophyta; class Magnoliopsida; order Arecales; family Arecaceae; genus Cocos; species Cocos nucifera. The sequence continues at coordinate 567,655 of QRFJ01000220.1, read as the reverse complement.
GAGTATTTGAGTATTTAACCATACATTTTATGAGTGGATGTAGGTCTTTTTAGGTACTTAAATTGAAGAATTAATTCAAGAAAAGATCTAAAACAAAATCACCAAGTCGAGGACATCATAAAGAAAATTTTTGAGTTTCTGACATGAAGGAGTCGACCCCAAGACTAAAGATGTCGACCCCTCTCTTGAAATGAGACAAAAAATTTATGTTTTTAATGTTTAGGAAGTCAAAATGTCGATCCCAAGAGCAAAGGTGTCGACCCCAGGCTTCTAGCATGCTCTGGCATGGACTAGCATGCAGAGGGGACGACTCCAGGAACAACCTCTATGCCAGAGGATGATCCTAGGGTCGATCTTTATTGCACAGAATAGAAGATAGAAATCAGAAATTCTTCAGATCCTAGGAAGTGTCGACATCTAAAGAAAAAATGTCGACACTTGAAAAAAAATGTCAACACCTGAAGGAAAGGTGTCAACCCCAATGTCGGGATAGGCTGTAATGGCTAGTTTTCTGTACTTTTTCAATGGGCCATTCTCCACTCCAACGGCTAGTCCAAGCTTGCTAATGGCCAAAACTCACTCAATAGTCATTTTCAAGTATAAAAACAGTGAGAAAAATATTTTGGATTAAAAGATTAAGGATTAAAGAAAGAAAACTATTCAAGGAAAGGGAGTTACATTGAATATCCAAAAATAAGAGAAAAGAAAGAGATTTCAGCTTCAAATTTAGAGAACATTCAAGAGCCATCTTCCATAACACATCAAGCAACACTCTCGGCATCATTTGAAGAGAAGAAAAGCTACCAATGAGCACATGTTTAGCATCTTCTCCGCATATCAAAAGAATTCATTTTTGCTATTAGTTTTGAGCTGAATTTTTTTAGTTGTATTTTTTATTTCTTTACAAGTTTCTTTAGGAGGAAAGAAACTTGGGGTGCAGGCTGGTCCCAGCTAGTTTTTGAATGGTGTTTAGATTTTTTTTCGTGAGGCTAGAAAACCAATCGAGTTGATTGTGATCCCAAAAAAGCTATCGATGTAGGGTTATGGTTGGTGAGCCTGGCAAAACCAACTAGGTTTATTTGTTATTTCTAATTAAAACAAATGCACTGTAATCTAGAGATTATAGTAAAATTTTCAAGAAGACCTTGGAGAGTAGACGTAGGTGCGGGATTGCACCGAACCACTATAAAATCTTTGTGCATTTATGTTGTGCCTTTTTCTTTATAGCTTTACTTATCTTGCTTTCTTTAAATTACTAATTAATTATTAATTTAGATTAACTCTTGCTTAGGTTCATTTACACTTGATTCCATTGCATACGCTAGTTAATTTTATTGAATTGAATGAAGTTAAATAAAGCACATACTTGTGTAGAGTTAAATTTGGCCAAAAATTTTATAAATCCAATTCATCCCCCCCTCTTAGGTTCCTACCTCTAGGCAACACTAGAGCTTTCCTCGAGCCTAGTCATCATTTGTTTGATGCACCGAACTCAATCATATTAAAGGTTGGACCTAACTAAGACTTTCAGTGGAGGTCCTGGCCTACTAAAAAGATACCTGGAGCAAAACTTAATACTAGAAATCGTTTGGAGAAATAATTGGTTAAGAACCTATCCATAGATGCATACGGGTTAGCCAGAGCCTTCCTCAGGCCTGTATGCAGTTGTGTGGATTCTAGTACTCACTAAAGAATTAAGATAATTTCTTAAATTAGAGGTAGAGGGTATCAATTCGAATAAAATAGTGGAAGAACCTTTTGATTAAAGCCAAATCTTTAAGTTTGATAAATTATTTACTAATTAGTCTTTTGGTTCTCTTTTGTGCTGTTAAGGCTAAACCCTAGTTGCTCCGTTCATTATAAGATAGTGATATACTCATGAGACCCAACTTTGATAACAAGTATCGGAAGTTGAACATTATTCAGCAGCATGAAGAGATTCGTGCTGGGGCTTTCATGCTTAGTCTAAACAAAAGGTCCATGACTAACCTAAATCAGATAGAGTGCTTCTACCGTAAGAAGTAGGGACACTAGAAGAGGAACTATCCTCAACACCTTACTTTCTGTGATCCCAACAAGCTAAATAAGAGAAAAGAGCAAGGAGTTGTTGATGAAGGATGTTATATGATAACACCTTATAATTTCTTTGTTTATGATACTACTATCTGGGTATTGGATACCGAATGTCTAGTTTATATTTGTAATTCATTACAAGAACTTTAAGTTATTAAAAAATTTGAAAATAACGAATGATTCCTGAATGTTAGAGATGGAAGATCTATTCCAATTCTAGCTATGGAAAGAGTTCAGCTTATTTTCAATGATAACATCATTTCTTTAGATGAATGTCATTATTGTCCTTCTTTTCTGATAAATATAATCTCTATTGGCCTTTTGACCAAAGATGGTTATTATTTATCAATAAAGAAAGATTATTGTAATATCATTATGAATGATGTTACGATAATGCAAGAACAATAAAGAAATAAAATTTATATTTTATCATAGCCTATGAGTGTAATGTACACTTCTAAAGATCATCCTAGATTAGATAATGTCTCTAATATCTACCTATGGCATTGTAGGCTATGTCACATTAACAAGAACAAGATAAATAGGTTGATTCAAGAGGGAATCCTCAAAGTCAGTGATTTTGAATCACTTCCAACCTGTGGTTTCATCTTCTTGAAAAAATGTCTAAGTCACTTTTTACTGAAAAAGATGAAAGAGCCACTAAGCTCTTAGGTCTAGTACATACCGATGTATATGGACCTATGAGCACAAGTGTTAGAGGTGGATATTTCTACTTCATCACTTTCACAGATAACCTATCTAGATATGGATATGTCTATCTGATGGAACATAAGTTGGATTCATTTGAAATATTCAAATGATTCTAAAATAAAGTAAAAAAATAAATTAAAAAATATATTAAAATTCTTCGATCAGATCGAGGAGGTGAATACCTATCTAATGAGTTCTTGACATATCTAGGAGAGAATGGAATTCTCTCACAATGGACTCCTCTAGAAATATGACAGCATAATGGTGTATCTGAAAGAAGAAATCAAAATTTGTTAGACATGGTTCGATCGATGATAGGGTTTGATAGTTTGTCTATTCATTTTTGGATTTGTCTAGCCAATCTCAAACATTTGCAAATAGATAAACTTGGATCCCGATCTAATAAGTGTGTATTTATACGATACTCCAAGGAAACTAGGGGTTATTATTTCTAGCATAGTAAAGAACAAAAGATGTTCGTCAGCAATAGGGCAATCTTTCTAGAAAAGAAGTTTCTTGATGAAGGAATTATTGCCTCTAAAGTTGAACTTGAGAAAGTTCAAGAGATAGAAAAATTGACAACAGTAGCTGAACCTAAATCAGATTTGATTAGATTAAATTCGGAGCCTAATGTACCTACATTATTAAGATGATTTAGTAAAGTACTGTGTTAGTCAGATAGATACTATGATTTCTTGATCTAGGATGGTGCTCCCATAGAACTCGTTGAGAATGATGAGGATTTGATCATCTATATGGATGCAATGTTGAGACTTGATTCTGAGAAATGGCTTAAGGTCATGAAATTCAAGATGGAGTCCATGAAGGTCAATGATGTGTGGATAATGGTTGACCCATCCAAAGGGGTTAAACCCATTAGATGCGAAATGGGTCTTCAAAACAAAGAGGGGTGTAGATGGAAAGGTGGAGACCTATAAGCCCCTCTGGTTGCCAAAGGATATCGTCAATTTTATTGTATTAACTATGATGAGACATTCTCCCTTATGACAATGCTCAAATCCATTTGGATAATGCTTGTGATAGCTACCCATCTGGATTATGAGATTTGATAGATGGATGTGAAGAGACCTTTCTTGAATGAAAAGCTGATCTAAGAGGTGTATATGATACAACCTGAAGGATTCACATCCATAGATGAGTCCAAGGTGTGCAAACTTTAGAAATCCATTCATGGATTGAAGCAAGCATCTTAGAGTTAGAACATGCATTTTAATAAGATGATCAAAACATATGGCTTTGTTAAGAATGGAGAAGAGTCCAACATTTACAAATGGGCAAATGGTCCAATGGTGGTATTCCTTATCTTTACGTGGATGACATTTTCTTAATTAGGAATGATATTTCCGCACTGCAAGGAATAAAAGTTTGGTTATCATCTTAGTTCTCCATGAAGGACTTGGGTGAAGTATCCTACATTCTAGGAAATAAGATCTATATGGATAGATCTAAGAGGATGCTTGGGTTATGCCAATCCATGTACATAGAAACTGTGCAGAAGAGGTAAAGCATGGAGAATTTCAAAAAAAGTTATCTTTTGATAGGTCATTAAATTTTTCTCTCTAAGAAAGATTGTCTGACAACTCCTGAAGAGAGAGAGCATATGAGTAGAGTTCCATATGCTTCGATAGTGGGACCTATTATGTGTGCCATGATATTTACGAGACCAGATGTGGCATACTCATTAGGAGCAGTGAGTAGATACCAATTTGATTTAGAAGAGAACCACTGAAAAATGGTGAAAGCCATCCGTAAGTATTTAAGAAATACTAAGGACCAATGGTTAGTTTATGATGAGTTGGATCTGAAACTTATGCGATTTACTAACTCCAGCTTTCAATCTGACCATGATAACAGCAGAAGCATGTCAGGTTATATCTTTATTCTAAATGGTGAAGGCATTTGCTGGAAGAGTTTCAAGTAGCATACTATGGTAGACTCTATTTGTGAAGCGGAGTACATCACAGCATCAGATGCCATGAAGGAAGCACTACTATAAAAAAAGGGCTACGATAGCGATTTATAACCGCTATCATACCCTAAAAAATTACTACTACTACAGCCATCATCGTAGCTCTATGGCAACGATTATTGCAGCAGTTGTTAGAACCGCTGTCATAGATAGCCTATTACAGTAGTTTATAAACCACTGCAATAGATCGATCTATACCAGTGGTTATGTAACCACTGCCATAGTTAATCTATAGTAGCGATTACATAATTGCTGCCATAGGTGATCTATAGCAGCAATTTCTTAATCACTGCCATAGGTCTAATGCGGCAGTTGGCACAGTTTGTGCCAGAAACCTATGGCAGTGGTTGGCACGGATATAGCAGTGGTTATAAAATCACTATCCTAGATGTTAAATAATTAAAAAAATAATATTTTTATTTTTTTATATATTTTATCTGATAAATATAGATATATAACACAAGAAAATATAATAAACACAAAAATTATTCTAAAATGCTAAAATTTTATTATTGAATAAAATTTATTATACTATTTTTCAAAAAAAATAAAATACAAAAAAAATTCCCTAAATCTACATCATCATCGTTGAGAGCCAGAGATGGAGTCGGATCTAGAGCTGGAGCCAAAGCCGAAGTCGAAGCTAGAGCTAAAATGTGGGCCAACATATCCTCGAAGCTCATGACTTCAAAATGCGTGCTGAGTGTCGATATCATGTCCCACATAATGCCCTCTAGATGAGATGCGTGCTCCTCAGCCCGATCTACCCACGTCGCAGCATGATCTATCCGTGCCAATGCCTCCTCAAGGTCCTTCCGACTGACGACACCGAAAGTCTATGAGGGGACTTTCGCCTCGGACCAGTAGCTCATTGGCGTATGTTCGGGCCTGCATCGGATCATCCCAGAGTGCTCAAGCCCCAAGGCTTGAGATAGATTATCATGGGGCCTAAAGGTATTCAGGCCCTCGCTCGCGAGCGCATCTAACTGATCCTATAATTATAAATTAAAATAAAATTTTATAAGAAATGCTATAATACTAATCATATATACTGATATATTTAATACTTACAAAAGCATGCCCGATTGCGGCATTCATCGATCTGCCTATCTTGTTCGTATGGCTGGATCAGAAGATGTCGCTATGATTGGGCATCACATCATCTCTCATCAGCTATAACAAAGAACAAATTTATCAGAAAGATGATAAAAATATGAATTTAATTTATCTAGTAAGATTTAGAATTAATTACCTCTCTATGCACACGACTGGTCATAAACTCGCAGTCTAAAGTGTGCGTATACTTCTGGACTATACGATTCTCTCGATTCTAATGGAAGGTAGTCTAATAAGTATTAAAATAAATAATAAATATTTAAAAAATATTTAAATAAAATTTTAAGCATATCGAAAAATTTAAAAGCTAGAAATTTTACTTTAAATTTTTAGCTCCTCTAGTGTCTAACCATCCTCTCCCACTGACTTGGAGGACAGTCCTGTATCTAGAAAATAAGCTCCTCTAGAGTGTCTCATCGATGCTCGAGCCATCCTCTATGGAGCTTTACCTTTTAACCTTGGTACAACTCTTCGATCTTCTACAGTCAGGCATCTCGAGCCCTCTCATGATCGAAAAAATCATACCTCCTTTGCATAAATTTATCAAAAATCAGTTATAAAATTATTATAATCAAACATATATAGTGTAAACATATAAAATACATAAATATAACTAAGATGTGCATACTTACCCATATCTGCTCCCATACACGGTCCCTGATGGCAGCATCCATCAAATGCCAGTCTCTGGGCTCTATGAAAATGATGTCCGACCGCCTCACAAGCACTCCAAAAAGGAAATGCATCTTCCGCGCAGTCTTTCCTATCGGCCTTCCCTCTACATCGTAATAGACCATCACCTAATGCTAGTGGTTCCACATGTGTGCCATACATATGGGACCATGAAATATCCAATTGGATAATGCACCTGCAATGCAAATATGTTATACAAATATATAAGTGTACAAATACTATATAAAAAATAAAGTTGTGCTAATATAATAAAAATATACACTCAGATGCCTACGTAGTAGCATGTGCCTCAGATATAGGCAATGGTAGAGGCTCAGCTGGCAGTGTAGTAGATGCCATCGGTAGAGTAGATGTTGGTGGTGGAGGTCCTTGAGCAATCGATATCGAGGTGGATGGAGTATGCTCTGATTGCTCCTCGGATGCCGAACTATACATAACCCACCGAGGGGTAGGGGTGAAAGCTAGATGGCATTTCGGTGCCATCCTCACCTACAATGTTAATGAATATTAATCAATATAACATCATGACATATCAAATTCTATTCACTCAGAAGTTGAGCCAGCTCTGTGCCTGAGATAGTCGGCTCCTTGCCTAAGACATCTGGCTAGGGTCCTCCCCCAGCCGACTCGATCATGGCCTGAGCTGGCTCGACTGTGTATCCGAGCCAGCTCGACTGTATGCCATCCTCTCGATCACTATCTCTCTCTCCCTCTCTCGATCTCTCTTACCGACGACGACGGCGAGGTCGAACCTCTCCCTTCCAGCTTTTCCATCTCTCGATCTTCCTCTCTCCCTCTCTCGATCTCCCTCACCGGTGAGGCCAGACCCCATCCCTCCCTCTCTCACTCTCTCGATCTCCCTCGTCAGCAAGGTCAGACCACATCCCTCCCAATGATGCCGATGAGGTCGGACCCCCTCCCTCCATCTCTTGCTCTCTCGATCTCCACTCTACCTCTCTCGATCTCCCTCATCGATGAGGCTGGACCCCCTCCCTCCCATTGATGGCAGCGAGGTCGGACCCCCTCCCTCCCAATGATGGCGGCGAGGTCGAATCCCTCTCTTCCTCTCTCAAGTACAGATCCATCGGGTATTCAAATTTGGATTTGGTACTAGTAATTAAAATTAGATCCAAATCTAAATATCCAGATTCTAATCCAAATCCAATCTGTTGACAGATCTAGTTCACAGCCGCCAACATGGCACAGCCCAAGGCTACCACCATGGCATGATCCAAAATCTATGGCATATAGATAATTATAATATTTATAATTAATATTTATAATATTTATTATAAATATTCTATAAATTTTTATAAATATACATGATTAATAAATAATACTATAAAATTAAAAAAAATTATACTAGTGGCCATAGAGAGTGGGTTGCATCGAAAACTCCAAGGGTCATCGACAATGATGCTAGAAGAGGATGACGACACTAGAGGTAACCCACAAAACAAAAGCAAGATTGTGAGATAAAAAAGAGAGAAAAGAGGAAAGAGAGAGAGAGAGCAGGGATGGATGAGGAGGGGGGCACAGTGACGAGGAGGCCGAAGGAGGCTTCGCACTCGGTCGGAGAAGGGTTAGATTTGGTGGTGGTGGGGGGTTGGGGTTTCATGGGGGTTGAAGGAGGGTGGAGGGGGGCTCGCCAGAAGGGGGTTTAGTTTTGCACCGGGGCTGGGGGAGGATAGAGTGTGGGGAGGGGTTTCATAAGGGGCCGACAGAGAGTCGAGGGTAGATGGGGGTTCACCAGAGGGGGGTTTCACAGGGGTTGGGGAGAGTCAGGTGGGGGTTTGCCAAAGGGTGGGGTTTCGCTGGGAACCGATGGAGGGGTCGTATGGGAAGTGGGGGGGGGTGGGTTTCGCGGGGGTCGATGAGGTTGAGGGGGGTTCGCTAGAGGAGGGATTTCATGGGTGGCTGAGGGAGGGTCTGATGGGGGTTTGTCTGAGGGGGGTTTCGCTAGGGCGAGGGAGGGTCAGATGGAGGGGTGGGGGTCCCGGGTGTGGGTGCCGGGTGGGGAGGTGGTCGAGGAGGGGGCCGGAGGGGAGGGGGAGCGGGAAGGAGGGCAGCGCCAGTCGAGGGGAAGGAGAGGCGATGTAGTCGAGGGGGAGGAGGGGCGAGGGCGATTCGGTTGAGGAAGGGGGTGAGGGGCGACGTCGATCGAGGGGAGGAGGGGCAATGCCGATCGGGGGGAAGGAGCCTCACCGACGATGAAGAGGAGGGGGGGAGAGAGAGAGATAGATCGAGCATGCATGGGAGGAAAGGAAAAATTTAGGAATTTTTAACCTAATCTACGGCAGCGGTTATCAAACCTCTGCCATAGATCTACAACAATAGTTACCCAAAATTGTTGCCATAGGTTGAAAATAATTTTTTTCTTGTTTTCTCTCTAAATATTGTATAATTTTAAAATTTAATATCCATCTTCACCATTCATTATCTAAATGATTATTATTGGAGTGTCATCGCAAAAGATCGCCTTGATCCGATGGCCCTAGCTTCATCGATCAGAAAAATTTGATTTCAACGATCATGAATGATGATGCGATGATCTGATAAATGGAGACCTCCAATGGATCCAAAAACCTACAATAATGATCACAATGATGTTTGTAGCATACTGTCAAAGTTTTACTTCAATCGAATATCGTTATCATGGTTAATTTAGTATGGAATGATTTCAACTGTTAAATTAGAAATAAGCGATCAATGGGTTAAACGGCATCCAATTATGAGATAATTTTTTAGTTAAATGATCTTTATTATAATTTTAAATATTTTATATGATGATGATAATAATATTTAAATCATTTTCGTATAAACTATTCATATTAAGCAGATATTACAAAAGCACGAGCATAACAACCAGTGATGTTTCAGAATGATAATCAGAAGATGTATAGTTTTAGATCGTTCTTCATCTCATGAGTTGAATTTTATAATCACCACCATAAAAAATGATTATAGTAGCCAAAATCATTTATAAAAAAGGTTATCTTATAATCGGACATCATTTGGTCCTTTAATCACTCGTTTATCATTTAACGATCGAAAATAACCTATACTAAACTGAGCAAGATAATGATATCCGATTGAAGTGAAACTTTGATAATATGCTACAAATATCACTGAGATCATCATTATAGGTTTTTGGTTCTATTGAAGGTCTCCATCTATCAGATCATCACATTGTCGTTCATGCTCGTCGAAATCAAATTTTTCTAATCGACGAAACTAGGGCCATCGGATTGAGGTGATCTTTTATAATGACATTCTAATGATAATTATTTAGATAATGAACGATGAAGATGGATATTAAATTTTAAAATTATATAATATTTAAAAATATATATATATGACAGCGGTTATAATTAACCGCTGCCATAAATCAGATTATAGCAGTGATTCCTACTAACCACTTCTATAGGTCCGACTTATGGCAGTGGTTATAATGAACCGCTGCTATAGGTTTGCTATATATTGGACCTATAGTAGCGGTTACAAAGATCGCTATCATAGGTCCGACCTATAGCAGCGGTTAACGAAAATCGCTTCCGTAGGAGCTATGATAACGGTTTTGAAAATTGCTGCCATAGTAAGCATTACCATAGGCCATTTTTGTACTAGTGAAGCTGTGTGGCTGAGGAAATTTATTACCAAGCTTAGAGTAGCATCTTCCCTTGATGGCTCAGTCCTGCTTTATTGTGAAAGCACTAGTTCCATTGCTTAGGTAAAGAAACCAAAGGCACACTAGCAGATGAAGTACATACTGCGCTACTACCACCTGGTTCGGAAGATAGTGGATTGAGGTGATATCGACCTTCAGAAGATTGACTAAAAGGAGAACCTAGCTGATCTCTTCACTAAAGCCATGGTGATAAAGGAGTTCAATGACCTCAAGTTGAAGATGGTATTAGATACCATGCCGAGTAGCTTTAGGATAAGTGAGAGTTGTTAAGAAATATAATCCAAAGTCAATCATCAGTCTATTGACAATTAAGCTATCTTGTAATTATAATTAATTTATTAATAAATAAAATAAATATTTTGGCATTTTCATCATAAAATCTACATCTTCTAGTGAACTCCATTATTATGGTGAAGTCCTTAGAACTATTTAGTTTTAATAAAGAGAGAATTTATCGATTAGTCCTTAAACTGTTAATGACCAAATGATGCATTGTTAATTAGGATGACAGCGTTTATCAAGCATAGGTTGTTGTATGCCATGTAGGTTGATTATTCTCTTAACTAAGAAGTATGGAGATACTAGTATGGCATACAAGTGAGATGTAAGGGTACATTATCATTGAACGTGATCAACTTCAGAGCATTCTGCTATCAAGAATTACTCTAATAGGATATAGGTATAAATATCTCTTAGACCTAAGATCATCATAGTAGCTTGCAAGAAACTCACTATGCTTTGGTATCTAACTAACTAAATTTTCAATTCAGTAATGGAAGGTTTCTAGGCACAGTCAAGTACTTGCGAAGTCGGTGAGTGATCAAGATAGGATTGACCACTCCAAGAGTTGGAGAAGAATGCATCACTGTATTTCAATATAGCAAAATCTTGGTCAGGATAATTCGTAAGATGGATTTCGTATTTTGAAATATAATGTGGATGACCTAATCAGGATTGATATTTAAAATCTGAGGTATCCTATGAGCATTTTGATCAAGAAGATGAATTATACCGAAACTATATCCACATGGGTTCTAAGGATGTTGTTCTACACATTTGACCTATCCAACCGTCGGGTACCATTACTAGATGGTCACTTTGATTAGTAAAAAAATTTATTCCTATGCTACCAACTTAGGTTTGAACTTATGAGATTACACACATAAGAGTTTTCGATTTGATTGGATGGTTGATTGATGATTAAGAATCATTCTTGGGTTAAATATTCAGTAAGATTGATGTTTAACCTAATGCAAGTGTTACAGGAGGGTCGATTAGCAATTAGATTGCTAATTGGCTTAATTTGATTAAGCTAGCAGACTAAGATTAAATATAATTAAATAAAATTTAATTAAATTTTATTTAGACTTGATTGAATCAAGTTCAATTGGTTTATTGGATGAGCCAATTGCAAGAAAGAATAAGTTCTAGTTCAATTAGGACTTGTATCAACCCAATCTCTAATTTAATTAAAAATTAAATAAAAATTAAATCTAATTTAATTAAGATCTTGGTTGGACTAAGATCTATTCTAATTGGGTTAAATTAAATCTGATTTTATTTGGTCCAAAGAACTAGTTCGACTAAGTCAAATTAGAAGTCTTAATGTGACTAGGACTTCTATCCTTGCACCACCTTAGTCCCAATGCCCCCCCTTGCCCCTCTTTGGAAGTTTTATGCAAGGAAACTCTTCTCTCCAAGCCCTTCATGCATGCCCCATGTCCTCCCTTCTTCCTTATATGATATTTAGTTGAGGACCGAGTCAAATATGGTTGGAAGGTTTGAATTCAAACTCTATTTGATAGAGTTTGTTATTATCAAAACTCCTACCCATGCTTGCCACCAACCCTTCCTGATTTCCCTAGATTTTTTGTTGTTTTTAGAGGAGGTTTTGTGCACACAAAATTTATAGTCCACAGTAGAAAAAAGGGAGGGGGCGCCCAAGAGTTGGGCACCCCAAATCTTGCCCAACTTGGACAATCCTTGACTAGGTATTTGACCTAGACAAGGATTGGTCCATATCTCTCTTTTTAAAGGGTCTCTTGACCTATTCTTTTTAGAGATTCTAAATATTAGAGAGACCTTCTTTGGCATGGAAAGGCTGGGCATAGAGAGGTTGGGGCATGGGATTTTGTGGAGACAAAATAAGAGTACATTGGTGAGAGAAACAAAAAAGAAGAAGGGTTCTTCTTCTAGGATTTTTTTTTAACCTCTTCCTCCTTCTTTAGAAATTTTTGAGAGGTGTCTCAGGTTCAAAAATCTCTTTCCATTCTTTCAAAAAATTGGAGAGTCCATGTTTTGAAGAAGGAAGATCCAGATCGACTATCGAAGAAGGATCAATACAGTACTAGCATACTATGCTGATTTTCAAGCATCGAATTTTTGATCAGTGATCAAGAGCTTGTATGGACAATCTGTAGAGGTCAGACATATGTACGACTCGAAGCAACAACCTTAGGCCTAGATTAGTGAGTTAAGAAACTCAACTTGTAAAAGTAAGGGTGATATGATTTTCCTATTACATACCTAGATTTGATCTAGAGTTGTTCTTTTGTTGATATGTTCAACATAAAATTTTCTAATTTTTTAATTTTTGATTTAATATCATGCTTTAATCATGCAATAGTATCCTAGATCTAGGACTTTTCTTGTACTTCTATGAATTAATATGATTAATTCATGTCTTCCGCTGCATAGATCTAAAAAAGTTATAAAATCTAACCTTGAAACCCTAGATCAGCTTCTTTCACTACTTGTTTGAGATTCTATGATCATGAGTCTCACTAAACTAGAACTTTGTGATCAAGAGTCCCACTAGACTAGGACTCTTCAACCAAGAGAGTAGGACTTTGAGTCCTACTACATTAGGACTTTGAGTCCTGCTTGTCTAGGACTCTGTGATTGAGAGTCCTACTAGTCTAGGATTCTATGATCATGAGTTTCATTCATTTGGGATACTAGGGTCAAGAGTCCTACTAGTTTGAGACTCTTCGATCAACAGTTTCATTTTGATAGGACTCTGTTGCCCGAACATCCACTGAATTTGGACTCTATATTTATGAGAGATTTAATTAGTGATTTAATCACTAATTAAGTCAATTTGAATGAGTAATTATTTCTAGATCAGTACAATTGAATTGAATTCAGTTGGGTTTGACATGATTAGGTTATGAGATGACCTAATCATCGAGGAGGTTTGATCCCTGATTTGATTATGATTTGGGCTTAATCAATTTTTAATTTGATTAAAATTTAATTAAGCCTAATTAAGCTTAAATTAGTTGAGTTTAATCTAGTCTAATTGAGCCTAATCAATTTGGATTGGGTTGGTTCAATTGGATGAGAAGTTATGAGACTAGTTTGACCTAGTCTTCCATGCACCACCTCACCTTTTTTTTCTTGCAGCAATCTTTCTCCATGAGAAAGGTTTTCTCATGATGCTTTTCAATGCAAGAGAAGGCTTGCACCCTCCCTTCTCATGCCCCAAGAGAATGGGTTTTATCCGGTTGCAATTTGAATTCCAATAGGATTTGAATTCAAATGCCTAATCACTATCCTATCTTTCCCTCATGCCACTTTGAGTTTGCACCTCTATTAATTCCTAGAATTTTTTTATGCATGAACATCTAATGATAAATCCCCTTTCATGCATGAGCCCTCCCCCTTTGCATGAGAAAGACTTGAAAAAAATCTAAGGGAAGAAAATCAAAGAGAAAGTAAGGCACGAAGGTTTGAGTGAAACTGCTACCCTAGAATTCTGATCTAGGGTTTGGCATGCAGTTTCATGAGATCTGAGGGTCAGATCTTCACAAGATTTTCTGGAGATCCTCCTCAACCTCTCCTCTAACTTTGCTATTTATCCAGAGTATCCAAAGAATTGATAGAGGAAGATCGAATGAGTTTGATCAGCATCAATTGTTGAAGGATCCTACATCAAGCTAGCACCGGGAGACATCAATCAGGACTAGAACCTCATGTGGACCATCCATGGAGGCCAGACCCGTGTATGGCTACATCGCAACAATTAGATCTTCCTAATGGTGATGATTAGATCTTCCTGATGGTGATCAAATTGTAAAGATCAGCTACCCGTGTAAAGATAACATGTTCTAAATATGAAAAGTAGTAAAATGCTTTTATTGCTGATTATTTTTATTTTTAGATTTCCATGCATGCATGTCATATTAGATCCTGGTAATGTAGGGATTTAAGATTAGATCTATAGCTCTTTATAAATTAATTAGATTAATTTTTAATTTTACTACATTTTATTTTTAAAAAAATTTTGAACGTAGAGCTTGAAACCCTACATGACAAACCAGCAATTATCTCTGAGGAGGATAGGAAACCCTACTTGACTTACGAGCTGGAGGAGGAAGTGTTGAAGGAAAAATCTAGGGTTACATGCATCTATTTTAAAACTTTTTCAAAATTAGTGAAAGCAAAAGACCTTGATTAATCATATTAATCTACTAAAGTATGTAAAAAGTCTTAGATCTAGGTTCTAATAACATAACATACAAATATCTTAAATCTAAATTAAAATGCAAAAGTATTGATCATATCAACACTGTAAGATCTGGTGTGGTGCTTCCAAGCCTTGGGAGGCCATGGAAGGAGCCAGGGTGTTAGCTCCGAAAGATTAGGATGGGCAAGAGTCCAAGGGGTACGATAGGAGTTGTCCTAGGTGAAGCCAACGTGTAGCCCTGCATGGACTCGAGGTTCAGGTGTGAGGACCTAGAGATGGGCTTGGCAGATGCTCTAGAGATCTGGAACATAAGATGGAGCAAAAGATCGAAGCCAATAGAAGAATCAGCTAAGACAAGAGGCCGATACACAAACGAGCTGACTCGAATATGCAGTTGAGCCAGCTCGAGCTGAGATCAAGTTGACTCGAGGCACAGATGAGTCGGCTATCTCAAGCAGACAGAAGATAGAATTTGGATGAGATGCAGTCGAGCTAGCTTGGCTCATAATAAAGCCAGCTCGATGGCGGTGAATAGAACATTTGGGGTTTTCTATTTAGGATCTTTAGGCCTAGTCCAATAAGGTCTTAAGGTGGCAAACTCATGTATGGATCGAATTTAGATCCAAGGGATGAGAGCACATGAGACATATGTACATAGGCTTGATGAGTGCTTTCATGTATTGGATTAGCCTAGGAGAGTTTTTTAGTTGATGTTGGGTTTATTAAGATCCATATGATATAGCAAAAATCCTAGGATATATAAACTCAGGTATTGTAATCTTTACAAAAAAAAGAGGAATCAATATATAGCTTTTCTTCCTAACTCTCTTCTCTCTTTTCTCTCTGGTTCCAACGCCAAGCCCTAGGTGCCGCCATCATCTACTTCATTCTTTTTTTAGGTTTCTAGATTAATACCCAAGTTTGCACAAGAGATTGGATCTACAACTGTAGTTTCGAGCAGCCGTAGGCATAATCAGAGCTAGATGATGCCCTAGTGATTGCAACAATATTTGGTATCAGAGCCTAGTTGAGCGTGAACGAGGAAAAAGATTAGATTTCAACAGAGATCAACAGCGAGATTCAAATCTAAGATTTTCCTCTAGGCTTCATGAGGAAGAAAGAGATATAAGGGTTGCTGTCCACCATCCCTAGTCAAAGTACTTTTTGAGATCTATCTGTTAGCTATTTTTGATTAAGTTTAATCATAGAGAATAGCGGGTTGAAGGTAGGATCTAAAAAGTTTAATGGAAAGAAAAGTTTTATGATGTAGAAGATTAGGATGGAGGATCTACTGATTCAAATGAGGCTAGATTCAGCCATACAGGATAGGTTGGAGGAGATGACAGACAAGGAGTGGAAGTTCTTGAAGAAAAGGGCATGTGCCATGATTAGGACTTGTCTGACAGATGAGGTGTTGTATGGTATATTAGAGGAGAAGACACCTAAGGATTTATGATCAAGGTTACATCAGTTGTACATGGAGAAGAACATGTACAACAAGTTGATGCTGAAAAATCAACTATATAGCCTTCGGATGCAGGAGGGCGAGGATGTTGCATGACATATTCAACATTTCGATCGGATGAGCATGGAATTGCTCAATATTAGGATGGAGTTCGAAGAGGAGGATAAGAGTTTATTACTACTATGTTCGCTACCCGAAAGCTTTGATCTGTTGGTAACTACACTGCTATATGGTAAGGAGACAATGGTGTACAAAAAGATTGTATCAGTACTAAGGTCCAACGAGCAGCAGGAATGGATGACGAAGAGGAAAGTCTTCTAGGAGGGTCTCGTGGTGTCAGAGAGGCCTAGGCAAGGAAAGAAGAAGGGTCAGCAAAGGGGCAGTAAGGGATCCAAAAAGTAGGACACATTAATGTATGCTTTAGAAGAAGTGTAAGAAAGGAGAAAAGTTAGATTCCATTGATTCAGTCACTAAAATTGAGGAGTTGGATTAGCTCTTGATGGTTTTAGAGGAGCCTACGGGGTGCGGTGTATTTGAGATGATTTTGAAGGGTCCATGGAGTGCGGAGGGTCCGAAGGGGCAGCGATGGTGTTCGAGGTGCAGCGATAGACCCAGTAGTGAAGCATTGGATGGTTGGCCTTGGGTGACTCGATTATAGAGTCAGCTTCTATAGCATCAAGGAAACTTTAATTTCAGGTGGAGCACGAGAAAGAGGTGGCTTCACAAGTTAAGAGAGTTTTGACATGAGTTCAGAGCGAAGGAGTGTAGGAGGACCAATATCCTAGCACCAACATCGAGATGCATAGTTTCAGGTAGAGCAACACGTGTAGAGTGATAGGCAAAGTTTTAAGGAGACCATGTCAAGATATGCAATGGGCACCAGTACAGGATTATGGTAGATTCTTTATGAAAGTTCAGGATAAATGATGCGGCTATCAAGCAGAATGGTGCCTACAACTCTAAGGGTGGTACATAGGGCAGGCCAAGGTCTTCAGTAGTAGAGGCAGTCATCCCAAAAGCCTTAAAGAAAGCTCAATAGTTGAAGAAAGATGGTAGTGGCAAGGTCTACACAAGTAGTTGTCAGGACATGCAACGATAGTAGGATCATGCAGAAAAACATTGTCAGGTATGCCAAGGCTTTGGCACACTAATGTGGAGATTGTAGGATCTAGTATAGTGCTCTCAAGCCTTGAGGAGCCATAGGAGGATCTAGGGTGTTGGCTTTAGGAGACTAGGATGGGCACGAGTCCTAGGGCTAAGATAGAGTTGTCCTAGGTAAAAAGGTGGCATGTAGCCCTACATAGGCTCGAGGTTCAGGTGTGAGCTACCTTGAGGGGAGCTTGGTAGGTGCTCCAGAGACATAGGACATAAAGTGGAGCAAAAGACCGAAACCAGGAGAAGAATTAGCTAACATAAGAGGCTAACATATAGGCTGGCCTACTCGAATACGTAGCTGAGTCGGCTTGGACTGAGATCGAGCTGACTCGAGGCACAGACGAGTTGACTATCTTAGATAGATAGAAGACAAAGTTTGGGTAAGATGCAGTCGAGCCAGCTTGACTCATGATAGAGTCAGCTTGATGGTGGCGAACAGAACATACAGGATTTTTTGTTTGGGGTTTTAAGGTCTAGTCCAATAAGATCTTAAGATGCCTAACTCATGTATGGGTCGGGTTTAGATCTAGGGGACAAGAGCATATGAGACATATATACATTGGCTCGGTGAGTTCTTTCATGTAATGGGTTAGCCTAGGAAAGATTTTTAGCTGGGGTTGGATTTATTAAGGTCCATGTGATATAGCAGAAACCCTAAGGTATATAAACCCAAGTATTCTAATCTTTGCAAAAAAAAGAAGAATCAATATATAGCTTTTCTCCCTAACTCTCTTCTTTCTTTTCTCTCTAGTTCTAATCTAAGCCCTAGGTGCCGCCATCATCTAGTTCGTTCTTCTTTCAGGTTTCTGGATTAACACTCAGGTTTGCATAAGAGATCGGATATACAACTGTGGATTTGAGCAGCCATAGGCATAACACTTGGTATCAGAGCTAAGTGATGCCATAGTAATTACGACAACAAATAGTTGACCATGATCTAATCTTGACAACTATAGAGATCAAATCTCTATACCTTATCATGGATCGAGAACTCTACTTGCTATTTTGAGGTTGAAGTTGTTGCTTCGAGGTGCACAAAATGTCTGGCCTTAATAAATTGTCCATAGGAGGCTTTGTCACAGATCGAATGTCCAGTGATCAAAAATTCACATAACGTGCTAGCATCTTACGGATCCCTCTACTTGATGGTGTTGGATGTGTGTCCTAGAAGCTAGATTGTTTGACACTTGTAATATACCTTCTTGAGGCATTTTTATAATTTTGACTTAAAATTAATAAAGGGCAAAGTGTTTGTGATACATCCTTTGAGTTAAGAATTTAAGATATGTATTTTCATATTTAATTCATAAACTGCTCTCGATCATAGGATCATCACGAGGATGGTGATCGATCCAGAAGATCGGTGTACAATCACTTTCTTATGATAGATGTGTCTTGAATCTATGGTGTAGAGACATCAAAGTGAGAGTACAAGTACTCATCAAGAATGAGGGCACTGAGCGTGACCACCTCGAGTATTCATAAGGGAGTCTACCTTCTCATCGATGACTAGCTCGATGCTATAGTTGTGTGTCTAATTGTTTAATCTGAGGTGCATCGATAGTTCACCTTGAGTGTGTTATAGTTTGACTATACCATAACTCAGTCTTCTAGCTATTCAAAATCCTGAGCTGTATGTTGGTTATTGTTGAGAATTATGTCCGAAAGCTAATTGTCAGCCTATTGATGGTTGAGATATTATAATTAATTTATTAATTAATAAAAAATATTTTAGCATCTTTTTTCATCATAAATTTACATCCTCTAATGAACTCCATTATTGTGATGAAGCCCTTAGGATTATTTAGTTTCGATAAAGAGTGGATTTATTGATTAGTCCTTAAATTTGTTCACGATCAAATGATAGGCTGTTAATTAGGACAACAGCATTTGTCGAGCATAGGTCACTATATGCCATATAGGTTGGTTGTCCTCTTAACCAAGGAGTGTGGAGACACTGGTATGGTATACAGGTGAGATGTATGGGTACGTCATCATTGAACATGACCAATTCTAGAGCATTCTTCTGTCGAGAATGTCTCTAATGGGATATAGGTATAATTATCCCTTCGACCTGAGATCACCTCAGTGACTTGCAAGCAACTCACTGTACTTTGATATCGGACTAACTAAATTTCTAATTCAGCAATGGAAGGCTTCTAGGCATAGTCAAGTACTTGCAAAGTTGGAGTATGATCAAGATGGAATTGACCACTCCAAGAGTTGGAGAAGAATGTATCACTGTATTTCAATATAGCAAAACCTTTGTCAAGGTAATCCATCAGATGGATTTGCTATTTTCAAATACAATGTAGACAACCTGATCAGAGTTGACAGTTGAACTTTGATGTATCCTACGAGCATTATGGTCAAGGGGATGAATTATATGGAAACTATATTCGCATTGATTCTAAGGATAGTGTTCTATACCTTCCGACCTATCGAGCCATCGGATATCATTAGTAGATGGTCACTTTGATTGGTATAAAAGTTTATTTCTATGCTACTAGCTTAGGTTCGAATCTTTGAGATCACACACATTAAAGTTCATATTTCGATCAGATGGTTGATCAGCAATTTGGAATCGTTTTAGGGTTAAACGATCAATACGATTGATGTTTGACGTAGTGCAAGTATTGCAGGAAGATCGATTAGCAATTAGATTGCTAATTAGTTTAATTTAATTAAACCAGAGGGCTAAAATTATGTATAATTAAATATGGTTTAATTAGATTTGATTTGGGCTAGATTGGATCAAGTCCAATTGGCTTATTGGATAAGTTAAGTGCAAGGAAGAACTAGTCCTAGTCTAACTAAGACTCGGATCAATCTAATTTTTTAATTTAATTAAAAAATTAAATTAAAATTAAATCTAATTTAATTAATTTTTTAAAAAATTTAGGTTCTTATTTAATTGGGTTGGTTTACTCTTATTTTTATTTGGTTAAAAGACCATGTCTGACCAAGCCAAAACATGAGTCCTAGTGTAACTAGGACTTCCTATTCCTTGCGCCACCTAATCCTCACGCCCCATCCTTTTCTCTTTATATTTTTACATGAATAATCTCCATGCCCAAGGTTTCTCATGCCTCCCTTCCCTCTTCCTTTTTCTCATATAGAAGTTTGTTGGAAGACCAAGTCAAAAGGGGAATTAGTTTTGCTTAAGGATTCTATGAGATAGAATCCTTGTCAACCAAAACTCTTCCCATAAGTGTGCCGACCCATTTTTTCTTATTTTCTTTTATTCTCATGATAAAAGAGGAAATTTTTGTATGCCCCCCTTGCTGGTCCATGGCAGGAAAAAAGGTGGGGGCACCCAAGAGTTGGGTGCCCCAACAACTTCCCTTATTTTGTCCTTCCTAGTCTTGGTTTTTGACTTAAGTTGGACTCTATATATCTCTTTTTTTAAAAAGAATTTTTGGCTAAAATTTTTGTAGATTGTATACATTTGAGAGGTCTCTTTGGTGTAGAAAAATTAGAAAAAAATTCGTCTGAGTCATGAAGATATTGAAAACACAAAATTAGGGTGTCTAGAAAAAGAACAAAGAAGGATAAGAGGGTCTTCTTTTAGGGTTTTTATTCCAGATCTCTTCCTCCCTTTTTGTGAGCTTTTGAGAGGTATCTCAGCATCACAAATCTTTCTCTTTTCTTCTAATATTTTAGAGTATCCAAGTTTCTAAGAAGGAAGCATTGGATAAATCGTCGAAGAGAGATCAACATAATGCTAGCATGCTGTGCTGATTTCCTGCATTAGGATCTCTGATCGTATTCGTGGGCTCATGTAGATGACTCCTAGAGGCCGAACACATGTGTGGCTCATGACTTCATCCTCAAGTCTGGATTAGCAAGTTAGAATATCTAACTTGCTCAGATAATAGATCTGATCTGTTAACTTCATACCTGCATTTGATGTAGTGTAGATCTAGGTTGATTTGATCAACCTTTTCTTTCTTGTTTGATTTTAATTTTTGATTTAATATCATACTATGATCATGTAATAGATTTGAGTTTTAGGTATTTATATATTTATTTAGATAAATATTTAATTTATTTAAGTCTTCTGCTGCATGATCTTGAAAAAGTTTCAAGATCTATCCATGAAATCCTAGATCTAGTTCCTTCAATTGGTATCAGAGCCTAGGTTCTTATTACATAATTTTTATGCATGTTTATATTATTTTTTAGATTAGATCTAATTTATAATCTAATTATTAAATCTAAAATTAAAAAAAAAATTAGATCTCACGAACTACCGTAAGGTTGTCCTACTGTAAGGTTTATCCCTTACAGTGAAAAGGTTGTCCTAGTTCGTGATGATCTGACCCTAATCATAAATTTATTAGATTTAATCTAATTTTATTTATAGTTTAAAAAATTTATAATAATTTTAGATCTAAAAATAAAATATTTTAGATTACACGGACTGCCATAATGTGGTCCTGCTATAAGGTTTATCCCTTACAGTGAATAGGTTGTCCTAGAACATGCTGATCTAAAATATTGATCATAAAATTTTAGATTAGATCTAAGAGATTTTATGATCTGATTAAAAATATTTTAATCTAATTTTAATCATCATAAATATATTATATTTGATCTAAGAAGATTTATGATTGATTATTATTGAAACTATTTCAATTACATGAACCTATTTAGATTAAATCTAAAGTAGTTTTATATTTATTTTATTTGCATATTGATTATGAATCAAACATGCAACTTGGTTGATAGAACCATGTTAAAAATATTTTATAAATATGAAAATTATTTTCAGAAAGTCGAACCCCAACCCTTAGCCCAAAACTTAATTGAGAATTAAGAAGTTGATTGATTAGGATCTAGGATTGTGAATTGAAGATCCTAAGACACAAATCATAGCACATTGGGTTAAATGGGTTAGTGGGGATTAGGTCTATTAATTGGGTTAGACCTAGGATTAGATTAAAGAATGCACTTAATTAGAGAATTGACCAAATGTAATCAATTGTTATCTTAGATTAGGTGAAGGATTCTCTAGATCAATTACAATAGTTGTAGTTGGTCAAGTCCATGTCTTTAACAAGACCCAAGATGAACTTGATTCTTGGCTACGCGGTCTAGCATGAACTATTAGGTTGATCTAATTAAAACTAATTAAACTAGTTGGTGTCTAAGATAAACCAGACTAGTGGTTTTTAATTGGTAGCCCACTTACTTGGCCATTTCTAATGGTGTCTAAGGCAAGCTTTGGCAGACCCTCCCACCGATCGAACTTATCTAGCCTTTTGGTGAGATTATGTTTTGATTGAATCACTTGACTATTCAAGCTGATCCATGCTAGCTAAGTAAATCAATATGACTGATTTAGGTACTTCTATACTAGCCTGTTAGTGGTCTTCCTTAAGCTGACTTGTTGAACATAGTGGGATGATCATGACAAGCTGGTTAATCTGACCTACTCACTTCTATAAATAAAATCTCTAAAATTATTAGGTCTCTAAAATAAAATAATTATATGATAACTGGATCATAGCCTCCTACTAAAGTGGATGATAATGGATCCATCCATTGGATAATCATTAGAGGCTCAAAGGCCTAGTGCTTATCGGTTGATGGAATTATCATTCATTATATGATTTCTTTGATACATGGACTATGAGATCTAGCAGATGGATGTGAAGATGACTTTTCTAAATGGAGAGCTAACCGAAGAGGTATATATGATAGAACCTAAGGAATTCACATCCATAGATGTGTCTATGGTGTGCAGGCTTCAGAGATCCATTTATGGATTAAAGCAAGCATCTTGGAGTTAGAACATGCATTTTGATAAAGTGATAAAAAAGTATGGCTTCATTAAGAATGGAGAAGAATCCTGCATTTACAAATGGATAAATTGTCCAGCAATGGTATTCTTTATTTTGTACGTGGATGACATTCTTTTAATCGAAAAAGATATCCCCGCACTATAAGAAACAAAAGTCTAGTTATCATCACAGTTCTACATGAAAAACTTGGGTGAAGCATCCTACATCCTAGTGATGAAGATCTATAGGGATAGATCTAAAAGGATGCTTGGTACATCCCAGTCCACGTACATAGAAACTATACTAAAGAGGTTCAGCATGGAGAATTTCAAAAGGAGCTATCTTCCGATAGACCAAGGAATTTCTCTCTAAGAAGGATTGTCCGATAACTCCTGAAGAGAGAGAGCGTATGAGTAGAATTTTATATGCTTCGACAAAGGAGTCTATTATATATGCAATGACATGTACGAGACCAGACGTGGCATACTCACTAGGAGTAGTGAGTAGATACCAGTCTGACTCTAGAGAAAATCATTGAAAGATGGTTGAAACCATCCTTAAGTATTTGAGAAATACTAAGGATCAATGGTTGGTTTATGGTGAGTCAGATCTGAAGCTTGTGGGATTTGGAGACTCTAGCTTCAATCTGACTATGATGACAGTAAAAGTGTGTCGGAGTATATCTTTACTCTAAATGGTGGAGCCATCTGCTGGAAAAATTCCAAGCAGCATATAGTGGCTGACTTTGTTTGTGAAGCAGAGTACATGGTAGCATCAGATGCAGCAAAAAAAGCTGTGTGGCTGAGGAAGTTCATCACTGAGCTTGGAGTAGCACCCTCCATTGATGGTCCAGTCCTGCTCTATTATGACAGCACTAGTGCCATAGCTTAAGCAAAGAAATCGATGGCAAACCAATGGACAAAACACATTCTGCGTCGCTTTCATTTGGTCCATGAGATCGTGGATCGTGGTGACGTCGATCTTCAAAAGATTGATGACAAGGAGAACCTAGCCGACCCCTTCACTAAAGTCCTGACAATCAAGGAGTTCGACAATCATAAATTGAAGATGGGTATTAGATACTATGCCAAGTGGCTTTAGGATAAGTGGAAGTTGTTGGAAATTATATTCTAAAGCCAATCGTCAGCCTATTGACAGTTGAGATATTGTAATTAATTTGTTAATTAATAAAAAATATTTTAGTATCTTTCTTCATCATAAATTTACATCTTCTAATGAACTTCATTATTGTGATAAAGTCCTTAGGACTATTTAGTTTTGATAAAGAGAGGATTTACCGATTAGTCCTTAAATTTGTTCACGACCAAAGCATATATCGAGCATAGGACGCTATATGCCATATAGGTTGGTTATCTTCTTAATCAAAGAGTGTGGAGATACTGGTATGGCATATAGATGAGACGTATGGGTACATCATCATTGAACATGACCAACTACAGAGCATTCTGGTGTCGAGAATGTCTCTATTGGGATATAGATATAAGTATCCCTTAGATCTGAGATCACCTCAGTGACTTACAAGCAACTCACTATGCTTTGGTACTAGACTAACTAAATTTTTAATTCAACAATGCAAGGCTTCTAGGCACAATCAAGTACTTGTGAAGTCGGAGTGTGATCAAGATGGAATTGACCACTCCAAGAGTTGGAGAAGAATGTATCACTGTATTTTAATATTGCAAAACCTTGGCCAGGGTAATCCATTAGATGGATTTGATATGTTGAAATATAATGTGGACAACTAGATCAGAGTTGACAGTTGAACTCTGAGGTGTCCTACAAGCATTATGGTCAAGGGGATGAAATATATGGAAACTATATTTGCATGGGTTCTAAGGATAGTGTTCTACACCTTTTGACTTATCCAGCCATTAGATATCATTGCTAGATGGTCACTTTGATTGGTACAAAAATTTATTTTTATGCTACCGACTTAGGTTCAGACCTATGAGGTTAGATACATTAGAGTTCACATTTTGATCAGATGGTTGATCAGCGATTTAGAATCGTTTTAGGATTAAACGATCAATACGATTGATGTTTGACCTAGTACAAGTATTGCAGGAGGACTGATAAGCAATTAGATTGCTAATTAACTTAATTTTATTAAGCCAGAGGGTAGAGATTAGGTATAATTAAATATTATTTAATTAGATTTGGTTTGAGCTTGATTGGATCAAGTCCAATTGGCTTATTGGATAAGTCAAGTGCAAGGAAGAACTAGTCCTAGTCTAACTAGGACTCGGGTCAACATAATTTTTTAATTTGATTAAAAAATTAAATTAGAATTAAATTTGATTTATCTAATTTAAATAAGTCTCTAAATAGGTTAGGGTCGTATTTAATTGGGTTGGTTTACTCTTATTTTTAGTTGGTCAAAAGACCTTATTTGACCAAGTCAAAATAGGAGTCCTAGTGTGACTAGGACTCCCTATTTCTTGCGCCACCTAATCCTCATGCCCTACCCTTTTCTCTTTATATTTTTACGTAAATAATCTCCATGCCTAAGGTTTCTCATGCCTCCCTTCTCACTTCCTTTTTTTCATATGGAAGTTTGTTGGAAGACCAAGTCAAAAGAGGAATTAGTTTTGCTTAAGGATTCTATGAGATAGAATCCTTATCAACCAAAACTCTTTCCGTAAGTGTGCCGACCCATCCTTCCTTATTTACTTTGAATTTCATGGTAAAAGAGAATATTTTTGTGCGCCCCCCTTGCTGGTCCGTGGCAGAAAAAAAGATGGGGGCACCCAAGAGTTGGGCGCCCCAACAACTTCCCTTATTTGGTCCTTCCTAGTCTAGGTTTTTGACCTAATTTGGACTCTACATATCTCTTTATTTAAAGAGAATTTTTTATTAAAATTTTTGTGGATTGTATACATTTGGGAGGCCTCTTTGGTATAGAGAAATCAAAGAAAAATTCATCTGGGTCATAGCGATATTGAAAACACAAATCAGGATGTCTAGAAAAAGAACAAAGAAGATGAAGAGGGTCTTCTTCTAAGGTTTTTGTTCTAGATCTCTTCCTCCTTTTTTGTGAGCTTTTGAGAGGTGTCTCAGCATCACAAATCTTTCTATTTTATTTTAGAATTTTGGAGTGTCCAAGTTTTGAAGAAGGAAGCATCGTATCAACTGTCGAAGAGAGATCAGCACAGTGCTAGCATATTGTGCTGATTTCCTACATCAGGATCTCTGATCATGTTCCTGGGCTTGTGTGGATGACTCCTATAGGTTGGATGTATGTGTGGCTTATGACTTCATCCTCAAGTCTGGATCAATAAGTAAGAATATCTAACTTACTTAGGTAGTAGATTTGATCTATTAACTTCATACCTATATTTGATGTAGTATAGATCTAGGTTGATTTGATCAATCTTTTCTTTCTTATTTAATTTTAATTTTTGATTTAGTATCTTGCTTGATCATGTAATAGATCTGAGATCTAGGTGTTTACATGTTTACTTAAATAAATATTTAATTTATTTAAATCTTTCACTGCATGATCTTGAAAATGTTTCAAGATCTATCCATGAAACCCTAGATCTAGTTCCTTTAGTTATAGCATATTCATTGTAGAAACTTGATCCACCAAGATGGGATTCATCAACCTCAGTAGAGAAGTAGTCCTATGATGAGCATGAGATCAACTACATAAGCCCATGGCCATGGCAGTGTGAAATAATAGAAAATAGGTTTTTATTAGGATTTCACATCGGACTTGAATTAAATGATTTAATCATATGACGGGGTGTTGGGTTTGACGAGTTCACCTTAACCCTAATCCTGTCAAGGCTTATGATAGGAGAATCCAATCACATAGGTAGTTGCAGCAA
Source organism: Cocos nucifera (assembly GCA_006176705.1). Classification (NCBI taxonomy): domain Eukaryota; kingdom Viridiplantae; phylum Streptophyta; class Magnoliopsida; order Arecales; family Arecaceae; genus Cocos; species Cocos nucifera. Next base: position 540,659 of record QRFJ01000220.1, on the reverse strand, counting down.
AAGATTCATATTTGATTTTGATGGATTGCCACCATATACTATTAGGTATTACTGGTAGATTTTGAAAGCAATTAGAATAATCTTGATGATCGATCATTCTAATTGGATGAATCAAAGGAGTTTTGATCCATCGAAAGGTGTTTTCGATGATGTCGATGATAGAGATTGCAAAATATCTCATTACCATATGGAATTAAACCAAACTAGATCACAAAAAGAATGATTTGGGTCTGGATGTCATCAATTAAGCTAATCCAGTTTGATTGATTTGGATTATATCCAATTAGGTTCAAGAAAATCATGCTAGCACATGATTGAGCCTAACATTCTCCTTCTATAGTCATTTTGGTTCATCTTGACTGAGTCAAATTGGATTTAGCTCATCCAAAAATTCTATCTTGATCTGACTGGAGTATATTCAGGTTAGAAAAGTATTATCCTAACTTGATCTAGGCTTATTCTAATCCATCGAATGGGAATAAGATAAGACCTGCTAATTTCTGAAATTGTCAGGACAAGGGTCAAAGGTTGACCCGAATGCAAGAAAGAAGGGAAAGTGGGAGTGCGCCCCATGGAGATTATCTAGGGGTGCACGCCCCTAGACTATTTTTGCAAGAGAGGAGAGGGTGCACGTCCCCCTAGGTGTGCACCCCATATGGAGAGTCCCACACTAATCTATTTTGACTGGGTAAAAGGTGCTTGATGAGATCAAATACCTTAAAGATTAGTTGCTTGCACCACCGTCCTTCCTATCCAATAGTTGATGCCATTTTCTCTAAATTTTGTGTGACAAAATTAGAATAATAAATGGATGAGGCATGGAGATCAGATGGAGAGTCCTTCTGCATGTCATCTTTGATTTGGTCAAAGTAGCATGCGTAGCGACTGTTGAGTTGGTCTATAAAAGGGACCCTGCACAAGCTATTGTGCATCACAATTTCATATGGCAAAGCCCTACCTCTCCCACCTTCTCCATGCATCCCTTATCTAATCCTCTCCCTCTTCTCCATTCCTAAGTTGTTGGGAAAGAGCAGCAAAAAAAGAATCAAGTCCTACAAGCGCAAAGTTGAGCAAGAGATGACAATATTCATGAGACGAACATGCAGCCTTCGACATTTGATTTGAAGGTTCTACAAGAAGAATTTAGATCAGATCTTTGGATGTCAAATCTAGTAGGAGAAGGCACTTAGAACCAATCTAAGTAGACTTTAGTAAAGGCTGTGCACGTGCACGGCTAGATCCAAAGTCTCAGGTGCAGTCGGATCAATGATAAGATAATTATTTATCCTAAAGAGGTAGCAAATATTGTTATTGATTTATTTTAATTTTTGTTTTTAGTATTAGATTATAAGGATTAGATCTAAGAATTTTCATATCTGAATAGATATATGTAAAAAAATTTTGAAATTTTGCTACAGATTTGATCAGATTAGATCGATCCTGTAGCGGGAAAATAAGTTTTTCGCTTCAATTTGTATCAAAGCTGCATTTGCAGTTCTTCAGATCAGATTTAGATCTAATTTTTAATTT